>JZKD02S1932927.1:0-12264 GCA_000966675.3 Picea glauca
GAAAAACATATGAAACATAATGTGACAGTTTTAGATGGAGAAAATGAACATGTAGTTTTTTCTAATAGCATTGTTGGTAATTATTCTATTGATTCTTATTTTCGTAATTTTAATGTGCAACTTTCACCTTTCAAACCTACAAATCAAAGTTCAAAATTGAAAATTTCTCTCAAACGAATTTTTCTCGTATTAATTTTGTAGATAATTTTGTAAATTATCCATTTTGGAAACTTTATTTTGATGGATCTAAATCTAATGATGGTGTTGTTGCAGGTTGCATTTTAATCAGTCCTGATAGTGTAAAAACTATGTTGACATACATATTAGAATTCCAGTGTACTAATAATACCGCATAGTATGAGGTATTAATTCACAGTCTAAATAAAGAAATCAACATGAATGTGCAGAACATCTTGGTTTTTGGTGATTCGTAAATCATTGTTAAACAAGTAAAAAGTCAAATTCATTGTATTTATAGTCATTTGAAACATTATAAAAAATTAGTTGAAGCTCTCAGTATCAAATTTTCTACATTTAATATTTTTTTTATATTTAGAATGCAAAATGCTAGTGCAAATCTATTGGAAAATGTAGCTTCTAGGCTTATTCCCATGAAGATTTTTCTCCAGATAGGTTTTTTGTTGAGTTAATTTTTGGACCTTTTGTTCCCGATAACATAACAAATTGGTGATTCTTTAATGGCAATGATAATATAATTAATTTTATTTCTTCAAAAGGAACATATGCAGGTGATATCATTGACGAAGAATCACATGATCTTGAGTTGAACAAATCTTCTCTGGAAGATAAAATTAAATCTGAAAAACATTGTTCCTAAATCCGTTTTTAAGTTAGAATATCTTTATGATTTAAAGGACATATTTAAAATATCCACAAATTGTAAAAGACACAGTTCTATTGTGATTATAGAACTTATAAATCTAAGAACAGATCTAATTACTCAAAATGTCAATCTTGGATTAGGTTTTTCTCCTTTTGAGAGAACATGTTTCATAAATATTCTTAAGCAATATAAGGATGCTTTTGCATGGTAATATGATGACCTGGAAACTTTTGACACATCCATAATTCAACACACCATTCCTATGCTTTTACAAGAAAATCCAGTTCAACAAAAGTTAAGGAAAATGCATCATAACCTTGAAACCCAGATTAAAAATGAACTTAACAAATTTCTTAAAGAAAATATAATTTTTCTAGTAAGCCATTCCAAGTGTGTATAGAATCTTGTTTCTATAAGGAAAAATACCCATTGGTCATCTCGAAATGCTCTGACACTTCCTTTACTGGACTCTTTATCACTCTTACCTTATCAAGGTTACACACAACGTAATTATTAGAATTTTATATTTGACAACCAATCACAAGTTATCATAAGTCTATTTGCATGTCATATACATGCTCAACCATTTCCATATGCATTATATCATATATTGTTCACCAAGAATTTTACCCATTCCCTCAATGCATATGTATTCCAATTTTTTTCCTTTTGCATTCACGTGCATAGACATGTCTTCAAGTTAATAGAAATATACATAGTCTTAACACATTCGTGATCTTATAAACTTGCTCATATTTCTATATCACTTTGCCTCTATTATGAGGACTATCAACATTCCAAGGGAATCCTCTTTCTTTTTCTTAAATAGGCTATCCCAGGTACATGTTCCAATCATTATAGGTCAAGTAATTGACCTTAAACTTTTCCATCAGTTCTCTGATCATGAAGAATTACACATAGATGATTTAGTATTGTATTTAAGTATAAATTGTTACTACTAAGGATTGTCTCAATCCATGATGAAAAAGTAGAGTTCTTATGTTGAAAGAAATCCAAGACAAGATTCCAATTTGCAATCCTTCTTCTAAAGGAGCTTATGCAGATGATAAACACACTTTTAACGCAGATAATCTCTTTTTTTTTTAAACAGACTCATCTTGGAATTTTTATACAAGTTTTGTGACTAATCTTTATCCCATCTAGGCCTACTATTTGAACTCTGCTATGATACCACTCTGTAAGACACCGAAACCCCTAAACCTTACTTAGGTTAATGGGGTGTTAAAATTTCATATTTTCCTAGTCAATTTGTTTCTCTAAGTAAGCCTCATAAATGGAATCTTCTCATCGAGATATTTCCAACGGCTGTAAGCATGCCCAATTTTGATCTCAGAAGCAAAATTCACAACCTCTCAAAATTTACAAATCGTCATTGGCCAACAACCACCTCCTTTCCACATGGAATCCACGAGGTTCCTTGTCATTCATGCCATCCAATGTTGCACTGACATGGAACCAATGTGGCATTTTCCACCTGGCTCATCGGGCCTTCTCGATTAATGGCCCTGATCACTTGGGTCATCCTTCATCATCGTTAGGGTTTCTTCCCTTAGGAATTCATGCCCCAACCTCGATTGAACTTCTGTGAATATGTTTACTTTTATGGGTTCTCCCTCCATACCCGAAGGCTCTCAATTTTTTTCAATCAACGATATCAATCACATCAGCCAATGAAGTTTCTCAACGGTTACCGTTCACCTCCTAGATCGCATGTTAAGTGCACATGTGGGACCCACTATGGATCGATGGATGAAACTTCATCTCACCCATATAACTATAAACAATTTTAGTTTAACCTTGAAACCTCATCGTCGTTGGCACTCATCCCTATCCATTCCTAGCATCTTCCAATGAATGGTCAATATCTTTCATCCTCCAGATTCAATGGTCGAGGTCATAGTCGATCCCATAAGGATTTTTAGGCCTCTCGAGACCACTCTTGTATTTTCAACCATTCCCCTAGCGACAAGTATCACCCCAACACTTATTCTAGCTTCCATACTGTCTCTCCACATCGTCAAGACACCATCACCTCCTTTACATACTTAAATGGAACCTAAGATAATTTATGGTGGAAATCACTTCCACCCATAACCAATCAACAGTTCTCATTTTCTCTCTTGGACCTACATCATCATCAACACTCTTGACCAATGCACAACCTTACCAAATTTCTAGGATCCAACGATGACACATCTATATCTAACGATCCATATTTCATTGTCGTTACCTCAAGTGAATAGAAAACCCTTTCTCTTTCTCACAAATTCCCATCATCATCGACACTATGGGCCTTCAATCACTTTACCAATCGTCTATTGTCGACGACGATGCAACCAATATCAACGGTCCATATCTCGTCGTGGATCCTCCCAACTAATTGATGGTCCACGTTCCATCTCTAGAACCTCATATTCATCATATCACTTCTTCTACCCTTTCTCCAGACTTGCGACCACTATCCTTCGATGTACAATGGATATATCTTGGCCTGTAGATCTCACAAATAAAATTTATAGTGAAGGCCTAAGAGACATTTCACCCAAATTAGCTCACTCTTTTCCCATCGTTCAATCAATTATTTACATGTGTCATCCCCTGGGGCACATTAATTTCCACACTGGCATTCCTCATCAGCATGATGTCATTTCCCCCTTCTGCCACTTAAATGGGAACTAAGGCAATCTATGGTGGAGATTAACTCTTTCCTCTGTACCAATTGAAGGCTCTTGTTTCACACTTATCCTTTATCATTGTCAACACCTCTCTCATCATTGGGGGTGCTCTTATAGCATCACCCACTTTCTCCACCTTCATATACCTCTATGACGATGCATTTGGTACCAACGGTCCAAATCTCACTAAGGTCACTCCTAAAAAATCAACAGTCTGATCCTCTGGTCCGACCTTTTCTAGATAAAAAAATCCCATTCCGTTAGGGATTTCTTTGTCAATGCCAGATCCTAGAAGATCCAATGGTTGAGGAGATCCCTCCAACAGATCTAAGGCCTATAGCCCCCTGCGTATTTGGAACTTCTTCAACTTCACAACTTGAAGTATTATGATGATCTCACCCTTTTTATGTATGAATGAGATCCAGTCTCCACACCGAATTTAAGGGTTGTGATTCCTTCAATATTAAAACATGGGATTTCTCTAGATTAACAGTCTGATCATAGAATTATTCATTCAAGGAAATATTCTAAGGTTCTCCTGATATTCATGATATTATAAACCTCTCCAAGACTAGCCATGGCATCCTTACTTCTTCAAGGGTAAGGATATTGCATATCTTGCAATATTTCCACTCAGGAACACAAGGTTCTCTCAAAATACAGGATTCCTTTTCCCCTGCAGGGTCTTTCGAACACTGAGGAATTCATTCAATCTTCCAGATGAATATTTTTCCATTAAAATTGCATCCATTCATGAGTGGAGACAAAAGAAACAATCATTCATACAATTCCATCATTACTCAAGTACACATACTTGCATTATTACAAGAATCCATTCGAATTATACATGCATATCTGTCCATGATCTCATTTACAAGAAGTAACCATTTAGTCCATAAACAAGCTTACACATTTATGGAATAAATTACAGGAATCCAACCATACTTTTCGATCCAATTACATAGGGTATACAAATACTTATATGTTCACAAGTGTAGCTATCTAACTAAGTGTGGGTGTACGCCTTTCCACCAAACCATAGGCTTTGCCTAGTAACTTTGGCTACAAGTCACCCCCATGCCAGGACATGATACCACCAGGGTATCCCTTCACAATTGACTAAACCATTTAAGGAATGGACCAAAGAAGTTACTCTACTCCACTCCACCAACAACATCATAAGTTCCATTTTATTTCCCACTAAGCTCAAGGCCTCCACGGGATTTATCATATGCCTTCTTATTTGGATTTCCTTTGAACAAGAGAGTCCCTTCATAGGTACATTGTCCCTCAACACCCTCTCCTTCTCGTGTTTATTTCTTTCTATCAAGCATCAAGCTTGCGACCCATTTTTTCTCTAGTCGAGACTTCAAGTCTTCTCTAATCTAGCGTGACCATTCATGTCCTGGGAATACTTACATGTATTTTTTTGTGTTCATATCTATATTTTAGAGCTTCGTGTTCTCTTCTCACAAACCTATTCTTCTACAACACAAGTCTTTCCTCTCACGCAAGCATGACCTCCTGGTCAAGACCATCTTAGACCATTTTTTGCAATACATTTGCACATGGTGCCTCCACGATGTCTGCTTCTAGTTCTCTTGTAGTGATTCTCTTCTCTTTCGATATTTCTCTCAGACCCTTGAAACTCATAGTTTTTCTCCCCCTTTGTTTCTACATGCCTATGAGACTATAAATCTACTCTTGAATTTTCTCCTCCTTTTCTTTCACACACTCATGCATTCCTTGTTGCACGCCATACCCATGGGAAAGTTATAGACCCATATTTTGTTGGAAGGAACTCAGAACAACCAGGAAAACACGATGATGGTACTCTCTGGTAACTTTGGCTAACAAATCTTCTATCCTAACCAAATATCCCATACCTAGATTCATTTGGGTTGGTTGGTTGTCCAAATACCAACCACCTCCTCATTAACTATTTTTCTTCAGCTGCAAACTAGAGGAATATGGTTATTTCCTCCATGTTATTCATCAAGGTGGCTTTGAGTTATTTTACACAAAATACCCTTTTCTACCCCCTCAGTAATCCCTCTTGTATTATCATGTCCAATACATTCAATGATTCACCCCAAGAATAAGTTGTTGGTGTTTACAATTAAAAAATAATACATTTACATTGTTTACATGCCATGGCATGGAAATCATTAAACATGATTAAGTACATACTAGGGGAAATAGGGGTATTACATGATGTCACACCATCGCCATGGGAACTTTCTAAATATCGCCTATGTTTTTTTGGAATCCATGAAGTTAATGGCTAGCTTTGTGCATCGTTCCAAACATCCATAAGCATGTGTCTTGAATCATGGGTTGATCAAAATCCTAGTCATCCATGCATTGGAATAGAAAAATGGAACATGGATCCAATTCATTGTCCTTGATAAAACTTGGGGTTCAATGGAGGAAGAAATAAACATTACAAAGAAACTGGTAGAGGATGAAGAACTAGAGATGGAAGGAGATAATTCAAAACTAGAACCTATTAATATAAATAAAGAGTCAAGAGACAAGGAGTCTGGAAATGGGAGTGATACGGAAATAGAAAATATCCATGTTGATACGACCAACAAAAAGGTAGTACAAGAGTATGCAAGAGGAGATACAGAAAAATAATAGGTAGGAGGAGATATAGATAAATAAGAGGCAAGAGGAGATATAAAGAAATAAGAGGCAGGAGGAGATACAAAGAAGGAAGAGACAGGAGGAGACACAAGGAAGGAATATGTAGAAGGGGACACAAAAAAATAAATTAGTACATAGGGTATGGAAATAGACCAAGAAGACCTTAGGGAAGAATAAGAGTTTGAGAAAAAAGAGGCACAGGGTGACCTCCCTGTTATATAGGGAAATTTTCCACTTCCTTCCAATGATGAAGTGGAAATTACAAGTGAAAAATACCCTTGGGAATAATGCAAACCCTCCCTATTTAGGAAGAACCCCCACAACAAATAAGAGGGAAGAAGAGGCCACTACGAGGAGTCATTGACGAATTCCTAAGAGGAAGGACCAAGTCCTCTTCAGAAACAGTGACAAATCCATCATCTAAACCACAAGACTCTGTTGAAAATCCAACCATTGCAAGGAAAGAAAGGGATAGAGAAAGAATCGACAGCTCTAGACTAGATACAACTAAAACCTTACTTGAGAAAATTAATAATTTAAAGGAGGAAAATTCTAGTCTCGAAGAACAACTTGGGGCTCTAAAAGGAAAGTTCCATGATGAAGAAAAACCATGAGACTAGGAGCCCTAGCCTAGATTGCTCAACTTGTGTAAAAAACACTTTCCCCTCCAAAACCAAAGACTAGAATACCATAGGATAAGGAATCTAGGGTATGGGTATGTTCATCATGTGGTGACCTCCTTAACCAAGAAGGATATGCACATGATGATGTTCTGGCACCAAGATTCATTTTAGTGGGATTTCAAATAGAACCTATTGAGGAGAATGTGGATTATGTTGAGACTACCCAAGGTAATCAAGGTATGGCTAGGGATACTACTACTACACAATAATCATTAGTACCCGACAAAAATACAATTGGGCCTAATCAAATTGTCGAAACAGATGTTGAAAATCCAGGAGGTGAGGGTGTTGAAACTTCAGGAGGAGAGAAACAAAGATGTGATAGAGAAATAGGGGAACCTTCCGATGTTGTCATAAAAGATTCTATCCAAGATAATAATATCACACAAGAACCAGTAGTACTCGGCACAAAGACATCTAAACCTAACCAAGTTGTCGAACTGGATGTTGAAACTCTAGGAGGTGAGGATCTTGAAACTCCAGGAGGTGAGATACAAGATAGTGAAAAAGGGAAAAAGAGATCATCTCCGAATGATACAAAAGAACCTACCCAAGACAATAATGTTACATAAGAACCATCAGTGCCTACAAATGATGAATATGATCATGAGGAAGAAAGAAGCCATATCATTACCCCTAGTATTGATATACTAGTTCTTGAAACTCATAATTGGAAGTAGATAGCCCTATCATTCCAGGCAGGGGAAATACGCATTAAGGAGCACAAAAGGGTCATTCGTGAGATTAGAGAGAAATGGGACATATAATTGGTGTTCTAGAAACATAGGTGGGATGAGATGAAGGAGGAGAAGAAGAAATTTAAATATTTAAAGGACCATCTCCAAGCCCTGCAAGACACAAAGGAAACAATGTGTGACCTAACTCAAGAATTGTTGAATTGTAGGAATCCTTATTCTACTTATCCACTATTTCTTCAGGAACAATATGTCATTTTCCAATTAGTAGCTATGAAAGCAGATATAACCTATAAGTTTGATTCCATTGTTTCATTTTTGAAGACCTTTTTTTACAATAGTCTTGCATGTTATCATCATGTGAATTATACATGCATGAATTTATTTTGTTTGGAGAATGAAAATTTAATCTATGGCCATATGTTGGGGATATTCAGTTGATATATTTTACTTCATTTGTTAGTAATCAAGAAAGGTGTAAGGGAACCCATGAAATCATGAAAACAACTCAGATATAGAAAACATTATGGGTGAGAGAAGAACCTACCCCTGCTATTGACATATATAGGGATTACAATAAGTTTCTTAGTTCAGAAGAATGGTTCACTACTATGAATAATTTTTTATTGTTTATCTTGGATCTATTCCCTAGGGTATTCGACTTATATGGGAAGCATCTAGTGATGAGATAAAAATAAGGGATCCCTATGGTTATCTAAATTTTACCCATGCTCTTTCAAGAATAAACTCAGGAACTGTGGATCTAGGTTGCTCGGTGTTGGATATAGATTCCCCTTAATATGGCTCCCTATAAGGAAGTATCAACATATGTACCTGATAATGGAGGATGAGGACTAGTGGATAGATTTGATGATAACCAATGGATACAGGTTTGATCAAGAGGACATTAATGGAGCACATAGTCTTACTAATATTCACATGTAGTATTCCTACTTAGATTGAGATTGATCAGTGGGTTGCATGAGGAAATGCAGTTGCTTTAGTTGGGGGGAGATGTTGGGTTCAGTAATTGACACCTTTTTTTCACCCTTCTATTATTACTTCACCCTCTTTTATTATATCATCCATGTCTTGTTCTTAACCATTATTGTCCAACATCTTGTCTTTTTTTTCCAAGTATAATAAGTTCATATGATGCATCAATTAATTAATTTTTTCTTGCATTTGGGAAGGATAATGTTTGTATTTGGTATTTACTAGCAAAGAATTGAGAAATTCCTATAAGATGATCGACTACTCCAAGTGTTGTTACTCCTGAAGTGTTGTTACTTTATAATTTTTGTTACTCCTGAAGTGTTGTTACTCCAAAAGTGTTGTTACTTTCAAAGTGGTGTTAGTCTTGAAATGTTGTTACTCCTGAAGTGTTGTTACTTCCAAAGTGTTGTTACTCCTGAAGTGTTGTTACTCCTGAAGTGTTGTTACTCCAGAAGTATTATTACTCTCGAAGTGTTGTTACTCCTTAAGTGTCGTTACTCCTGAAGTGTTGTTACTCCTGAAGTTTCGTTTCTCCTGAATTCTTATTACTCTGAAAGTGTTGTTTCTTAAGGTGTTGTTACTCCCATCAAACCAACGATGTTATCTAAATATTATTTGTGTTGATGATGATCTGGTCGTTGATCCATGGGATTCCCTCATGGAAATGACTTGTCTTCCTGATAATGTGGTTATTTTCCAAATTCACGATTATTGTATTTGTCATGAACCTTTTTTGTCGGACTGAATTATAGGAGAGTTCATTCGAAAATATCTGTAATCAATCATATTTTGTTACAATCGATTTTAAAATATACTAAATACCTTATGTTTAAGATTGTAATGAACATCCCGAGAATAAAAAGGTTCTCAAGGCTATTCATAATTTTCAAATTCCTAAGATTAGTTAAGGGGGAGATTTAAAAATGATACACTTCTGCTCCCAAGCTAGTCTAGTTTTTCAATAGTTAATCTGGTCGATGAGAAACATCATCTGCACCTGTAACTTCTGATTTTTTATTAAGAAAGATTTATCAAGTTCACATTTCAGTATATGTTTAATTAAGTTGTAGACTCTATGCTTTTCCCAGCCCCTACTAAGGAAGAAGGGTTATCCACTTTAGCAAGGTTGTTGTTATTGTATCCATAGGTAGAAGTATTTTATTTATATTGTGAGTGTTATTGCCTCTCTTTATTTTATTTACAATTAATTACAAGTGTTCTTATGCATATTCAGATTGTTGTTACCCAGCTATAGCTCGACTCTGATTTAGTTTATTGATTTTTGTTGTTACATGGTTGTTGAATTGATCTACTTGATCTCTATGTATTGATGAGTTAATGAAACTTATCTAGATTTGGGATATTGATGTTAGCCATGTCATAGGAGGTTCTTTGTTATGAATCATTAGTTGGTTTCAAGCTTGATCTATTTCAACAGGGTGTGTTTCCTTTCACATTGAATGAATTTATTTTCTTTGTGAGGAATGAATGTAATTCATTTCCAACAAGAGTCTGGTCTATTTATTTCCCAAACAAGTGTGTGGTTTACTTCCTTTCCAAGAGAGTGTTTCACTTCCAACATGATTTTTTCAGAGTGCCTTCCATTTATGAAAGTGTGTATTTCTTTCATTTATGAAGAGTGAGGTTGGATTATCTATGCATGTGTGATTCCATTTCAACATGGTGTTTAGTTTCATCAGTGTGATTTTATCCCCAACAAGTGTGCAGAGTGTCCCTTTTTAGTAAGAGTGTTTCACTTAAACAACTGTGATTTACAATTCAACAAGGGTGTTCTTATTTTCAATAGTGTGGAACTTAGTCTGTAGTGTATGTTTAATCCTTCAAGATAATTCTAGTTAGAGAATTGTTTCCTGCATATATTTTTCACAATAACCTCGAAAAAAAAGGACGTACCCCATATTGACAATTAATGTATTGGATGTTTTAATTTGACACATAAATACCACCGACACCTCTTATGGAATAAGCAATTGGAAATTGATTAGAGACCCTAAAGAATTATATCCACGTAATGACTAGATCTAAAGGCATATTTTTATTAATGGAAAATAGATATCTCTTCAATCAATCAAGCATCAGTTCATATATTTCCAGAATTTTCCTTTTCTACATGTTATCCTATATATTTATAGATATGCAGAGTTTTTCATGCAAAAGATGGTTGAGTAAGTGATTCCTGAGATTTGTTATAATCTAGATGCAACTACCTATGATATGATAGATATAGGTCTTCTGGAATCATTTGGATCAACTCATAATTTCCCATAAATTTTGACATGTGGGCATGTTGATTTGACTACACAATATATATAACTCGGTTTGCTAGAAAATCCTTGTGACACCTGGAACATATTCAAGTTAATACACAAAATATAGAATATATTTTAACTGTTGGAACTCATATATGCGTAAATCTATCATTCATGTTGTTAGGATGACCTCATGACACACTGCTACATGAAATTTGGAACATCCTTGATTGTTGGAGAGACTACACAAAATTTGGAACATCTTGAACATACTAAATATATATTTTATATCTCTTTGCTAGAGGTTTTGTTGACAACTAAAATATCTTGGAGNTTGTTTCCTGCATATATTTTTCACAATAACCTCGAAAAAAAAGGACGTACCCCATATTGACAATTAATGTATTGGATGTTTTAATTTGACACTTGAATACCACCGACACCTCTTATGGAATAAGCAATTGGAAATTGATTAGAGACCCTAAAGAATTATATCCTCGTAATGACTAGATCTAAAGGCATATTTTTATTAATGGAAAATAGATATCTCTTCAATCAATCAAGCATCAGTTCATATATTTCCATAATTGTCCTTTTCTACATGTTATCCTATATATTTATAGATATGCAAAGTTTTTCATACAAAAGATGGTTGAGTAAGTGATTCCTAAGATTTGTTATAATCTAGATGCAACTACCTATGATATGATAGATATAGGTATTCTGGAATCATCTGGATCAACTCATAATTTCCCATGAATTTTGACATGTGGGCATGTTGATTTGACTACACAATATCTATAACTCAGTTTGCTAGAAAATCCTTGTGACACCTGGAACATATTCAAGTTAATACACAAAATATAGAATATATTTTAACTGTTGGAACTCATATATGCATAAATCTATAATTCATGTTGTTAGGATGACCTCATGACACACTGCTACATGAAATTCAGAACATCCTTGATTGTTGGAGAGACTACACAAAATTTGGAACATCTTGAACATACTAAATATATATTTTATATCTCTTTGCTAGAGGTTTTGTTGACAACTAAAATATCTTGGAGAWCTTGAAGCATACATCATTACATAGGTTATCAATAAATTTCTCGTTACCAAATAGAACCAAACCAAAGAATCATACACCATTTTCTCCTTCTCTCCAAAGACCAATCCCAGAAAATGTTTGACTCACACCATGAAACCGACTCAAGATTTAATTAATTTCCTTTCTATTTAATTATATTAATTTGATTTACAAAGGTTATGCATTAATTTATTCATTTTCTCCAATAGTTATCCAAAACATTTTCTTTTATATCACATCACCAACACTTGTTTAATCATTCTACAACTTTATTTTTCCCTGAAGATGGGTGGAGTGTCCACTCAAAATGTTGGAAGTTTATGAACTTTCACATAGTT
>JZKD02S1932949.1:5762-17014 GCA_000966675.3 Picea glauca
TAATTAGGAACATGTATTTCCTTCTTAAAAAATCACAAGTTCATAAAAATATATAATAAAATATTTTTTTATATATTATATCTATGAATTATGTATTTCCTTCTTAAAAAATCACAAGTTCATAAAAATATATAATAAAATATTTTTTTTATATATTATATCTATGAATTGATAAAGTATATTTAGAAAACATTTGAATATTATTATAATTTTTTTTTAAATTAGAGTAAGTGAACACTTAAACGAGATATATGCTTTTGTCTATTTCATTATTATTTTATTGAACGTGATTTAATCGTTTGGTGGACACTTCATAAAGGATAGGATATTAATGTTTAACATTCATTAAAACATTTAAAAAGTTAGTTAACTTATCATTTTCTTTGGGTTTTTTAATTAAAAAGGAAGAAGCAGATTTGCTCATTCAAAGGTTATTTATCAAAATATAGGGCATTATATTCATAATTATTAAAATTAAATGATTCAATATATTAATATAGTAAAGTAACATTTTTTATTAAATGATGTATAAAATTATATTTTATTTTTATGTTATTTTTATTTATGTAGCTGATTAAAATATATTAATTGTCGAAAGAATATAATAATAATAATCTATTTTTAAGGTCACAGCCAAGTCACATTAAATTGGTGTATGAGACCCCTTTGTTTGTGGGACAAGGCATCCCCTCTGCCCAACGACTTGACTGGTAAAGTCTACAGAGGTATACATACCCTACTCGAAACACATGTTCTTAACCATTGGGCCGACTCACACTGTATAAGTGAATGTATTAAAGTTGAATTATATAACTTTATCTTTTAGAGGATTATCATTGCATTTATGTTAGAATTAAGAGAATGATTATGGGGATTTGTTGTCTCATTATCATTCCTGGTCAAGGTACATTTTTGTAGAGGAAAAGTAAAATTGTTGAACTTATACTTTATGATAGTGTATATATATAATTAAAATGAAAAAAATATTAATTATTTAAGATTATTTTTTTAATATATATGTTTTAGAATTTTTAAATTAAAATATTTTAGTAAAGTTTACTCGATAGTAACAAAATGATTATTTATTTATAATTTAATATTATTTTAATTATTTATTTTATTATTTAAAATAAATAAATTATTATTATTATTATTATTATTATTTGAGTGGGTTTAATAGTTAAGAACATGGGTTTTCTCTTGAGATTTTATGTTCAATCTTAAAGGGAGTAGAGTATGTACATGTGAGCAAGCTATTTGTACATATTACTATGGGGTTGACAAGGTACCAACACTCTAAAGTTACAAGGTGATAATAAATCGATACAATCTTAGAAATTATTAAATTATATCATCTTCATAGTATCTCCATTTTCTTTTATTCTCTAATTCTTTATTGCACCACAATATCTCTTTAAATTTAGATGTAATAATATTTTAATATTATCAATATTTCATAATGTGAATTTTTCTTCAATTCCCCAATGATTTAGTGAAGACTTGACATCTTTATGCCAATCCCATTTGAATTGCAGGTGGTTTTGATTTGAGTTTTGACGCAATCTTGGGAATCATCTTGTCTCCCATGCCATTTATCTTGTTCTTGTACATGAGCTACCTAGTCATATCCATGATTTCAATGGGGAGAGACTTTCTTTTATGAGAAGGATAGGATGGGGTGTATTTCCTTTAGTTTTAAAATTATAAGATATAAAACACTTCTATATTTTCTCAATCTTTCTCCACAAATTCTATAAAGTTGTCACAACCAAAAAATTCACAACCATATAAGATAACAGGGGTGATACGAGTCTCAAAGAGGAGTTCATTTTTATACCATAACCAAAGGTTTGCTAATTTACAATTGTGTTCAAGGGAAAAACAAACTTGTTGCCCTCCATTTATCATTTCCCAATGTTATAATTCTATTTAAACTTGTGATGTAGATTGATTTTGAGATATTTGTATAAAGTCACTTCCTCCAAGATCTTGTTGTCATACACAAGATTATTGTAAATGATATTTTTGTATTTGATTATGATAACCTTCAGCGTTAAGTTACACTCATACCCATAATAAAGCATAAATCCTTGAGAATTTTTAGTTGTTTGTCGACATCAAAGAGACACCTCACCATAAGAACATTATCATTAACATGAATAAGAAGGATGATGACTATTCTAGCTAAATTGGTGTTGACACAATTTTCTTCTTCCAAACAACCCTCTAACTTGTTGATGTATATGACAAAAAGGGTAGGGGATAAGGGACAATCTTTCTTAACCTCCAGTATTATAGTTAATATATTCCAAGCAACCCTTAGTGTCTCTAAACTTAGCAATAAAATTCTTGTACAACCTTATTGTCATAGCTCTTAACTCAAAAGGAAATTTTAGTTCTTCTAATATATTCGGTTATGACCCAAAGGGGGAATATACATGGTTAAATGTATATGATATGACCCCTAGTGGGGGAATATATGGGGCTAAATGTACATGTAATGTGTAAATATATATGGAATAGGGCTGACTTAATAGTAAAGGGGCTTCATGTGTAGTGTGTAAATAGGTATATATAGAGGTGATGTATTCATTATTGAGAGAGGTGAATTGTGATGTATGAATGTATTTGGTTATGTGGAGGGGGTTATCCTATTATTTAAGGAGTTATTATGTAACTTATATATCTTGGAGTTGTGCTCCATGCTCACATTCTTTACATGTTGTGTACTTATGTTCTATTATGATATTGTAAGCATTTGGATCATGACATTTGATATCAGAGCATTGATCCTAGTTTTACAACTAATTTTTCCTCACCCCATGCAACTTGCTTAGATGGACTTTTCATTTCCCTATGCAGATTTGAAGGCCACTTTTGTACTTTCCAGAGCTAAAAAATCATTTTTTCCCACATATACATGCCCTACCAGTTAGAAAGCATGTGTATATGCAGGTTTCTCCACTATAGCCCACGTACATTGAGTTTGGTGCTCAAAATTAAAAATTGTGTCAGGTTTCCATGTCACGTCACAAGATCCACGATCCTTGACTTTCCATATACTGGAAATGTTCCAACTCGGCCCTTCAATTTCATTTGAAGGCTATAAATTGAGCCATATCCAAACCGTGAAGGAGGAGAGAATTCAAATTTTGAGAGCAAAGATACTCTAGATAAATTTCACTTCACATTGAGTCTGCATCCCTTTATCCTTGA
The DNA here is from genome assembly GCA_000966675.3 of Picea glauca. NCBI lineage: Eukaryota > Viridiplantae > Streptophyta > Pinopsida > Pinales > Pinaceae > Picea > Picea glauca. The sequence goes on from JZKD02S1932949.1 coordinate 8,979, forward strand.
CAGTTTGAACACATTGTTCAGTCCCCATGCTCTTCCCTCTTTGATGGAAAACCTCATTGTATCCCATATATGAGTTTTCCTTTGGTGGAGGCCCAACTAGAAGGGACTTAGTTTCTTTATTCCTAGACGTGCTGACACAAAAGTTTGTCACTTGTATACTTTTGTTGATTATTTTAATAGATATAATATTTTCTCATCTAATTGATATCTTGCAAATATTTGAATTGTTATTCCATGGGTGTATTTGTCATGAATGTTAATGTATTATGTTATTTTATATGCTAACATTATATATTATCTCCATATGATTGTGTATCTTGGTTGTTGAGGACAAGTTGTAGGCATAAAGCTTTAAGTTGCATGCTCAACGACGGTATTCATCGAACGTCCGGACGAGGTAGGATCTTTATCTTGTCTTGTTAGCATTTTCATTCATATAGCATACTTGGGATTAGAGTTGATTTTTGTAGTCATTCCGTCTATTGTGTTTTACCCCATGTGATAGAGTGATTTTCCTCATAACATGATTGATGACCATACTGGGGAATGAACTTATGTTTTGGGGTTTGGAGTGTTTTTCTCTTTCGATTTCTCTATGTTAACTTGATTTTACTTGTCTCCTGATTGCTTTACAACCTATCTTTACTTTGCATATCAGTTTCTTGGCCTTATCCTTTCCCTAGTAGTGTTTTACTTCATATACATAGATTTTCCCGTGACAGACATGTACATACATGAGTTGTCCTTCTATAGGGAACACACATACGCAAGTATTTCTCAAATAGTTGTGTACATCAATTGTTTTTCTTACTGGATGAGTTTTGTGTTTGTTGGGTGATTTTGGTTGGTTGTTTAGTCTTCTTGGGTCTCTTTCCTAGCTGTTGAGTGCTTATAGAGTAATAGGAAACCTTCTTTTTGTTGAATTTTTGAGCAGTTTTCTTTCTTATCATATTTTTCATTGGTTGTCCTTGCATCTTGGTCTGAAGTGTTTGCTTCTTCGTATCCTTCTTGGCTTGTTTATTTTGCTTGCAGTAGGGTCTGTATATCAATCTACTATTCAATCCTTGCATTTTCATTTCTTTATATCGAAAAAAAAAAAATTACTCATTTTGCATTATGGAATTTGCTATTTTGGGTTCTTAGTATTGATCTTAATACATATGGAAATATTGCATTTTATTGAAATTGTAGAAGTTGAATTGAAAGTTGCATTTTAAAAATCTTACCATCTTTTGAGAATTTAAGATTAGGACGTATCACTTTGTTTATATTCATTTATTTGATATGTTGAGTCATAACATCATCAGTTTCATGACCACATCTCTTGAGTAAACAAAGCCATTAAAAGTAACATTGATTAATTAAAATTTATTAGAAACGATTTTATTTTTTAGAGTACACAAACAAGCATAGGATATAGGGCCTTAGAATGGGATTTTGTGAGCAAACTTCTTCAAGGAAATTAAAATCGACATATGTGTCTGACAAGGGAGTGGTGAAATCCATTATGTAATTAGTGACGTAAGGACGCTCCACTGACATCGGAGTTAAGAACGAGTTCACGTGAAGTTGGTTGCAGAGATATCCCTCTAATACCTTCTTAGCATTAGATATATTTATGTGGATCTATTCATGTTTGGGGTATTGCTTGTACCTTTACCTCTATAAGAGGCGATGCTTTCAATATTTTCGGATTTGTTACCCTGCCCATATGGTTGACCTAACTTACAATTGTTCATCTGCGCATTGGTTGCATCATGGTGGATCTAATTTCTTGACATAGGTAGCCACATAGGTTACTTGCAGGGGTTGTTCTCCAGGTACCCTGATTCAGATAAGGGTCGAACAACACACAACCTTTATGGAGGATTACCTCTCCGGGGGATTTTGCCAATTGTGATAATAAGCCCATGACTACCCTTATAATTGATTATGGTACCTCCAATATTTTGAAGGGATTCTTAGGCCCCTCTTGGGAGAAACACACCTACTCTAGTGAAGGAGGCCCATTTTCAGCCACTATATCATGTTTGTGTGCATTGGCCTTTTAGCTTTACTTTGTTTTTCTCTATGATTATTAGTTGGCCTTAGGATTTTGTATTGCGTCGTGAGTTTTCATTTCTATGGTCAGTGGAGCCCCTATGACTCCCTCAGTTAGTGCTACCCATCCCACGGTCTGTGCTCATTCCATGGGGACAAATCCTTTTGTATTTACAAGTGGTATGTTGAATCATGATTCTTGGACAATGCCTTGGGCCTCTAATGATTTCTCTTTTGGTATGTGAGACATGCCTTCACACTTTCCATCCTTTATCTCATCATCTTATGTGAATCCTAGTTTTGGGTTTGGGGGGATAATGTCTCCTTATTCTCCCTTTTCGTTTGGTGGGAGTCATATTCCTCAACCAACTCTTACGGTATGAGGTTGGAATACTCCTTCCTCTGGACCCAATCCTAGCTTCACTTTCCATGATCAAGTGCTCAAATGGGTGGTTCTTATACTTATTACATCTCATCCATATATCCTTCTTCCACTATGTTGATTCCCATGAATGCTTTTCTCATGGAAGACCTCCTTCTGTCCTCCAATGTTTCATCTAGGGGGAGTCAATTTTATAGTATCAGCAGCCCCTTTCACGAAGTTCCTTCATTTGGGGGAAACATATATCCTCACCTAAGTAACCCTTGAAATGTCGCTTCCTCTTCAAAAGCGACTCCCTCGGTGATGATTCCCTTACAACCCTTTATGAATCAATTTGGATGAGGAAACCATCCTGTCAGGCAGGTCCATGGTGTATACCAAAACCCTTCCTAGCCCGTAATCTCTCAAAATCACACTTTCCTAGAACCTTGGTCTCAGATGTCGCAACCAGCCACTACAAGTCATGATGGAAACACAAGTCCAATCATTGCGAGTCATATTTTCTTTATATCACCAACCTCTACTAGTCATGTTGGAGATATAGGTCAACAACCTCTACAATTCATGTTGAAGACCAGGAACTAGTCGTTGCATGGCATGATGGAATCACAAATCTAGTCACTTCTAGTTACACTACACAAACATTAGCAACCTCTTCTAGTCATGTCGGGGATTCATCAACAACCTCTACAAGTCATGTTGAAGACAAGATACTAGCCTCTGCAAGTCAGGTTGGGAACATGTCACTGACCAGTACAAGTCATGCTAGAGGTATTCCTACAATTGAGAAGCCTCGACATATAGGACATAATCCCAAGTTCCTTTGTAGGATTTGCAAAGGAGGTCACCTAACTCGCTTGTCCCCTGCTACTACCATGGTATAAGAAACACAATCCTTGTCTAATAGCCCTTCAATTTATGATTCATCTTTGGTTTCCCAACATTCTAATCCTTCTTAGGTTGATACATCGATTGTTCCGATGCAATATTTAAAACACTCTTCTTTTGAGAGGTGATGTGTCTCTTGACCTTGTTGTCCTGCATCCTATTCAACTAGAAGTCGTGTTGATGGAATCTTTGACCAACATCACTCATGTTTTAAGGAGTGATCCATCTCTTGACCATGTTGTCTCACATCCTTTTCAGCCAATGGTTGAAGAAGTGGTCATGGAAATGCAATATTCGGTTGATCCCAATCTTCTCTTTGAGAGGAAAAAGTTTAAGGAAGTGACCTTTTCGATGCAATCATCGTTCAATCCCACTCTTGTTTTGGAGAGTGATACGTATTTCGACCATGTCCTTATCATTTCTAGTCTTGTACCTTCTGAACAAAGGGGCATTCAAATCTCTTCGAATACACTCCCTCCAATCCCTAGGGTGGTTTCCTTTGATTGGAATGTTCTTGTAGAGCTTCACCTTCCTTCTTCTACACCCTTCTAGATAAGGGGAATTCTTCAATATATTGTAGATAAAGTGTCCTTTGCAAGTATTTTATCTTCCTAGGCTTGGAAAATTTTGGGTTCTCCCAAGATTATGTCAACTACCAATGTGTTGTCATATTCTAACAGGAGTCCTACATGGGATCCTTGGCCTCCCCCATGATATGTTGCTTAGAACAACATCCTTGAGTCTTAGTTAAGCAATTTTCAAGACTTCTTTAAAATGAAAATATTTCCGAGTGAACTTGTCTCTTTCACAATAGTTAAATGTATTTGAAAGGACGTCTATTTGGTGTAAGTTTAACCATTTTTTGGACCAAGTACACTAATTTTGAAAAAGGAACACTCTAGTCAACATTGTCTAGAAGAGTTATCTTGGGTATTGTTTTATACTTTTTCAGGCCTAGGGGACTAAAATTAAAAAAAAGGAAATTCTTTGGAGTTAAGTTGTAATTGAATTCCATTATCTTGCTTGCAGTATTGAGCCTAATTTTGGTTACCTCTTTCTCATTATAATCCTATTACCTCAACAATTTGCATCACTAGCCAAGCAAAGCCTTATTTATATCCTTTGCAGCTTGAAACCCTCTACCATAAGAGGAAACATTCCCATGAGTGTCCATGCCCGGCATGCACTTCCTTGCATTGAGAATAGTTATGTTAGACTATTTGGAGCTAGTTGCTTACTTATGATGTTCATTTCCTATCTTGTATCATATCATTCGTTTTCCTATGAAAAAACAAAAAAAGACGGGTGGGAAAAGAATATTATCTTATATTGGCATCGGTTGTGTTTCCTTTGAACAGAGAACAAACTATTGAGTCCATTACCATCCATAGTTTGGGCTTAGAATGACCTTAGGAAGATGAGCTTGTTACTTAGAGTTTGCTCCTCCAATAGGTTACTCTTCTAGTCTCTATGGAGAGTTCACCAATGCCTCCTGCATCACAAAGTTTCATCATCAAGTCTATCCTGCTTGATTCCTCCATGTGTCTCATGCTCTTGTTAAAAGGAAGTTTATAATCTTATTTCGGGCATTCCTCAAAACTCTTGACTTTACATGTCGGCCATACCCTCTGTTTGTCTTAGAGTCACATGAAGTTTTATTCCTATATTGCACCATAGTCCTAATTTCATTATGGGTAGGTAAAATTGAACCCAACAATCGACATCTCCTCACTGGTCATTGACTGGGCGGTTTCCCTTGTGTTTGACGGAAAGAAATCTATTCACACATTGGGATTCATTCAGTGTCTTGGATGACATTAGCCTTATTGGTGGTTTCCTCACCTTTGTCGGCAGTCTTCCTTATTGGTTGCTATTCAGAGGGTATTTTTCATGCACTACTTGCATCTGGTTCATGCGAAATATGCACATGGTCATTGGTTTGCTAACATCCTCTTTGTCTGAGTTCCTCTAAATCATCAAGCTATTTCTTTGTACCTCATGTTGAATGATGAGAGATGCCTTAATTCTCTACTTTCAACGGGTTTCCTTCCATCAACTTCAGCTCATTTATTCTAAAAATGAGGCCTAGAGTCCTATGAGTACCTAGAGGCTTGCAGTCATTAGTGGTAGGTTCTCCCACCATCGACAGTTGGGAATACATCAATGTCTCTTGATCGATGGATTCTTCAAGTGTTTGACCTCAACACCTTTATTCACACTTGTAATAATGTACTCGGTGCCTTGATACCTAATTTCATTATCGGTAGGTTGTCTCACATTTGTTAACGGTATGAATTAATGAAAAGTAATAAAATGAAGTCTCATTATCTTCGAACTCAAATCTTGTATTCACATGATTTAGACTTGCACCTTTGGCGGATTGTGTAGAAGACATGAAGACATCTGTTTATAGCAGTAGCTTTCCAGATATGTTTTTATCGTTCACTAGACCAGTACATATATGAATTCATTGATCATGGGAGATCAGATTGTACTCCATTATATACATATATCTTTAGATTTATTTTGAGACTAGTTTCCACTGTGCATTGTTCGTGACTATGAAAACCTATGGCATGTTCCTAATTTGTATTTCCTATTCATGGCCATGCAAAATCATTTAGTATATTTCCAAATGGATATGAATTGTAATTCAAATTAGCAACCACGTGTACAAAGTCATTATGGATTGTAATATTCTCATGAGAGGCTAGTACTTCCAACTGAGTCTCCATCACTCCACTTTTGGGAATTATAATATATTTCGACCATCACATATACTCCTATTTCCTCACACATTAGGGGGCATATGTTATAGCTAATTTTTCCTCACCCCATGCAACCTTCTTAGATGGCCTTTCCATTTTCCTATGCAGATGATCTAGGTGGATATTGGTGGCCACCCACCTATTCCAACTAGCTCCTCTTGACAATTTTTAGTTTAGAAAGTTCTTCTATACTTCTTTGTAATTTTGGGTTCTACACTTCCGGGGCTTTCGGAAGCCCTACACATATTCTATGTGGATACTGGTGGTCACCCACCTAATCCAATTGGCTTATTTTGTATGTTTTAATGTCAACACATCTTGTTGTACTTCTAGGGATGTTTTGGGGCCCTAAACAATGTTTTTTTGTCTCGCCATAGTCAAATTGTAAACGGAGTCAAGTCTTGATGATGTAATGTGTAGTTCTCTAAAATACCTTTCCAACGGGCTATCATGCACCTAAAATGAAGGTCGTATGCAAAAGTTACAACCCTAGTAAGTTGAGGTACCAACTTACCCATAGGGGCCCACATAAGTTTTGGCATTTCATCTCCTAGGGTTAGGTTTTTGGATGTCGAGGTTTTTGGAATTCATGAGTAATGTTAAAAAGTCCTCTAGAGCCTCATTGTAATCATTCTTCTCAGACAGACATGCGCAGTAGACACATCTCTTCTCAAAGATAGCTACCACCATTCAAGCAAGTGTTTCAGTTCTATAGTTTTATCGTTTCAACGTATTTCATTTCTTCAATAGAAGGTATTTCTGACTAGATATATGTTTTGTTATTCATATCTCTATTTTTTATGTATTTAGTATATTAATTAGTTTGTTCTACTCCTAAATTTAGATCAGTGGTATCAGAGCAACCTGCTCTTCATTTATTTTTCTTTGTGCATGTCCCTGACAAGATCTAGGTACAAGAAGTTGGGACTCAAACCAAATGAGTCATTGCAAGATTAGTCACGTTGAGCCCGAGAAAAACTGATGGGAGATGAAAAGAAAGATGATGGAGCAAGAGATCCTTTTAAAATGTTCCTCGAGGAATCCCTTGCATGAAAAAGGAACACAATGATGGAAAACTTTGCGTAGATCCTTCGGTGGTTGCCGATAGGAGAAGCATCTTCATCAACCAGTCGTGCAACCCCCTTCAAGGTAAATTTAAATTTTGATATTCCATTATTTGAAGGAATAATATATGTGGATGTTGCAAATTGGTTGAATCTACTCAAAGGGTAATTTTAGGTCCACAATTTTTTTGATAGGGAAAAAATTACTTTTGCACTCCTCAAGGTTGTCCCCCATGTTAAGCATTGGTGGGACGCTTACTCAGAGCAAAGGGCCATAGAGGAATCTATAATATTTTTGGTTTCCCCTACATGGGATTCCTTATGAGATTCCATTAAATAAAATTACTATCTTGTTGGAAGCTACGAGGACCAATACACTAGATGGACCACCCTACATCAGGAAAGGGACCATACAGTATTAGATTTCACCAATATTTTCCATACCCTTTACACCAAACTGGGTATAAAATACTTTGAGTGACATCTGGTGCTCAAATACCATGTTTTTTTTGCATAGATACATTAAAAAAGAAATGGAGTTTCTCAACATCGCCTCATTAGGTATGACTTATAGATATGTTGTCAAGATCGAGAAGAAATCTAAGAAGAAGAGGTGAGAGTTTGGATCTGCAAAATTCTCACATTTGAAGTAGAGAAAAGGTGGCCCCAACCCACACAACAAGGGATAGAGAAAATATGGCCACTCTCAAGACAACCAGTCAAAGCCGCAACACAAGAAGGGTAATGAGAAGATGAAGAAGGACACAGGAAAATGGTGTGAATACCATAAAATCCCTTGGCACAAAATTGAATAATGTCACTCTGCAAGATAATAGATATATAAAATATGCAAAACAGAAATGAAATGCTAGAAATGACAGAATAACAGTAAAA
>JZKD02S1932960.1:0-14045 GCA_000966675.3 Picea glauca
AGATTGTAACCTTCATCAGACATTTGGATGACACTTAGAATATTATTCTATAACCTTTCAACATATAATACATTCCATGTATTAGTCTTTCTATTATCAAGACTAACAATACCTTCCAACTATCCTTGTAGAAGCATTATCTCCAAACGTAACATTGCCTCCTTTTCTTCCTTCAAAGTGAGAAACTTGTTCTGGTCCCCTATCATGTGTTTTGACAATCTACTATCAATGTACCATTTATTCCCTTCATTTTGAGAATAAAGTGCAAGTCCACATTCTTCCTTCTTCGATTCTTCTTGCTTCCTTTTCCACACCTTGGTGTATTCTTCTCTATTCTTGGYAAGRACATCTTCTTCCCTTTTTTGTTTAGGAGACTTTATCATGCTATATACCCATAGTTATTGCACTTATAACATTCAATATCAAATAGATGAGAAAATGAATTGTAGTTTCTATTAGAAAATCCATCAAAACTTCTAGTTTTGATGGTCACATAATCATCCTTTGAGGTTTTGTAAGAACCTATATTTCTATCTCTCACATGATCACTTCTTGCATAAGATCTACAATCTATTGCTTTATTACCAAAATTATTGCAATAAAATCAATAGCTAAGAAAGATATTTTGGTACTAGTTTGTGAAAAGTCTTCATGGTGGAACAACTCTTCTAAACTCATTCTTGTTGTTCCTGTGGGAAGAATGGGGTTTTTTTTGGTCATTATTTCCTTTCTTGTTGCTACTTTCATTGTTGGTGGAGACTTTGAGAATATTAACATAGCTTTCATACTTTTATTCATTTTCTTTTTCTGATGGTTTAATGACTTTAATGATTGCATCTCCCTCGGTGGTATTTTGTTTATTGTTGTAGCTGAGACTTGTCTTGATGAATGGTGACCTTTGGCAACTAAGAATATTATCTAATATTTTAACACTCTTTCCAAACTTCAAGCTTCTATTCAATTGATCAGTTGTTTTCTCTAGATCCTTCCTTAAGGAAACTATTTCAACTTCTATCTTCTCACAATTTCTTCCTTTCCTTTCACCCAACTTCTCACCACTTCTTCTATTCTCTTTGCCTCTTCTAGTTAAGTCTTCAAGAAAATAATTGTCTTCTCTATTTCTTCAATATCATGATCCTTATTTTCATATTTTTACAATTGCTCCTTCTTCTTTATATTCTCTTCCCTAAGTATTCTTCTTCTGAATCTATATTTTCTTTTTGATTATCTTCATTTTATTCATCAATGGATTTTGTTTCCATGGTTATGGAAATAAATTATTATTTATCGTCACTATCTTCCCTTTCTTTGAATTTTCCAGGTCCTCGTTTTAGCTTTATCACAACTTGTGCTTCTTCTGTCTCTAACTCACAACAGGAAAAATTAGTGGATCTATCTTCATAAATTTTTTGTAGCTTATCCCAAATCTGTTTAGCTATTGTACACTTCATTACCTTGAAAATCTTATAATATGGTAGGGAACTCAAGATGACCTCTATTGATTTTTCATTGTTTTCACTTGACTCCTTCCCAACTTCATTCGTATAACCTGTTGTGATTGATTCCCAAATACCAAAGCCAAGGGCATGAAAATATAACTTCATTCTTATAATACATGTTGCATAATTCATTCGATTAAACAAAGGAGCTCTGTTTGTAGGTAGACTTTCCTTACAATCCATATGTTCTCATGATATTCCTTCGAGTGGTTAAACTGTTTCTGAAGGAATCTGCTCTGATACCAATTGTTGAACTTGTGATTATACTGAGAGAGGGGCGGGTGTTGTAGTCTAAGGGAAAATATGAGAAGGTTGCCAATATATCCTTACATAGAGCATTAGAGTCTACAACATTATATATAAGAACACATAGACATATAGAATAACATACACAAGTGGGGGAGAACCATCAATATCTTTTATTATATATATGTCCAAAACAACCAATTTATTTCCATTACATGATAACGTATACATATGTATGATATACAGTTACCAGTCGATTACATTACTTAAATGTTCAATCAGTTTGTAACATCCCCACTATAATCCCCAGTTTAATTAATGCTTATGTAGATATAATGTGTGGCGACGGCCAAAGCAATGTAATATGCAAATTGTATTTCTATGTTTTAATAATAAAATGTGATACCAACTGCTAAATGGTTATTGTCTAGGATAATGGCCAAGAGGGGTTCTAGGGGGGATTACTGATGTATATTAATTCAACACATTTTCCTAGATTTTCTATTAGTGTATGAACCTTCCCATTTTCGATTGAGTCTTCCCAAATCCAATTATTGAATACATGTAAGAGGGTGTGTGTGAGTAGTCACATTCCAAAGTTATTGGGCACATGGGGGTTGAGTACAATTAGCTTGGGGAAGAGTGTGAGCCAAGAAAGGTAATCCAAAGAGAGGAATTTCGTATGGGTGGGGAGAGCAGTTTTTACACATTAAGTTTTGGTGCATGAGGAGCAAGTAGAGAGCAAGAAAGAGATATTGGAGCTAGTGCAACCATGGAGGGTGAATTCTAGAAAAATATGGAGCGTATTGGAGCATATTTGGAGTTGGAAATTGAATAACCAGGTTTCCAGGCTTGAAGAGTGAACTTCTATGTGAGTTTCACTAAAACAACAAGTGTTTGTTGTTGGTTTGCTAGTATTTTTCCTAGCAACAAGTTCCCAACTGAGAGATTCATGGTTACCTATGCTAGAGAGACCTTGATAAATGAATGAGTTTCTCAAGGGAATAAGATCATTAAAGGGGTACGTTTCTTGGGTTGGGAAGGTCAAGAAGAAGAGAGATAGTGTAAAATTGGGATAGTTGTAGAAGATATCAATGGGTTGTTGGTTTTATGAGCTGTGAGTGGAATGTGAGAGACCACCCTCTTTTTTGGATTACTAGCCTCAACTCAGGGGTGTCTAGATGTTGATATTTGGAATAATCAGTGTATGGTTAGGTGGAATGCCCATCCCAAGCAACTTGTTGCATAACCATTGTTAAAAGATAAGTGTTTTATCTTGTTGCTGAGTTATTTCATGAGTATATTTGTTGTGCATGAACTCTGTGAATTTGAGAATGATTTATATGTTGCTGTGTAAATTATTAAGTTGCATTCATGTTATTTGATATGTTGTAGATGCATCTATTTTATGGTTATAGACAATAGCTAAATCTATTTTAATTTGTAGTTGTAAGCTAAAGGAAATTGACTAACAGTAAAAGAATTAAATTGTTTAGTTGTAAATTTCTATTTTATGTGTATTCTACACCGTAATGTCCCTCGATTGGGATGGGGGATGTTACATCATGGTATCAGAGCTCCTGGTTCAAATGTCGAGCTTGTATGGGCCAAGATGGCTATGAATTGGTGAAAATTCGTTATTGCAGATTTTGTTTGTGACAAATTTGGGGAAAAACGAAGAATTTAGAGAGAAGTCCCCAAATCTGTGAGCAAAATCCGAGTCCGAATTACTCTGAACTATTTAAGAAGGTTAATGAAGTATAGAGGTGAAGTTGCATATTGAAATTCGACTTGAAATGGTTGAAATTCTAGTTTTAATGGTCGTCTGTAGAGTTAAAAGAAGTTTGGCGAATCAATGACCGAGATAATTCTTGATCTCGAGATCAACGACCGAGATTCACTGAAATAAATTTCAAAATTTGTAAAGGTTCGGTCGTTTGGAAGGTTGATAAAATCAACTGCCCAGATTCAATTTCAATGTTTGGAGGTTGAAGGAGATCGATGACCTAGATTCACCTGGATTGTGATCAAAATTTTCTAAGTGCGAGGTTCGACAACAAAATCCACCGAGGCTCGATGGTTAGATCAACGAGTTGGAGAAATTTTGAAAATTTTCCAAGTGTTAAATCTCACCAAGAGAAATCGTCGACGAGTGATGGTCGGGCCAACCAAAATGGCAAAGAAGTTTGGTTCAACCATAAGACATCTTTGACCGATGATGGACGATGGTCAGAGGTCAGCTGAATTTGATGAATTATTTTGAATCAGGAAAGAGAGGTCGTCGGTGGTCGGAGGTTGACCGGATTTGGCGAAGTATTTCGAATCGGGCAAGAGAAGTCACCGATGACCGATGCGTTGATGGTTGGGCATCAAACGATTTGGAAACATGTTTGGTCACTCAAAAGAATTGGTTGATGGTTGATGGGGGAAAGAGGATGATGAATAATCATCATCCATGTGTCATGCCACGTCACCCAAGTTTCCACCTCATGATGACATGTCATGCCACGTTAGCATCCATGTGTCATGTCATGTCAACCAACATAAGTGGTTGATGGCCAATGGTTAGGTCGATTGATTTGGGAAAGTGTATTCGAAAGTTTTTGGGGATCACCGATTGTCGATGGACGACGGTCAAATCAACCGATTTAGGAGTTGTGTGCAAATCGGTCATCGGGGAGTTGGGCCAATGGTCGATGGTCGGATTGACAGTTTGGGAAAAGCATTTTCCGCGTCCAAAGGAAAGTGTTGATCGTCGATGGACGATAGAGGAAGATCAACAATTATTGTTTCTCTTGATTTGAGATCAACGATTCATATTTATGGGGATATTACAGTAGTAAAACAATAAATTTTGTATGAAAGGTTCTAGATTTTTTGGAATCTTGAAGGTCGTTAACTTGCAGGGCATTTTTGAGGCCCTAAATGACATTTTTAGCAAGTCAAAATCCATGAGAACAGAGTGTACCAAGGAACTCCATGTATTTAGAGATAAAATAAAAGAACTGAAAGAGATATATCCAATGAGCTAAACGGTTCGTAAAATGGAGCTCGTATGAGAAAGTTACAACCAAAACAATAAGGGTAAAATTTTGGCACCAATTTTACTTCCAGAGGGAATAATTCCATTCTCAGAAGTCTGTTTGGGGAACATGATCTATCGATGGAAATATTATGACCCATTAAATCCAATTGTGGAGTCATATGTTGGTTATGGGTACCTAAAAATGTGCAGGAAGAGAAATAAGACACCTGTAGCATGCAAGGGTAAATCAGGTAAAACAACCTAAACTTCTTCGGACCATAATTTTCAGCTTAGAGCTCGGATTTGAGAAAATGAATAGTCATTGGAAAGGTATTGAGAAGTAGAAGACATTTTTCAACCCGAAATTTTTATTTGGGCAATGATAATTCTCATAAATTAATAAATAGATTTTTGTAGCAGTAAAATGGTGGAAATTGCAGCATGAAATTGTTGTAACTTTTCACTTAGAATTCAGTTTGAGGCATGGTTACAACCATTGGAAAGTTGTGTTGGTTGTGGAGCCTGATTGTATTCTTGATTCATAGGTATTTTTTTTCAGCCATGTTTATACCCCATGAAGAATTTAAACCCTTTTAGCACTCTGTAAATTTTGTCCGGCTAAAAAGACAAACGACAAAGGTAACTATTTCAACCAACTTTAGAGCTGAAACACTAGCTTGTTCAACTCAGAGAGGGATCTCTCGTGTCACTTGATATTTCTTCAGGAATAGGTGGCTATATTTGATTTATTTTGGGGGGTTTTATAAAGTTGCTGGCAAAGAAGGGGAGGAACACTTGGGGCTATGGAGTCAAAATTTTGAAAGTGAACGAAAACAATGCTTCAACTATTAGAACTCTCTAGAGGATAAAGGCTAAGCGAGGCGATGAATCCAAGTTATTATTAAATTTAAATAGAGTGTAGGAAGATAAAGGAAACAAATAACTGCATTAGAGAATTACTAAAATGAATTCTAAATTAGTTAAGAAGACAATCACATAGTTTAAATTGCTTAAGACGAGAGCATCACACGATGCATTCTAGGCCTTTAAATCTCCAATTTAAACAGAAGAAATTGTAAATGAAATAATAGGTCACAACAAATACATACGATGAAAGGAAACAAAGCTCATATCAACACCCTTTAGAATCTTTTCATAGAGACTTCACAATCTTTTGCATTTATATTCTATTCAGATTCAGAAAATTTACAAAATAGAGTCTGATACAACCAAAAGGTGCTCTTGCACTTCTGCCAACATTAATTCATTCAAGTATCCTAGTATTTATACAATTTGATCAAAATGATTGAAACTGAAGTGTTTCATCTTCCAAAACAATTTCGACTGACAGTTTCGGTATACGAAATGATTTACAATGATTAACAAAAATCGTTTCAAAACTACAAAATTTTTTTCTGACTGTCCGAATTCTCTCCCGCCATGTGTCTCGCTCTTGTCTTCTGTCAGATCTGCAAATGTGGTGAAACATGGGGATCACTTACTAGATCTGGGGATATTTCACTTTGTCTTACCTAGCTACACAATTTCCTTCCATTGCGAATCAGAGGGGATTTTGTAATCCATCATCTCTTTAATCAAAATCTCTAAATCAATGCATGTGTCATAGGACATAGTCGGCATGCCAACTTTCATTGTTTTAAACTTATTCAAAATTTCAAAGTCTGTAGCCAAATACTCTACCAGACTTGGGCCTTTCATACTTTCTTCCATAGCCTCAAATTTAGAGTGATCCATCCTTCATTGTATGAGGAGAAAGTTGTAGTCCTCTTGATTGTATAATGAACCTTTGCCATCCCAAAATGATGGGAGGCCTCTGATAAATAGTTGTTTAAATGCATTTTTAAACTCGTGTATGTTGTGCTCCATCTGTATAGCTTTGTTTTGGACCAATCTGAGTAGGTTATGCTTGGCCATGATTATCTTGGCGAAAATAATCAATGCAGTCCTGTCCTTTACCCCGATGGTTTGAAGATAAGTAGTTGGTACATAATTTAGTAGGTCAATAGCATTTTGGGCCCATTCTGAGGGTTTCTTGGCTAACACTTCATTAACAATAGTACACCTGCTTCAGGCTATAGCAGCCACACTGTTTTTTTCATTTATGAAATTCAGATAAACCCTAAATTTAGCAGCCTCTGCATCAATAGCATCCCATATGATGTGTTTGGCTCCTTGTAATAATGTTTTGCCCTTTAACTTGTTTTTTAGCTTGCTTACTCTCTCCTACAAATCTTGATTATCTCTATGGAGTTGGGCCACCTTCTCATCCTTCACTTTCATCTCTTGCTTCAACTTTTCCATGTTCTCTTTGAGACTCTTGATTTCACCTGTTTTTAAGCTTACCTGGGACATGGCTTGAAATAACCCCTCAGTGCTTGATATAGCCTCTTTATTAGTAGGTACAATGACTGCCATGTCTGATGTCACTGCCTGTGCTTGTGACCAATTCTCTTTCTCTTTCTCCAATTGTATCACTTTAGCCTTGTAATTGAGTGCCTCTTGTCTGAATGTTTCCTTCTCTTGTTCCAAAGCAGTCAATTTTTTTGTTTGTGGATGATCTATAGGTGACATCTTCAGCTTTTTCTTTAGGCTTTGGATCATCTTGTCCTTTTCATCCAGGGAAGCTTTCACCCCCTAGGGAACTTCAAAATCTAGCCTTTTGACTTGTGTCATCCAGGATTTGTTGGATGCCTTTTCCTGTTTTAGTTGTCCATCTAGTTGTAGTGCCTATGTTGTCAATCTTGCAACCCTCAGAACCAAGCTCAGATAATAAAAATATAACATGTCCCTGACATTCCTGTGGAATTTTACTTTGTCAGGGGCACCAATGTTTTCATAGTGCTTTTTGATCTCAGACGCCTTATCATCATCAGCCACTGCAATGTTAAATGTCTTTCTTTCCACATCCCTGACTAAAAGTAAGGAATTCTTATGATGAGAAGTCTTTTCTACTTTAGGTAAAAGGTCTCCTATTTCACTATTTTCCATACTTCCCTTCACAACATACTGATTCATTAAATATTCTTTGGACTGATAAACTACCCTAGGTGTCTGGCTAAATATGTGTTTCCTACTGCTAAAAACCTTTGTGATGCTTTCATTTTGTGGTCTGCTTTCTGTACCGATTTATTCATTCTTGGTTATACCCTCTACCATCTCCATGCATGTTTTCTCTTTGGGTTCTTCCTCTTCCAGGTCAACTATTTGAGAGGATGATGTGATTTTTATTTTATTGAGAATGTCTTGCTGGCTACTGGCACCCAGGGCCTCTGAAATGCTCCTTTTATTGTAGACGCTCATTTTAGGAGCTTTGACAATCAGCCTAGGGGAAGGTTTATGTGCTGGGCTTTGCTGAGAAGTTGGTTCTGTTTGTTTTGTTTGATCATTCTGCATGGTGACCTCCATATCTACACATGTCTCTAGATTGGCCGACTTATTGAATCCTTCAACATGCTCGTGTTCATCAGGACCTTATCTACTTGCCAATATTCTCTTTGATATGATCTGATGTGGATCATATTTTCTTCCTTGCAACTGTGTGAACCCAAATTTACTGATTTTGGATTGAATCTGAGGCAAACATGACTTGTTCTTCACCACAAAGGGACCTAATACAAAAGGAAATTTCAGATTGGAAGCCTTGTGTGCTTTCAAAAAATGCTCAGTCTTTGAGATAATTCTTTGTCTTATGAACTCCAAAGCAAAGATCCAGGGTGTCAGAAAAACGGGTGAAAGATGTGGTCCTTCCTGGTATCCATATACCCAAATCACAGTGGATTGTGTGAACAACATCCAGTCTCCTACCATGCTCTCTAGATTTGGATGTAATGAGATTTTCATTTCTTCCAGAACTCTTGGCACATCTAATGCAAAAATGAGACTATATACCCTAGACATAATCTTGTTGATGAAGATAAGCATTGTGATCCTTTTACATTCGGTCGAAATAAATGTGGTCTCAGGGAATTTGGTTTTGTTAGATTCCAGAAACATTCTCAGCAAGTGCGTGTAGTATCTGAAGTGTCTCAATGAATTGAAATTAACCAGTTGTTGATGCATATTTTCAGCAATAAATTTGTCAAAACTAACACAGACTGACTAACCAAACAGAAAGAAAATCAACAGGAAACCTAACATGACTTCTACCATAAAATTTTCATTGTCTAACCCTAAAATTTGACTTAGCAGAGAACAAGCCCATTGGACTTTGATGATCATGATGCTTGCACTTGCAGGTAACAATAGACTCTCTGAATGATGTTCAGGCTTGACTATGGTCTGCAGAAACATGTTTTTTACTTTGAGTGGGCATTCTCTTTAAATCGTTATCATCCTCTATTCCTCGAAGGGCTCTGACACTGTGGGGGAGGAGTCTGGTATACTAAGGATGTGTCAGAGTGATGGGCCGTATACTTTACATAGAACCTCTAACCCTAATTTATTCAGAATGAATCTTTCTTCTTGAGAATATTGCTCTGCACACCAGCTTACAAATTCAGGGAATGGAAAGAATACTTATACGACGTAAGGGGTGATGGAGGCTTGAGCCGCTTCGAGGAAAGGTATGTGTGTTCCAACATTGTCTAACAAATTCAATCTGGACACAGAAACGGGCGAGACCATTATCTCTGTGTTGAAAATGTCAAAATATCTGTCAATTAGGGCTTCCTCTCTAGAGGAGATATCTTGTTCATTCATGGATAAAACTATAGGATTGGAAACCATGGTGAAGAATGCCTCTCAAGCAGTGAAAGAAACATGAACCTGGTTTAATTTTGAGCTTGAAATTCAAATGGAATCTTTGCGCCAAATTTCTGAACGTTTCAATGCTTCAAATTATAATAGAATCATGTCGGGGGGTTCTCCTTTTATAGGTATCTATTGACATCGGGGGTTGGAGAAAATGGTTTTGGGTGGACCACTTTTCACCCCGATGTGCCTTTGAGGGTGCCACGCATCCACGATTTAAACCATGATGGTTTTCCTCGGCCCACCCTCGATTCATTAATCTTTGTGCTATTTCATTCACCGATACAAGTTTTAGCCATTGATCCGGGCCACTTTAAGATCTACAGTCCACATTTACCCAACGACTTTGGCATCGGGGGTTGGATAAAGTGGTTTTAGTCAGACTTCTTTTTTCCCTAATGTACCTCTAGAGGCACGACATGTCTAGCGATAAAACCATGATGGGTTTCCTTGGCCCGCCCTCGATTGCTTAATCTTCATGCTGTTTCAATCCTTGATATACACCTCAATCGTTGATCTAGGCCACTTTAAGATGTATGGTCCACATTTACCCAACAAATTTGGCATCAAGGGTTGGAGAAAGTGGTTTTAGTCACACTTATTTTTTCCCTGATGTACCTCTAGAGGTGCCATGCATCCATCGATAAAACCATGATGGTTTTCCCTGTCCCGCCCTCGACTGCTTAATTTTCGCACTATTTCAATCGTCGATATGCACCTTAGCCATTGATCCGGTCCGCTTTCAAGATCTATGGTCCGATGAGTCTTACTCTTCACACCTCCATTATATTTTTCCATATGTCACCAGATATAGCCTGGTCCTTTGAATTATCATATCTCCTTAGCGACAATAACCTTTCACTGAGATTCTGAAACTTGGATACCCTATGAAAATTGTTATTGTGATAAAACACCCCATAAGAATGTACACTCCTCCATGCGGGAGAGTGCAGGGCGGGATTGCCCCCCCTGCAGGGCCAAGCGGGCCCTCGGTGGGGGTTTGGGGGAGAATCCCCCGAAGGAAAAATTGCCTTGTAAATGTATATTGTAATTTCATAGTGAATCTGGACCGTTCATTAAAAGGTCACAAATCTGACGGTAGAAGTTATGTTAGGGTTTTTTTCCCTAGAAGGCAACCCTCTTTTATGAGGGAAATGTATTGCGACTATGTATCATTGCAAATATTGTATTCTGAGAGAGGAGACTATGAGAGAAATAAGAGGAAGTTACAATGGGTGTGTTGTAGGTTGTATCCCTTCATTTGTTGGATAATAATAAAGGAAGGACCTACAAATTTCTCTGGTGGACGTATCCCACACTAGGTGAACCACGTATATTTGTGTCTCTATTGTATTGTGTATCTTATGTGTTTTATTTCCGCATTTGTTTTTATTTTATTGCTTCGTGATCCTAATTTTCTAACAACTAGTATCAGAGTGAAAGGTAACTCGCAGGAAAAGAGGGTTCCTGGTTCGAGTGGGAGCAATGGCGGAAGATGAAATGTTTAGGGTCGAGAAATTTAATGGCCAAAACTACCAGTTATGGAAGATGTAGATGGAAGATTATTTATATCAAAAGGATCTGTTACTACCATTGGGTGGAATAGAAAAGAAGTATAAGACCATGAAGGATGAAGAACAAGAGGTTCTTGACAAAAAGGCACTAGGAACGATACAACTGATCCTGGCAGTGTCTATGGATTTCAATATTTCGAAAGAAAAGAAAATGAAGGAGTTGATGGACGCATTGGCTAAACTGTATGAGAAACCCTCAACATCCAATAAGGTATTTCTAATGAAGAGATTATTTATAATAAGGTATAGATTTTGATGAATTATTTTCTCCTATTGTTAAAATGGCTTCAATTAGGACTATTGTAAGTCTTGTGGTAGTAGAATATTTGCATCTTGAAAAGTTAGATGTAAAAACAACTTTTCTCCATGGGGATTTGGAGGAAGATATTTATATGCAGCAACCACAGGGGTATGAGGTCAAAGGGGAGGAAAATTTGGTGTGTAGGTTGAAGAAGAGCTTGTATGGCCTAAAGAAAGCTCCATGGAAATGGTATTTGAAGTTTGACATGTCTATGATCGAACAAGATTATAGTAGATGGCATTCTGATCACTGTGTTTATTTTAAAAAGCTAGAAAATGGAAGCTATATTATCTTGCTATTGTATGTAGATGACATGTTGGTTGCCGTGTCTAATATGTAGGATATAAATGTGCTCAAGAAGAAATTATATAACTCATTTGTGATGAAGGATTTGGGTGGTGCAAAGAAAATCCTTGGTATGAGAATAACAAGAGACAAGAAAAATTGCAAATTGACATTGTCTCAGGGTGAGTACATAGAGAAGGTGTTGGAGAGGTTTAGAATGCAGAATGAAAAACCAGTTAGTACAACTTTGGCCATCCATTTCAAATTAACTAAGGAAATGTGTCCCAAGACACAAGAGGAGATAGAATACATGTCCAGGGTCCCTTATTCATAAACAGTTGGAAGCTTGATGTATGCGATGGTTTGCACAAGACCAAATATTGGACATGTAGTGGGAGTTGTGAGCAGGTATATGAAAAATCCAGGTAAAGAACATTGGGAGGTAGTAAAGTGGATTACCATGTATTTTAGAGGTACTAGTACTCATGCATTATGTTTTGGAGGTTCAGACACTACTCTACAAGGATATGTTGATTTAGATATGACAAGTGATAAAGATAGCAAGAGGAGAACCACTGGGTATGTTTTTACTATAGGTGGAGCAACAGTAAGTTGGATTTTGATAACTGCAAAAGGATGTTGCACTTTCAACAACAGAAGTAGAGTATGTTGTTGCTATAGAGGCTAGTAAAGAAATGATTTGGTTACAGAGGTTTATGGAGGAATTGGGAAAGAAGCAGGAGAATATTAGGTTGTACTGTGACAATGAGAGTTACATTCATATTTCAAAGAAATCATCCTTCCATTTGAATACTAAACACATAAAACTCAGGTACCATTTCATACAATTCATCTTGGAAGATGGACATCTGAAGTTGGAAAACATACACACTAGCCGAAATCTTGTAGACATGTTAAAAAAGGGAGTAACCAGGGAGAAACTGAGTTCCTGCTCAGTTTCAGTTGGTATTCAAGCATGAAGGTGAAGATGAGAAATTTTCCAGGTCCAAGGTGGAGTATAGTCCAGTAGGTACAACAATAGTGGAATTGTTGTGATTAGTCTCCAAGTGGGAGATTGTTGGTTGTGGAGCCTGATTATCTTCCTGATTTAGAGGTCTTTGTTTTCAGTCAGGTTTATAAGCCATGAAGAATTTACACCCCAGAATAATGTACACTCCTCCACATGGGGGAGTGCAGGGGGGGCTCCCCCCCCCACCCCCCCCCGCGGGGTCCAGGGGCAAGCGGGCCCCCGAAGGAAAATTTTCCTTGTAAATGTAAATTTCATAGTAAATTTGGACTGTTCATTATAAGGTCGCGGATCTGATGATATAATTTATGTTAGGGTTTTTTCCCCTAGAAGGAAACCCTCTTTTATGAGTGAAATGTATTGCGTCTATGTATCATTGGGAATATTGTATTCTGAGAGAGGAGACTGTGAGAGAAAGAAGAGGAAGTTACAGCGGGTGTGTTGTAGGTTGTATCCCTTCATTTGCTGGATAATAATAAAGGAAGGAGTTGGCAATTTCTCTGGTGGACGTACCCCAGACTGGGTGAGCCACGTATATTTGTGTCTCTATTGTATTGTGTATCTTCTGTGTTTTATTTCTGCATTTGCTTTTATTTTATTTCTCCACAATCCTGTTTTTCTAACAAGTTGTTCGAGAGGGGAAAACATCAAGGGAATAAAAAATTGAATAGGAGCAATGTGTTCTGTAAATGTGTTGAACCTACACAAAATAGATCTAGCTAGGAATTGACATACACAGTTTCAGAGAAAATAGAAGAAAGGAGAAGCAAGACAGAAAGAATGGAAGAATTCTCATTAACCAAATGAATAATAGATAATTTACACATGAAATACTATGTATAACTCAACCAATGCACACTGGAGGAGAAGCCAGTGCGCCATAGTGGTGGTATAGAGTGATCTGGACACACACCAATAGTTACAGAAGTAAACTGCCACCTAGTCTAGTCTCTCGGGTAGTTACGGGAGTGAACTACCACCTAGTTGAGTTAACTAGTCTATCGGTCTTCAGTTAACTGATTGAAACAGAGTGAAGTGAGGAGGATATCAGGGAATCATGAGTAATGTGCTAGTCTAGTGATGATCCCATGGACAATGTGCATTAGCTGGTGATGATCCCAATGTTGCATGGTGACAATACTAATGTAGCATCTAGACTCCACTCAACTGATCATACTGAAGAGAATATTCTCCATAGAGGAATATTCTTCCTAAAATATAGGAGACTGAATAATGACTAATAAACATAGGAAAAACCTTAGGAAAAATAAATCCTAGGTGTGTGTGAAGTAACTCCAACACCCCCCTGAACATCACT
>JZKD02S1932960.1:21211-44358 GCA_000966675.3 Picea glauca
CAACTCATCCTTCTAGAAGATTCCTTCTAGAAGGATCGAGAACTTATTCATTTTCTCCCTTTAGAAACATTTTCGCACCCTGACCATTAACACAGTGCGGAAAGTCCGCAGTCAGGCTGAATGCAGCATGCGGAAATTAAGTATTTCCACAGGATAGTATATATGCATCCTGCGTACTATTTCCAAAAATGTGATTTTGAGAAAATGACAAGTGTAACTTTCTTCATGAAAATGATCTTAATGAAGAGTTTGATCTTCCATCACCATGTCATTATCATGTCATCATCTCGATAACCAAAAATGTGGATAACACTATGACATGCCTAAAAAAGAGGTCATATGAAAAAGTTACGACCTCGAGAAGTTGAGGTATCAACTTTTTGCGTTTCATCTCCTAAGGTTAGGTTAATCGATGTCTAGGGTTTTTTCATTCATGAGTAATGTTAAAAAGGCCTCTGGAGAATCATTGTAATCATTCTAGTCAAATGAATGTGTGTAGAATCCACATCTCTTCTCAAAGATAGCCACCACCATTCAAGCAAGTTGTTTTCAGTTCTACAGTTTTACAGTTTCAACCTATTTTATTTATTCAATATAAGTTATTCTTCACTGGATATTTGTTGTTGTTCTTTGTATCTCTGTGTTATTGTATTCAACCTGTTATTCATTTTGTTCTGCTCATAAATATAGATCAGTGGTATCAGAGTAGTCTGCTCTTCATTTATCTTTCTTCGTGCATGTCTATGACAAGATCTGGGTAAAAGAAGTTGGGACTTGAACCAGACGATCATTTTCAATATCGGTTGTGTCGAGCTCGACAACAACCCATGGGGGATGAAAATAAATATGATGGAGTAGGAGATCCTTTTAAAATGTTTCTCGAGGAAGACCTTATGCAAAAAAGGAATGAAATGATGGACAACTTTGCACAGATCCTTCAGCGGTTGCCCATAGGAGACACATCTTCATCAAGTGGCCATGTAACCACCTTCAAGGTACATGTAAATTTTGATATTCCATTATTTGAAGGAGTGATAGATGTGGATGCTATAGATAAATGGTTGAATCTGCTCGAAGGGTATTTTTAGGTCCACAATTTTTTCGATAGACAAAAGATTACATTTTCACTCCTCAAGGTCATCCTCGATGTTAAGGACTGGTGGTATACATACTCTGAGAAAAGGGCCATAGAGGAATATACAATATTTGAAATTTCCCCCACATGGGATTCCTTCAGGGATTCCATTAAAGAAAAATACTACCCTGTTCGAAGCTACGGGGACTAGTACACAAGATGGACGACCCTGTGTCAAGAAAAAGAACAAATAGTACCATATTTCACCAATATTTTCCATACCCTGCACACCAAATTGGGTATCAAAGAATCTGAATGACATCTGATTATCAAATACCACGACTGTCAACATAGATACATTCAAATAGAAATGGAGTTTATGGACATCGCATCATTGGGTACGACTTATATATATTGTCAAGATCGAGAAAAAATTTAAGCAGAAGAGGCGAGAGTTTGGATTTGAAAACTCCTCACAACCGAAGCAAGGAAAATGAGGCCCCAAACCACAAAACAAGAGATAGAAAAAATATAGCCACTCTCAGAAAAATCAGTCCAAGCCGCAACACACGAAGGGTAATGAGAAGTCAAAGAAGGACACATGAAAATGGTGTGAATACCATAAAATCCCTTGGAACAACATGAAAGAATGCTGCTCCAAGTAGTCACTGGTGGCCGAGATGAAAGATTTTGAGTCAGAGGTAGATTCTGAATTCAAATCAAATCCATAAGGAGGGAAGCAGATTATTGATGCTAAACCCAGTTCCATTATCGTTGCCACCAAAGTCCAGCCAAGTGAACTAGAAGAACCAGAGGAAGGGGAACGCCTCTTTCACTCACAAATGTGGGTAAAGGGGTCTCCACTTCATTTCATTGTCGATAGCGGTAGTCAGAAGAACCTGATATCAACAGAGTTCATCAAGTGGCTAGACCCACCAAAGACACCACACATGCATCCCTACACCATCGACTGGCTTCACCAAGGAAGAGATATCCGCGTCAGCCAATAGTGTCATCTGGCCTATGAAATCAAGCCTTTCAAAGATGAGGTATTGTGTGATATTACTCCCCTTGAAGTTTTTGATGTTATTTTAGGACAACCATATTTGTGGAAGTGACATGTTGTGTATGAGTCTAGACCCTGCAGTGTTATTATTACTTTGGGTAGACAATTGTACAGGATACCAGAGGTAGCTTTGCCTACCTCTATTTCTTTAATCTTTGCTAAGCAATGTAGTAAGGTCATTTCATATACCGAGAAGCTCGTATTATTTGTGATCCGTGCTCACAGTAAGAATAAGGTCTCCACCACATCCATGGCCTCTACACAGAGCCTCTCCTTGCAACAAAAACAAGTGGATGGGATCGTGGAAGAGTACAGAGACATCTCCTCACCCACTGAGGTATCGACGTACTTCCAAGTCAAGCATATGATTGATCTAACCCCAAGTTCACCTCTTCCTAATGGACCGGTCTATCATCACTCACTGATGGAAAATGATGAAATCAAGTGTCAGATCCAAGAGCTCCTTCAAAAGGGGAACATCAGACCCAACTCCTCCCCTTGCGGAAGCCCGATTGTATTGGTGTAGAAGAAATATGTGACCTGGTGGATCTGCATTGACTACAAATCATTAAACAAAATCATAGTCACGAACTAGTACCCAATTCCCAGAATTGATGACCTTATTGACCAACTCAAAGGGGAAAATTTCTTCAACAAGATTGACCTAAAGTATGGCTACCACCAGGTTCCCATAGAACCTGATGTATGGAAGACAACTTTCAAATCTAAATAAGGTCTCTTTGAATGGTTGGTCATGCCCTTTGTCTTAACAAATGCACCAACCACTTTCATGAGGTTGATGGATGATGTATTCAGACCCGTCACCAACACTTTTATGGTGGTATATTTGGATGACATCCCCATCTTCAGCAAAACTTGGAAGGAGCACATGCAACATATTCAGTAGGTTTTGAGCACTCTGCAGCAACACAAGCTATATGCCAACTTGGAAAAATGGTCCTTTGGCATGAACAAGGTCCAATACTTGGGTTACATTGTTGATGAGCATGGGGTACATGTTGATCCATCTTTGATCCAAGTCATCTGTGACTGGCCAGCCCTGACTGCACTAACCGAGCTTCAAAGATTCTTGGGACTTGCCAACTTCTACCGATGGTTTTTGTTGTGATTCTCCCATATTGCATGGGCCATCAGCCAAGTGACCAAGGGTGGTGGCAGGGAAAATTTCATGAGGGGGAAAGAAAAAAAAATGATCATTTGATGATCTAAAGCTTCACTTGTGCTCAAATCTAGTACTCTCCTTACCCAATCTGCAACAATCATTTGAGATTGACAATGATGCATCTGACTATGTTGTAGGCACAATTCTCACTCAAAATGATCATCCGGTAGCATACCATAGTGAGACACTCTCAGATACTTTCTGGAACTACCCCACCTATGACAAGGAAATGTATTCCATTGTACAAGCCTATCTTCAATTGAAACAATACATTATGGGAAAGGAGACAATCATCCACACTAATCACAAGCCTCTGTAGTTCATACAGACACAGGGGAAGTTGCAGAATGACCACCATTAGAAGTGGTCCACCTACCTGTAACAGTTCCATCTCAACATCAAGTATAAGACAAGGAGCACAAAATCGTGTCGTTGACTTCCTTATTCGACCTCCCGTGGCTGCACTCACCACCATGCTCCATTCCTATGTGCATGAGGCATACGAGTGGCCCCAACTTTATTATAAAGATCTGGACTTCGCCACCACCTATCATCTCTTGGATACATGCACGAATTTCACCGATTTTCACATTAAGGACAGACTGTTATTCCATCTGGGCTATCTCTATGTTCCTGCAAGTGAGTGTGCAAAGATGATTTGGGAGGCTCACTACAGTCGGATGGCAGGACATTTTGGCGTGGAGAAAACTATGGTTGTTTTACAGAAACATTTTTATTGGCCAAAACTTCGACAAGATGTTAGCAAGTATATCAGATCTTGCATTGCCTGTGCCATTTCCAAGTTATCCATCAAGAAGAAAGGCTTAAACACCCCTCTTCCTATTCGCGAGAGGCCTTGGGAATCCATCTCTATGGATTACATGTATGGACTTCCATCCACCAAGCAAGGAAATGATTGTGTATTTGTGGTAGTTGATCAATTTTCAAAGATGGCCATTGTCACAACCTGCAAGAAGAGCATCACGACGACATATACTACCAAGCTCTTCTTCGAATGAGTGTGGGTCCATTTTGGGATACCACATACCATCATCTCTGATCGGGAAAACAAGTTCCTCAACACATTTTGGTCGAGTCTCTAGTCACTATTGGACACCAACCTCACTAAATCCACTTCCTTCCACCCTCAAACCGATGGCCAAATAGAGATCGTCAATCAAATGAGTGTGCACATCCTGTGCATGTATAACTCTAAAAATCCACATACATGGAATGAGAGTCTTCCCTATTTTCAATAAAACTACAACAGGGCTCTCCATTGCTCCACCGACCATAGCCCCTTTCAGGTGGGACTGGGATTCCAACCCTTGGGTCCCATTGATGTTACACTACCTCTTGCAAAAATACAAACATATTATTCCCATGTTCAGTCTGAGGCCGAAAAAGCCACCAGATTCATTGAGAGGATTCAACACATCCACCAACATGTCCATGAGATTTTTCAAAAATCCAATGCTAAGTACAAGCAACGCCATGATCAACACTGGGTACCACACAAATTTCAGGTGGGAGACAAGGTCTGGTTACATTTTGTAGAAAGAACGCCTTACATGGCACGATCAGAATCTTCATCCACTTCTCTATGGGCCTTACACTATCACCAAGGTTGTGGGTGACAATGATTTTGAGCTCAACACTCCCCCCTTCCTTGGCTTGCACCCAGTGTTCAATGTGGACCTCTTCCAGCCATATTTTCCATCATTACTGGACACCTCGGAGGTCGCAAAGCAGTTGACACCAACATAGATCAACCCTGACTACATGGAACATGTGTAACATCCTGCTCTTGCGCACACTAAGAGAACTTATTATTTGAGGACACTTGCTTGCAAGTGATCCAGATTATTATACTATTGGGTGGATGGTTATGAATATGAGGCATTATGAATATGATGGCATGCTATTTTGTTGTTTTGACATAGACAGGTGCTATTGACTGGGCTCTCCTGAGTGTGCAGGACTTTGGACCTCGAGGATTTAGAGGCATCGATGGAACCCTTGGACTCCATATTGAGTGAGGGAGTGGACTATTGGGGTTTTATTATTGTTTATATGACATATGCACATATGATTAGATGTTATGATGATTGATTTTATTTTTGACATGATTCATTAATGATGCAGGCTGACGATAGCTTGCCGACCAGACTCACATGTGGAGTAGAGGGGTCGTGCATGACAACCAGAGATGTTGAGGGAGAGGTGTGGACAACAAACCTGCCACAACGTACTAGCACTCCTATCGTGGCTCAAACTGTAGGTTAACAATTACCTAGTTTGAGAAGACTCACGATGCCATGAGGACAGACTACAACATTCGCTCACGATGACTCTAAGGGGTGTGCAATAAGGCATGGGACTTATTCTTTCGCGGCCCTTAGTCTCCCACAAGGTCACCTGGTGGAGTATTGACTCTAGGGGTTTTTGATGTCTACCAAGTCAGTCAAGAGGCGAGTGGCACCCTTGGAGCATGTAGTGCGTCCTTAAGGGGACGTCGCGCAAGAAAACGGAAAGAGGCGAGTGACACCCTTGGAGCACATAGTGCGTCCTGAAGGGCACGTTGCACAAGGGAAACAGAATGAGGTGAGGGACACCCTTGGAACACCTAGTGCATCCTAAAGGGAACATCGCGTTGTTAACTAATAAGTGAATAAACCTAGATGGCCTTAGAAAAATTTAAAAATAAATTCCCTAATAAAAATGTCGCCCAACCCCGGAAATTAAAATCTAGTTCTAAGTGATACTTGTGGTAAAATAATAATAATAATAATAATAATCATTAAACATGTGACGAAAAGGGGGTAAGAAATTCGATTAATCGATTAAAATCTAATTATATTGAAGGATTAAAATTTTAAAAGGGAATTGATTGTTTGTTACATATGCTAATTAAAATTTATTAATTAAAAAGAAAAAGGGGAAAAAGGTAATTTTCTACACTTGCTAATTTGAGTTTTAGATAAAAAGGGAAAAGAGGGAAACTTAAAAGAATTAGGAAACTAAGGGAAAAAGGGGGAAACATAAAGAAAAAGTGAAACTCAAGGAAAAAGCAGAATGGCTAACTTAGTAAGGAATCTTTCCTTTAAGAACTTTCTAAATTGAACTCAACTAGGAATTTACTAAGGGTGTAATTCATTAAAATGTGTAAGGTAATATGGGGACACCTAAGAGCGATTTTAGGAATGCTTTTAGGTGGGTTAGGGAAATAGGAGTAAATAATTAATTAATGAAATTAATTTCTGGTTCAACTAAGGGGATGGGTGACATGTGTACGAGGGAGGATTTTTCTGAATTAATTTATTGAAAAATAAATTAAATAGGAATTTGGGAAAGAAATCACTTAGAAACTCTATATAAAGAATGGAGGGGGAGGAGTATGGATCTATTCTTCATGTGTAACGTTATGCTGCAGAATTTTTGACTTGATTGACTTATATTGTGGGATTTGGGATACCCAGCTTGAGTACAAGTGGTAGCTCGACCTTTCAAGGCGAGCTGGTTCCTATTTGTTCTTTGGTTTAGAGTGCATGGCCCCTTTATGGCTCGGGGGACTAAGGGGGAAGAAGAGTACCCCTAGCATTGGCTAGGAGGTACCAATGAAGTCACATCAGTCAGCAAGTGGGAGTTTCATGGAGCGCATGGGACAACGACTCGAAGTTGTCACCTTGGGCTACGATACACATGGTTTTATTTTGCATGGTAGATTACTATTGATCTTGCGCTTTCATTTCTGTACTTTTATTGTGTAAAGAAAAGTGTTTTACTTAGCGTTTTTAATTGAGAACTTAAAATCATCATAGCCTTACGATCGCTGCACCGATTTGACCTCCTTGGCCACCGATCCTTGATCACTATGACGTTTCTGTTTTGTTTTATTGATTTTTATGAAGATATTGTGCTTTATATTTCATCCTCATCCCTAGATCATCAGTCCACGCCTGAGCAGTCGGCTAGGAGCTGAATTGAGTGTCATCACTTCAGTGCATAGTGACCTATAGATTCTAGTGACCTTCTTTTCTGTGCGTGGATGATGAACGAAGTATGTGTTATGTGTTTTCTCAGCTGTCTATCCCTGTTGATTGTTCCTTGTTGATTGATTGCCTTGCGCCTTCTTGTGCTGAGTGTCTCTGTGTTTTGTTGATTATCTCTGCACTTTATTCCTACGATTTCTTGGCATTTTACTCCTTTCAATGTTTCATGGCCGAGAGTTTGATTGATAGAGTTCATACCCCTTTCCTTTCACGAATTTACCAAATGACCTTCATTGTTGTTGTACAGGAGTTTTACTCAACCACTAATCTTTTACCTGCATTTTTCACTGACTGCTCCACCTACTCATTATTCAACCACAAATTTCATCTCTGCGTTTTTTTTTCTCCGTCCGCGTTTTTGATTAATTTATCTCTGCGTACTGTTTATTTATTTCTCCCAGCTATTAGCCTTACTACTCTGCATTTGGATGGCTTTTTATTCTCTGTGATTTTATCATTACCACTTGATTGATTAGCATTGGATAGCGACCTGATGTTACTGTGTGATTTCCCCTTGACTTTTCTGGGCATTGTTACACTGCAATATCATATTATACTATGAATTCTCTCGTCGTTGATATTATGTTACCCAACGAATTAAACATTGCAGCGATTAATTTCGTTTAAGGTCTGGTAGCGATTAATATGGTTTAAATATTGCAGCAATATAATATGTTAGACAATAGCCATATGTTAGACAACAAGAAATGTTAGACATTAGCCATGTGTTAGAAAAAAATATATCATTCCAGTTTTACATTCAACAGACAACTTGCACTTTTAAAAGACAACGAAATTCATAGCTATTGACAACGAATTTATAAGTGATTGCGAAATTATACATCGAATGACATGAATGGCAGTTTATTACCATTGCTCTTGATTTCATTGATTAGCATTTATGTATAGATAGTGAATTGACATACTGGCAGCGAATTGAATTAGGGATTAGCAACTGAAATAACATTTTTATAGACAACGACTATTATATTTGCAACAGACATCGTTTTCTTTTCAGATAGCACCTCAATTTATTTGACTGTGAAATTACACGCCTTAACTGCGATTTTACTTGTACTTATGACTACGAATTCATAGATATGTCTGCGTTCATTTTTATAGGCCTGGGATTTTTGTTATGAATAATGGATAGAGTTGGTAAGTCTATCTTTTAACATTGGCAACATTTTACTACTGCGTTCTACCAATACCATTCAATGGGCCTTGATTCCATTACTATTGCGTTCTAACATTAGATCCAACAATAGTTATTAATCGATGGATATTTGGTTGCTGACAATGATGGTAAATATTTAATTATTGTTAATAGATTTTTAAATGGTGAATAGTACAGGTTAATTCCTTGAAAGTTAGTTGGTATAACATGTTCACTCCCATAATAATTATTGTGGAAAAAGAAATCTTTTTATATCAAATTTGAATTCTATTAATTAAATATTAATGTTCACATATATATAAACTCTTAATCGCAACGTGGAATGTTTGTGCCTTTAAAAGCAATTCCGAATAATGCGTTCAAATTATAAAAATAATGTAATTTGACATTGCAATTGTGTTGGAAAATTTATAATAGTTCCATTATATTATTGTGGTCATGGAATTTCTGTGTATGACTATGTTTGAATGATGTTGTGTATGCATGTGAAAGTCCTTTACTCTTTTCTTATATCATTAATATTTTTAGAAAATTTAAAATATTGCTAGTGTGCCTCTTGAGAAGATATTTAGGTGCCATGTATGGTGGAAAGCAGGTTACGCCAACTGGCTGGAAAGTATGTCATTTTGGTAAATGCATATTCTATTAAACAATTTACTACATTTCCTAATGTATGGAATTCTAGTTA
This sequence comes from Picea glauca, assembly GCA_000966675.3. NCBI lineage: Eukaryota > Viridiplantae > Streptophyta > Pinopsida > Pinales > Pinaceae > Picea > Picea glauca. Next base: position 30,453 of record JZKD02S1932960.1, read on the forward strand.
CCTAATGGAATATCGCATGCTAGACGACTATATTTTATAGACAAAGATTTTACAGTTAGACTGCATTACCACTAATAGACATAGATCTATTGATAGGCAGAAAGGTGGGTGGTTGACAACAAATTTTAACGCACAACGATATTAATGTTAAGTAGTGATTTCTTTGTTGATACCAAAAGGGATTAATTCTTAGAGGGCTAATCACATCCCTTAATTGACGTATGTCTTCCTTAGAAATTGCTGCGCTAGGAATTTAATGTGATGGATGTTTGTTTAGTAGTTAGATTTACCTGGCATCTTGTTGACTTGTAGGTTGGGTGTGAAGGTATAGTCTTCTTGTTGGTTAATTTGGTCTCCTTGTGCATTAAATTTTTCTTGGGTTATTCATCTAGATGTGTTATGTTGTGCCAGGGTTACCGTCATGCCTATCGCTTGGAGATGACATGATTCCTAAGAAGGGGATCATTACGCGCCCTAATGGATGCGAGGCGAACGACAACCAAGCCTGAGTCTGTGCTACCCATTGTGGGCATTGTTCATTGTAGTTTTTATTGGTGTTTGGGTTGTAATGCCTTCTTGCATTTGGTTGTGCACCTTAGAGGTTCTTGTTACTGGCCATTGAGGCTGTTTTGTCGAGATGGGGGATGATGTCCTTTAGCTTGTAGGTGTTGTCATGTTTGTGTCGGGCAGGTAGTCGTTACTTCTTTGATTTACGCATGTTTCGCCCAGTTGCTCGATGTGATAGTGTGTAGAGTCGTTGTTGTCTATTTCCTGATCTGCATGTGTTGTGTTCATCATCAGGGTGTGGTTAAATGTGTTGTCATTTCCTTCCTTCCTAAAAACAAAAAAAAAGTGCACATTCTTCGCTTATAGTCGTAACAATTGGGGTTGTTACATATGGTATCACAGCAGGGTTCAACCCTAAAACTATGCATCACCAGGCTTTCCACTGTAGTAAACCATTGAGTTTTAACCTAGAGCTAATTAAAACCTTAACGTATCCATGTGGTGATCTCGATTAGAGGACGCCTTCAGAGGTACCCGCACCTTCGGAGTCTAACCCCCAAGGGGAAGAAGAAGTCCATGGGTTGGAGTCGATCATTGTAAATGATGATGATGGTCTGAAAAGGTCCTTCCAGAGATTGTCAAAGGCCTTGATTCACCATCTCTACTGAGATAAGGCCAGGGAGCCTGTACCCTAGAGGATCCACAACGCGCCCAGCCAATACCGTTAGTATTTCGCTGCAAACTCAAAAAGGTCAAATTTCCAAGTTCTTTAGTGCCCCAGACGGTGCAACTGTTGAGGCATGGTGGGAGTGTATGACGATGTGCTTTGTGCTTCATGAATATACTTCCAACATGAATATGCACATGGTGGTGTTCAAATGAAGGGGAGTGCTCTTCTATGGTGGAAGATGCTCCTGCCGTTTTGAACGTGACCATTGAAGACGTGTCATGGGAATTGTTTGAGGAACGATTCCAGTAGAGGCATTAAGGGAAATTTGGTTGAAAAATGGTCCTACCAACCCTAATACAAATTCCATGTCATCATGTATTAGCCAATCAAAATATTCTAAAATTTAAAAGAGGTGCATGTCTTAAACAATTTTTTATTAAATAATTTGGAGATAGTCACAATTTTTTAATAATATATTGTGTATACTCTACACGTGATCTCTGCCCCACCTGCCCAAAATTCAAAATTGTCTTGGTTATAGAGAATCGAATTAATGTGCTATCCCATTATCCAATAATTATAATAAATGAAGGAAATAGCGTATTGAATAAATATTAATGAATTCACACACTTCACATTACCAACATTCTTTGGCGCATTTTTGTGTTACCACTTTGCTTGGACACCTTCCAGTTTTTAGAGAAGTTTATCTTTTCCAATTCATAGACAGGTCCCCCAGCGTTCTTCCTAATTTCTCTGGATTGAACCAAACTAATCATGCACTACTCCTTTTGGGTTTGGATGCTTTGGTCTTATCCTACTGAGTCAACTCTATCAAATGCAATGGCTATGAAGATGGAATGAGTCATATTCAGATTATTTTCAGTTTAGAGGAGGTCAGCTAGGACAAAAATAAAATCTCTATATGCAGTTGTTCAAAGGTTTAGAGGTTGGAGAAAGGTGCACTGAAGGAGCATAATTTACCAGCTAGAAATCCACACTCTGTTGTTAAGCTGAGGAAGATTCACTGTCACTACCATACAGGCCGAGGGTTACTACAATCCTTCTAGATGCCACATGAGGGTTTGGTGGGGTTGTTCCAGCTTTGAAAGGAGGTTTTGAGGTGTCATTCCAGCCATAGAAACCCTTGTGAGGAGGGTCGAACCTTACAATTTCTTCCTGGAGAAGGGTCAAACCCTAGATCTGTCAGCATAGTGCAGAGAAAGGAAAAAGGGGAGCTGACAGAAGGACAACGAGGGCATTATGGAGGACTGGATTTTTTCCAGGAGTCCTTTAAGCACATGTTCATTTTTTTATTGTATGTCCAACTAGAGGAGTGATATTATTTTTCAACGTATTTTGCAACATTGTAGGTGGGTGAGATAATGGTGCTCATGGTAGGTTTGAGTGGGGCTCCTTCTTTATGAATCTTAGGAATACCATAAGTGTAAGGCATGGTGACTACACTACGTGTTAGCTTCTTTATCTAGTAATCATCAAGAGATGAGGCATTAATTGAATTCTCGACTTCCTTCAAAATTCTTTTTCCATTATTGATGCAAGAGAATCACTCCAAGCCAGCTAGATGCCAGCCAGCCAACCCACCCAACGTGAATTCAATAGAGGAGAGAGGTGCAACCCTATCGTTTTTCAAAATTTGAAAATTGTATTAAATGTTGTAAGGCTAGTAGAGCCAAAAAGCCATGCATGTGAGCAGGCTTTAGATAAAGGTTGCCTTAAATGGTTGTAAGGCTGAGATCTAGATCTAATTCAGACTAGACAACCATTCAATGTAATTGAATGTAAATTAATGAGAGTTGGTGAGATTGAGAGAAGCATCTGAGGAGCCCCCTTTTGTAAAAAGATCCTTTGTATCTGTAGGATTAGTTAGTAGAGTTGGTAGAGAAGAAGAAGAGAGTTATACGAGAGAGTAGAACAAAGAATAGGTTAGAGAAGAGTGAGCTGAGACTATGTTGCAGTCCTAGCTCAAACACATTGTAAAGAGGTGTTTCATATTAATACAAACAGAGAAGTTTTTCCTCCATGTTGTTGTTCATGTGTTTGTGAGTTCATGAATGAATGTCTTTATGTGTTGATGATATGCTATAGATGTATGTTATTTTTCATTTGAAGGGTACAGATAGAAGTCATTGTCTATTGGGTTCTTTGATTCCAAGTCTGGTTCTTTGTGGCTTCATGCAAGAGGTTGCATGACAGAACACTGCGGGTTCTATAAGCCAATGCATAGAGTGCACTTCTGAATTCTTCGGAATTTGGACAGAGTCATGCCAAGAGGGCGCACTAGAGGAAGTCTTAGACTCAGGGAGAAGCCTCAAGGTTGTTGAACACCTTGGAGGTGAGACTGTGCAGAGGAAAGCACAGAGAAGAAAGAACTATTGAAGGTTCTGTAGAGATTTGCCAAGAGGGCATTGAGCGTGTACATAGAGTGCACAGGGGGGACTCTATTTTGAGTTCAGAGAGAGAAGAAGTGTCGAGGAGAGACAATTACAAAGCTGTTGAACACCCTGTCAGGAGAATATTTGCAAGGAGTGCATCGAGCAAGGAAAGTGCCAGGAGGGCGAGAAGCATTTCTTTTCAAGAAATACTTTAGATCTGAGTTTAGCGAAAGCTCAACAACACAGGCAGTGTGTATGGAGCGAACTTGTCTCAAGTTCAGAAGCTTAGGAGGAATAGTTCCTTTGCACATAGAGTAATAGCTGAAAGAAGCAGGAGGTCAAGAAACCCTTCAAGGTTTCACATTTAACGAAGCTTAGGAGGGACAATGTTCCCAGAACATAGACGAGACCTAAAGGAACCAGGCATGTAAGAGAAGCATCGAAGGCCAAGACCTTCAAGCATCGGAAATCTTCCAAGGAAAAGGAAGAAGTGCAAGTTTAGGAGGAGAGAGCACAGGGAGAATAGATATGAATCATCAGATCTAGTGCCAATACCCAACAACCGTCGGATCTGGAGGAAGGTGCACAGAGTTTAACCTCTGGGATGGTTGCGCAGGAGAGCAACTGAAACGGACGATGGAGACATTTTGTGGAGAAGTGCCAAAATCTCAAGAGCCCTAGGATTGCACAAAGATGCGAGGGATTTAAGTGCTTAGAAGCACCCAGGAGAGGAGCCATAGATCATATAGGAGGTGAGGCTTCAAGAATTCGGTAATCAGAGTTTCGAAAGGTAAGGAAACTCTCTACTGTGGATTTTTGCGAGTCGCGAAATCCTGAAGAGAAAAAGGAATAGGACCCAATCCTTGGTGGAGGGTCATATGGCCCCATAGAGTTGAGGGACAATAAATGTTGGGCCCAAATCAGGTTTCGGGAGTCAAGAGGTAGAGTTGCATAGTGAACACAACTCCTGAAATCATGAAGAGAGAAACGCTAAAAGGTGGCTCCCAAGTATCAGCCAGAGGATACGTGCGGTAGAAGTCAAAGGAGTGATCAAGGTTTTGGGGAAATCCTTGAAAGGATGTAGCTGTTGATCCAGTTGGATTGTAGCCATTGGTTTAAGAGGGACATGGACTGTTGAACTCTCAATAGAGATATTTCAACATTTCGGCTACCGGGGATACAAAGGGCAAGAGTCGGGACTCTTGACCCACGAAATCCTTAAAGGATCCAAACCGTCATATCAGGGGAGGCTCACGGCCGTTGATCTTCCTTTGGAGTAGAAATTCAAACATTTCAGAGTTTGGGGTTTGGAGTAGCAAGGGATTGTGGAGTCATTGCATCGCGAACTCCCGGTTTGCGAAATCCCAAAAGGATAGCAACCGTCAGATCCAGATCAACGAGGGTCATTGATATCAAATGTGGATTCACATATCGAGGATCAAGAAATGGAGCGACCAATGGTTTGATCCTATCATTTTGGATACTCGGTCAGTGAAATCCTGATATAGCATGAGCCATCGGATTGAAGGAGGCCCATAGCCATTGATCCCATTGAAGGTGAAATTTCATAAATTCGACATTTCAGAATTTGGGGAATCATAAGGGAAGAGGAATGACTGTTGGATGTTCGCTCAAGTCGTGAAATAAAAAAAATTTCGTTTCGGAAAAAGTCCCGATCATATTTGTGGTGAGTCAACCTTCGTTAAACATTTTGGGGTTCGACATTTCGACAATTCCGAGGACAAGGAGCCAGGGCACTTTGCGTTAAAAACCCCGAAGTCACGAAACATGATGTGTCTTTGGAGTAGGGCTGTGGTCATGGAGGAAACCATCACATGGACCAAGATTTCATCATTTCAACATTTCGGCATTTGGGATTGAAGAGTCAGAGACTCGACATCAGGATTCACGAAGTGGCAAAATGCAAAAAGAGTCTCTTGGCTTGGTCGAAGGTTATATCTAGTGGCCGTGTGGAGGTGAAGACTCATTCTTAGTGCACATTGTGAAGGTGGGGTTTTCGTGAAGGACCTATGGATCGGATTCGTGGGGTTCTAGTGAGGGCCCGAAAGAACTATTTCATTTCTACGGATTCGAAGAAGATCAATCCTGTGTGGAGCTTGGCCTGAGGGTTGGGGGTCTGCATCAAGTGGTATCAGAGCTTGTTTCTATCAGTATATTGCAGGCAAAGGGAGCCAGAGGAAAAAAGGAAGCCAGAGTGTTGAAACTCTATGGAGATTGTTGCAAGATGCAACAACAAATAGGTAGTCAGGTCGACTGTAGGAAATTCTGGAAATGCTCTCAGTTGTAGAGTAAAAACAACAAGTTTGCCAGGAGGGAAGACAGGAACAGGAAGATGGCTACTGAAGGCCATGGACATGGTGGAAAGAAGAACCACCATCAACAAAGAAAAGATGAGATGGATAAAGAGCTCACTGAAGTAAGAGTGAGGATGGAAGATCTTTCACTACGGGTGCAACAGAATGCAAAATCACGATGGGTGTATGAATGGCCCATCAGGAAGAAGGTGAAGTGGCCAGTCAAGGAGTTGTTGGCCAAAAGAGAGCAAAGGCTATTGAAAATATGGCTGAGGTATGATAAAAGCCTCGGAGACATAGAGGAAGTGGTTCATGTGTGTGAACTAGAAGCTGTGAGAAATATCAGTGATGATGGGGAGAAGAGATCACTGGAAGATCTCGTGAACTGCCAGGAAGGCAGTGAAGAAAGTTCATATTGTCAGATGGGAAATGAGATGGGATCACTGGAGGATCTCAAATACTGCCAGTTGAGCAGCACAAAATTCCCATATTGCCAAGTGGGCAAGGGAGAGTAGTTGAGACTGTTTGAAAGTCTCATGAACTCAGAGGTGAGTTCATATAAGCAAGAAGAGCTAATGGAGAGGGAGGATCAGAAATGTCTTCTGGTCATTGGAGGAATTGAGATATTCCTACCACATAGCCCAGGGGAGGCCAAAGCCTATGTTGTAGATACAACAACAACAAGAGAAGGATATCCAACAGTGACTGTCATAGAGGAAGAAGAGGTGGAGCCAGTGCGGAAATATGCCCCAGTAAAAGAATAACATGGGGATAAGATGCTCACTCCATGGGAGATGGAGTTGGAGATGTTGGAGGATTGGTTGAACCATCCAGAGCCAATAGATGACTACCATGAATAGAAAATCATACAAATGTTAGCAGAGGAGCATTCCGAGGAATCACTTAGAATTTTCAGCCAGGGAGATGAACAGATGATAACTGCAGTGCTGAGGCATGCAACAGAAGATGAAGGAGAATTCCAGTCTGAGGAGTAGCTGGGGGAAGCTAAAATTCAACCAACAGAAGGGGAAATGGTAAAAGCTAGTCTGTTAGAGAAGATGACTGAACAACAGGTCAGTTAAGAAAATAAGACTGCAGAGTTGAATTTTGCAGCAGGGTGGCAAGTTGAGGCCGTAGAGGAAAACAACATGGGGGATCATGATGATCTACCCATCGATAAAGAGGAAGTGCATCCGAGGAGACTGCATAAAGGGATCTAGCCACTGCATTAGCTGGACAAGGTAATTGAGGAGATTAGAAAACTGATGATCAGATCAACAGAAGCGGTTAGGAAAGGGAAGTTGAGCAGAGGAGAACCTACCATAGAAGCAGGGCACCGGATGCAACAACAACAACGAAGTGATGGAGCGGATGGATAGATCCAAAGAATTGTTTGGGATCTAGGTGGATTTCAACAACGATGTTGGGAAGCTCATGAGAAGGAGCTCATGAACGTTTTCATAGCAGAGGAGTATGATGCAGGAGGATCTCTCCAAGCCAGCTACGTGCCAGCCATCCAACCCACCCAGCATGCATTCAATAGAGGAGAGAGGGGCAACCCTCTCGTTTTTCAAAATTTGAAAATTGTATTAAATGCTGTAAGGCTGGTAGAGACAAAAAGACATGCATGTGAGCAGGATTTAGATAAAGGTTTCCTTAAATGGTTGTAAGGCTGAGATCTAGATTTGATTCGGACTAGATAACCATTCAATGTAATTGAATGTAAATTAATGAGAGTTGGTGAGATGGAGGGAAGCACTCAGGGAACCCCCTTTTGTAAAAATATCCTTTGTATCTATAGGATTAGTCAGTAGAGTCTGTAGAGAAGAAGAAGAGAGTTCTACGATAGAGTAGAACATAGAATAGGTTAGAGAAGAGGGAGCTGAGACTCTGTTGCAGTCTGAGATCGAACATATTGTAAAGAGGCATTTCATATTAATACAAACAGAGTAGTTTTTCCTGCATGTTGTTGTTCATGTGTTTGTGAGTCATTGAATGAATTTCTTTATGTGGTGATGATAAGTTGTAGATGTATGTTAGTTTGCATTTTTAGGCTACAGACATAAGTCATTGTCTGTTGGTTTCTTTGATTCCAAGTCTGGTTCTTTGTGGCTTCATGCAAGAGGTTGCATGATAGAACACTGTAGGTTCTGTAAGCCAGTGCATAGAGTGCACTTCTGAATTCTGCAGAATTTGGATAGAGTCATGCCAAGAGGGCGCACCAGAGAAAGTATTAGACTTAGGGAGAAGCCTCAAGGTTGTTGAACACCTTAGAGGTGAGACTATGCAGAGGAAATCACAGAGAATACAGAACTACTGAAGGTTCTGTAGAGCTTTGCCAAGAGAGCATTGAGCGCATGCATAGAGTGCACAGGAGGGACTCTATTTTGAGTTCAGAGAGAGAAGAAGTGTCGAGGAGAGACACTTACAGAGTTGTTGAATACTCTATCAGGAGAAGCTCTGCAAGGAGTGCATTGAGCAAGGAAAGCGCTAGGAGGGAGAGAAGCATTTCTTTTCAAGAAATACTTAAGATATGAGTTTAGCGAAAGCTCAACAACACAGGGAGTGTGTACAGAGAGAACTTGTCTCAAGTTCAGAAGCTCAGGAGGAACAATGCCTTTGCACATAAAGTAATAGCCGAAAGGAGCAGGAGGTCAAGAAACCCTTCGAGGTTTCATAGTCAACGAAGTTAAGGAGGGATAGAATTCCCAGAACACAGACGAGACCCAAAGGAACCGGGCTCATAAGAGAAGCATCGAAGGTTGAGACCTTCAACCGTCGAAAATCTTCGAAGGAAAAGGAAGAAGCACAAGTTCAGGAGGAGAGAGCATAGGGAGAACAGATATGAACTGTCAGATCTAGTGCCAATACCTGACAACCGTCGGATCCAGAGGAAGGTGCACAGAGTTTAACCTCTAGGATGGTCACGCAGGCGAGCAGCTGAAACAGATGGTGGAGACACTTCGTGGAGAAGTGCCGAAATCTCGAGAGACCTAGGATTGCACCAAGATTCAAGGGATTTAAGCACTTAGAAGCACCCAGGAGAGGAGCTGTAGATCACGTAGGAGGTGAGGCTTTGGGAATTTGGTAATTGGATTTTTGAAAGGTAAGGAAAATCTCTGCTATGGATTTTCACGAGTCGCGAAATCCCGAAGAGCGAAAGGAATAGGACCCAATACTTGGCGGAGGGTCATATGGCCCCATAGAGTTGAGGGACAATAACCACTAGGCCCCAATCAGGTTTTAGGGTTTCGGGACTCAAGAGGTAGAGTTTCATTGTCAACACAACTATTGAAATCATGAAGAGAGAAATGCCAAAAGGTGGGTCCCTAGTATCAACTAGAGGATACGTGCGACGTATGTCAAAGGAGCGGTTGAGGTTTCGGTGAAATCCCTGAAAGGATGTAGCCATTGATCCAGTTGGATCATAGCCGTTGTTTCAAGAGGGACATGGACCATTGACCTCTCAACAGAGATATTTCGGCATTTCGGCTACCGGGGATACAAAGGGTACGAGTCGGGACTCTTGACCCACGAAATCTTGAAAGGATCCAAACTGCTAGATCAAGGGAGGCTCACAGCCGTTGATCTTCCTTTGGAGTAGAACTTAAGATATTTCAGAGTTCGGGTTTTGGAGCAGCAAGGGATTATGGAGTCACTGCATTGCGAACTCTCGGTTCGCAAAATCCCGAAAGGATAACGACCGTCAAATCCAGATCAACGAGGGTCGTTGATCTCATATGTGGATTCGCATATCAAGGATTGGCAAATGGAGCGACCAGTGGTTTGAGCCTAGCATTTTGGATACCCTGTCAGTGAAATCCCGATACAACATGAGCCATCGAATCGAGGGAGGCCCATAGCTATTGATCCCATTGAAGGCAAAATTTCAGAAATTTGGCATTTCAGAATTTGGGGAATCATAAGGGAAGAGGAATGATTGTTGGATGTTTGCTAAATTCGTGAAATCCAAAATTTTCCTTTTCGGAAAAATTCCCGATCATATTTTTGGTGAGTCAACCCTCATTAAACATTTCGAGGTTGGCATTTCGACAATTCTGAGGACAAGGAGCCAGGGCACTTTGCGTTAAAAACCCCAAAGTCATGAAATTCAATGTGTCTTTGGAGTAGGGCCGTGGTCATAGAGGCAACCATCACATGGACCGAGATTTCAGCATTTCAATATTTCGACATTCAGGGATTGAAGAGTCAGAGACTCGACATCAGGATTTGCAAAGTCACGAAATGAGAAAAGAATCTCTTGGCTTGGTCAAAGGTTATATCTAGTGGCCATGTGGAGGTGAAGACTCACGCCTAGTGCATGTTGTGCAGGTGGGGTTTTCATGAAGGACCCATGGATCGGATTCGTGGGGTTTCAGTGAGGGCCCGAAATAACTATTTTAGTTCTGTGGATTATAAGAAGATCGATCCTGTGTGGATCTGGGCCTGAGGGTTGGGGGTTTGCATCAAGTATCCTTTTCAATCTTTTGTATCTACCACTAGTTGTAAGATGTACTATCATTTTTCTATGGTAGTCCCTTGTATTTAAAATGATTGTTGCATTTCCCTTATCCACTTTTAGGATTTTAATATCCCTATTTCATTTGATATTTTTTAAATCTTCTATTTCTTCATGACTAGTCTTATTTCTTATAGGTTTGGCCTTCCTGAAAGAAAAAACACACTCTTGTCTTATTTCCCAAGCACTATTGAAGGGGAGTGTTCTAATTAAGTCCTCTATGTAGCATATAAGATTTTCATATGGAATATGTTTTGGTGCTACAAATTTAGTCCCTTATACAATACTTTAAAGACATAGTCATCCAATGTGTGCCTCAATAAGTTAACCACACTTATTCCCTTTTTATTGCATACTTATCCATCAACTTCATCATTTTACAGTTGCTCACAAATCCATGTTCTATCCTACCACATTTGTGTCTTCTCTAGCTCCACATATTTATTGATATGTTTCTCTGTAGATATTTTAAAATCCTTTTCATCCTTGGCAATGGGGCTAGCTTCAAATATATTTCATATTTGAATACCCAACATGCTAGAGAGATTTAGATAAAGCAATAGTATCTTTCTAGAAATATATTCCAAACTATACCACATCCTCTTTATCTCATTTTTAACTAATTTCATTCTAGTGTTCTTGAATATTTCCAAATTTCTTTGATTATGAAAGTGGTGTTTTATCCATGCAATTTTAGGAATGATATTGTTTTCACGACATCACTTAAGAAAGGTTAGGTCCACCATTTTTCAAGCCCTTCTCAATTACATTTTTTCAAGCAGGTGAGTCTCTACTAGTATTTCCCTTCCATGGAGGGAATTAATAATGTTGTTCATTTTGTTCATAGGTAAATTACAAGATTTTTGGAAAACCTACATCCCTATTATTTATTCCAACATTTCTAGCCTTTGATACAAGGCCCATCATTAGAGAGAAACCAACAAATAATACATTTTATGTGGTTGAAGATGAGATAGTGAACCATGTGATATAAATAAAAAAAATTACTTATTTTAACTAACCCAAAACTGTAGGGAATGATGATCTCAAAGACAAACCATAACCAAAGGTTTAACCAATGAAGAGGGTTAAGGAATAAAAACAAAAAAATAAACAACATTGATGAAAGAAGAAAAAATTGAGGCTTTATTTTGTAGATGACAAGTTTCTAAGTGTTATGATAGTTTCCAACTGTCATCTCTATTTAAGGTGTTACTCAGTTTTTAAATTTCAACTGATTCTATTATTCAATGTTTGATTTTGTTATCAACTTTGGAAACACCATTTGTTTCTTCATTGTGAATATGGTGCATAATGTTTGATGATTGTTTTGTAAGAGTTGATCTTTGGACATGATTATGATTGATATCTTCATAATTCTCCTTTAACCTCACATGAAATGAGAATCTAGTTTTTCCAAAGCCCTAAAACCCTAGGGATATTACACCTGTTTACTAGGGTGTCCATCCACAAATGTGGAAAACCATCCCTAGGTTTCATTGCAGTAATTGGTTTTAATCCACATGGATTAGGTGCACTAGTTTAGACAAACACATTTATTGAACTTACTTGAGTTTTTCCTATAACTGTGCTAGTACTATAGGGCCTCCTTTAATACCCCTCCAAGAGGTTATGAGTTCGAACTTATAAATAGTTATGCTGAGATGTGTTTTGTATAGTAAAGTCATTAAAGTTATCGAGCTCCAATGCAATAGAAAGGAGAAAGCTAATCATGGAGCATTCTTCCCTTCTAGGTGATTCTTTGTCATCATGTCATCTCTTAGTGTGTTACCTTTTTAAGACCCATAGTTACATTTTATCTCATCTTGGTCTCTTGAAATACTACATTCATGCATGCTTTATGGCCACTTGTACCATCGATGGAAATAGGGAATGGTCTAAGTAGTGGAAAAGAAGTATCTCGAGGCAAAGGATTTGGTGCAACTAGAACAAATGAGGAATTTTTTGCCATAAATTATGTAACGTTCACTCCATTTGGCTTCCAAGTTGGTCCTACTAGATAATCCCATTAGGCCTAGCACAACAAAACTCCTTTAAAGTTTTTTCCCCCCTCGACACTAACTGCTATAATTTCTCTTGTTGCTAAGATAAATAACTAGATTTGGCCAAGGGATGTGCCTACTATCACAAACTCATCATTACTGCCAAATAGAAGTATGAAAAAAATGACTTTTAGGAGACTCCCAAGGCTTTGTTGATCCCGCTGATGTAAGAAAACACTCGAGTGATCTCTAAATATTATAGACTGTAGTTTTATAACTTATTTCCAGCTAGTTTCAAGCCCTATCCTACCATTTTAAAGCCCTATTTCATCTGTATCCTACCTATTTCTTTCTGATTCAATCCCTATCGCTCCTCCCTCTCTAATCAATTTATGAAATTATTGTTCCTTGTTGTTCTTTCCAGTTATAAGGATGTTAGGATTTTCTGGGCAGTGTTTGTTGATTACATAGGTCTTGTAGCTCCTATTTTTGGCTTAGGTATTTCAGCATAACCTTTCTAAAATCCCCAAGAAACAAACCTAAAAGATAGAGGGATTCACGATCCTTGTTGTTGTGTTCACTGCAAAGAAAATGACGAATCTCTCTCACTCATTACTTCCACTTGTTCAGGAGGTATAGGATGCTACTTCATTTATAAGGAGATTTCATTTTCCTTCTATGATGGTTCTCAATGTGGAACAACCTTTGATGCTCGGGCATATTTATACATTAATGGATGTAAGGGGAAAGGAGTCTTGAGAAGTGTTTTGAATTTGTCACTTAAAAGTTTTTTGTTGAAGGTGGCTTGATAAGAATAAAACATTTTTTCAAGATTTGATTTCAATGTTGAAAGAAATGTAGCAAGAATGAATATCACGATACTACAGAGTAACAAACTATCCTTCTTGTTCAATTATGTTGTTTATATTGTTGTTCAGTGTAGCATTGCTATACTCTTGTTTAATTCAGTTGTTGATGATTTTATTTGATTCCCATACAACAATCCCATAAAAGTCAATATAGTAATTCCATTTTAGTTAATTTGAAATGTTGTTGAATTGAATTTCTTATTAACTTTTTCCTATGGATCCTTGGTATTTTTCTTGCAGTGAAATGGGCACTCGTAGATCTTTAGGAAAGAAGGAAACTATTATAGTTGAGAATGAAAAGGATGAAATGGGTAAGTGGATCATGTTGCGAGTGTCCATTTTATCTTGGGTTACTTTGCAACAATCAAGGAATCAAATTTGGGCAAAAAAAAAAAGACTAGACGATTTAAAATGTCATTGGAAAGGATTAGTAAGGGCATTTAAGTGGAGCTAACAGGGTGAAAAGGTGGAGAAGGTGCTTATAGCTCATGTGTATGATCACAAGGACATACTCAAAGAGTATGTTTCCAAACAAGAAAATTTTCCTCAAATTGGACTAAATTGTAAGGGCTCGTCATTTTGTAAGCATTGAAGTTTTTTTGTTTTGTTTTGTTTTTTTTTTTTTTT
>JZKD02S1932960.1:49039-129487 GCA_000966675.3 Picea glauca
CTTGTTGTGTTCCCTTTTGCAGCTTGCTTTGCCACCAGATGAGAGTTGTACCTGCAAGTCTCAAAGATGCCAACTTAATTTGTGTGGCCTCATCCTTGATCTGTTGCACACTGCAAGATACCTCCATCTGCCTGATCCAATTGTCAATTTTTTCTACATTTACTTCACCATCATATATGGGCAACTCAAATTTTGACATCAAGTTTTAACAGTGGCATTCCATTCTTATTCTTATGAACATGTTTCTTTCCATTAGATTTAGAACTTGAACTTGAAGAAGAAGGAGAAGAAGGAGGTTTTGATGGAGGTGAAGGAGGAATCTGAGGATGGTCCTCTTCCTCTTCACTTTTTCCCTTTGAATATTCACCCAAAACTGGTCTCTTTCATTCCAAGTAATCTTCGTACAAAACTTTCACCATCTCCGACATAGCAAGGAATGTTTTCCGGAACTCTTTCTCATCCTGAGAAATCCCTTCTTCCGATGCCATGTTCTCGCTGTGAGAAGCTCTCTTTCTCAATCCAATTAATGGATTCTCTGCAACAATCTCACCTTCACCACGCTGCAGCTTTCCCTGGTTAACATGCAAAACTCAAATCCAAACGTCAACTAGCTCTGATACCACTTGATCCGTAACATGCCGGGTATTTTCATCCCACTTTGTTTTGAGATTATTCTGGATGGAGGAGTATATATTGATGTTGATGTAATGTGGATTTAGGAGGGTTACTGGTTTATTTTGATTATCTATATGGATATTTGTTAAAACCTTTTTGATAAATCTAAGTTTAGAACTCTAAGTGTTGTTCAGAGACTATTTTTTTGCTCCCTTGTGGAAGCCAACATTTGTAATATTCTATACTATCAAGAAAATTCCAGATGGGAAGTAGTTATTTCCCTCTCTTTGTTGAACATGAAATAAATGTTGAAATGCATAAATGTAATTCTATCTTAATATGAATAAAATTACAGTTTTTATAATGAAAAAAATGTATTTTGCTCCAAGTTATCAATTGTTTCCCTAAATAATGTAATTCTATCTTAATATGAATAAAATTGTAGTTTTTCCAATGAAAAAAATGTATTTTGCTCCAAGTTATCAATTGTTTCCCTAAATAATATAATTCTATCTTAATATGGATAAAATTACAGTTTTTCCAATGAAAAAAAAGTATTCTGCTCCAAGTTATCAATTGTTTCCCTAAATTTATTACTAAATTTCTAGCCAATATTTGATGAGTTTTTGTATAATGGGTGCATTAGCTGACTATAAGATGATCCCAAGTCTAGCATATTTTTCTGGGATTTTAATTTGTTCCATTCTATTCCTAATTGATGAATATAACAATGATAGACTTGGGGAGTGAGGATTTTCATTTTCATTTTCATTGCTGAGGATAATGGTGCTGATGTTGGGATTAGTTTACATTTTCATTTTGCATTCTTCATGGATAGAAAAGAAAAATAAGAGGATTCAACCAAATGATAATTAACATATGCTTCAGAGGGACCCCAATAAACTTAACTTTTCAAAGAAAAAATATACCTACTAACTCCTTAAGACTATTTCTTATTATGTGCACTAAGAATTTTTAATAGGGAATTGGAAATTTCTAAATATTCTAGGTCTCAAGTTTCATTGTGATGACCGAGAAAGAGATTTAACTTGCAAGTGCTTTTTATTCTCTCTCAAACCAACAAGGGCATTGAAAGAGTCTATGTAACGTTCCCAATGCCATCAACCTAATGGCCAGGCAACACTACTGTGCGAAACAACATCATCCTCATACTTAATTAATAACATGAATTTGAATCAAATTAAACACATTTAACTCAGAGTAAGCACAACATTACTGCTAACATAATAATCCATGGCATTAACAATAATTCATATGCAAAATAGAATACATGATACATATAAGCATCACAGGCATGCAAAACATAATATCAAGCATAAGTTGATACTTATCTTTGAAACCGTGATAATTCCACCAACTGCGTGTAGACCTTCCACGAACCTCCTAGCCTTAGACCATGGTACTCATCACTCTCAGTAGTAGGTCACCCCCGAGTTGGGACTAAGCTCCACCGGGTAAGGAATCCTAGGCTAGTTAAGGTTTACAGTAAGAATACATGTAAAATAAGGAGGATTCTCTCCTAGGAACCACTTATGCCCACTGCCCATAGACTCTCCTTCCCCACATGCCTGTCCCACCCCATGAGTATACACCTTCTCTGTCACCTAGACAGTCCTTCGGCTACTAACCTCCCTTGCCTTGGGCTTCAGTAACAGGCAGGACCAGAAATATCCAAGCTCTGTGGCAGCTACAAGGTTCCTTCCAAGAGCTCTCTTCTTTCTCTGCGCACTCTCTCACCTAGAGAGAGTCACTCACAGGCTTGGTAAAACCTGCCTCTTCAACAACAATCACCTCCCTCACCTGGAGAGAGGTTACACATAGGTCATACAACCTATTTTCCTTAATCTTGGTTCCCAACACAATCGGGAAACCACAAGGCTCAACACGAACTTACACTAGCCAACAAGCCACACACAGTCCAACACTGTGTGGCCACAACAGTCAACTGGGAAAACAGGTATGGACACCCAAAACGACGCTAAGGCATAGTGCGGCTCAGCAAGTACAGGACACTTTGGTTTTCTCAACCGACAACATGGGATAGACTCACGGCTCTGGTTTCAGGAATGCGTGACAAGAAATCCACGCAGAGGTCAAGTACATACTCGACGGTTCAGATAGAGTGAGTACCGGCTCCTCCAGAATTCAACACAGACCCTTCTGTTTTAGAGTTGTGTGAGGGTATGCTTGCAGAGGTCAGACGAGATTCACATTTTAAATTGTTGACGGTAGAATGGAGGAGGAACCCCCATCATGGCTCAACTCAATAGTTTTAACTGCATGCACTTGGGTTGACACTTGTCACCCATGAAGCTTGTTCCTTCGCATTTGGAAGTCACTTGTCCTTCCAAAGAACTTAGGATAAAAAACATAGATTTCACATGGATTTTGGAATAATATTAAAATATTATTCCCAAGGACTTAAGCCCCTAGGCTCAACACTTAGCCTCTCTTTCCAACCTTCCAGCCCCCAATCCCTTACCCAGGCTTTGTGGAAGCTTAGTCCCCCATCACTCATTCATCATGGTCAGTCCACACGCGGAGATGTTTTGTATTAATGCTGTGCATAATTACATGTACAAAAATCAGGCTCTTGGCCTTCAACACTTAGGCTCTCTGGCCTAATAATCACATAAGCCCTCCAGCTTATATAAAATTGGCTCACTAGCCTATAAACATAATTACAATTCATAATGAAAGATTTATACTTCATAAACATGATTTACAACAGGGCTCTGCCTTGGGGACATTACAGTCTATTTATATGCAAACCCTCCAATGACGAAAAAGATTATAAAACCTTTTTGGTTAATGAAAAACAAGCTTACCCAAAGGTTTAGAAATGCATTTTAGAAGTGGGTTGTTTGTACAAACCATCAATTTGTCAACGAGAAATAATTACTTCACAATCATTTTAATCATGAAAGAAGAAACAAGAGAAACCTTTTGTTACACTATGTCATGAATTGTTATTTGATGGGATTTTGTGGGCCACCTTATGTACAAACTCTCTTATCATATTGTAGTTCTTTCCTATTGAGCTAATTCCACTATAGGTTAAACCTGCTTGCACTCAAGGCACACAAAGGTTTGAAAAACATGATTTTATGTTGTTACATGCTTTATAACCACATTCAAACAATCCCCATATATCAGATGGAGGTGATTCATTGTTTTCTTTGCATAACCAAGAATGCTAATATCTCACCAGTTGGGCATAGTTGGCTCATATGGATTTCTAAAGCCCTGCTAGATCATGGGAACATAATTAGTGTGGGTGTGCATTTGGGCCCTGTAATATACCCTTATATTTAATATACTTAGAAAAAATGTTTCCTCATGATTATTCATTTTCCAGGGAAGATCAATATAGAAACAAGCTCGTAATTCACGTACCAAGCATAATACTATACTTAATGCAAGTGTGGCTTCAAGACAAAATTAATCTTGTTCTATAGATCCATAAATTACAACAGTTGATCATATTCTAGATCTATACTAAAAGGTCTAGGTATACTCAACATTGCATATCCAAAGGCTACACTCAAATCTGAATGTATAAATATGCACATTTAGACTTATAGTAGTGTACACTAGAGAAAATTTATTGATCCATGTATCTTTTCCTTTTGTGATGGAAATTAAATCTGAAGATAGTTGTTATTAATCCACTTAAATGTCGCTTTTTAAATTTGGAAACTCATGGTTTAGACAATCTGGAAAGTCACTTCTTATTGGAGCTTGAATCATAGCTAAAGAAGAGAATAAAACCTGGGATATTTAACCTATGAAATAGATACATAAATGTAGTTTCATACATGTGTAAGAACAACTTGTGTGTGTGTTTCTATATATATATATATATATATATATATATATATATATATTAATGATGGTCCAACCGATGATAATATTTTATTTCCAAACCTATAACCCAAGTAAGGCCACCATTCAACTATCAACATTGGCATGCTCAGGTCTACCCTCTAAAATAGAAATTTTCTCCATTCACCAAGCCTTACTAATTGTTTTTCAAAGTTTTAAATGATGGGTAGTCAAGATTTTGAAAAATAAACATATGCATGCAGACATAAAAACCCCATCATGGCCCATAATCATTGCTATGAAGAGTATAGTTCTGCCATGATTATATAAATGAAAATGAAACCTATTTATATCCATAACTAAGATTCTCACAACTGAAACAAAGACAATATCTCATACAACAAATTCATAACCAGAACTCCATAAAATCACGATAGAGGAATGGGTTTCCAACAAGGTTTTCCCAGGTCCGTTTAGGGTTTGCAAAGGTTGGGTGAGGGCATATAAAGATGGTCATTTCATGCTTATGTTCATGTCCATTGAAAACTGTGGTATTTGTTCATGATACTACAAGTCATCTTCACCCAAGAAGACACATGGACATTCTCTGTCCTAGCTCAACCTTGACAACATGGAGATCTTCCCACAGGAAGAACACAATTCCACCCTTAGCAATGTTGGAGCAAATTCTCAAAAACAGGTTGCATGGACCGAGAATTCCCACACTTCTTTCAAATTTAGCTTTTGTTGGGAAAGATCTAACTATGATTGTTCACTGGCAAAGAAAAGGGGTGGATATATCTGAACTTGATGTGTCATACAAGCACACCCCCAAGGAATATTTGCAATACAATGACAAGTTCTTTTGTACCACCAATAATATGGTCTCCTTTAACCCACCTAGAATGAGATTGGATTGAAAATATGTATATAAAATTTCTATCTTTTAGGGTTGCTAGCATTCATTGGTGAACAATAGTAAGGGAAAAAAATTGTTCCAGACCGATCATTTCATAGCAGTAGCACAAAAATAGGTAACAATTGTCTTCATCTTGAGCAAAAATAGGGACACACTCAATGTGAGAGAAAGTATGACTTGTTTTGGGCTATTCTAGGTCCGCACAGCAGCTACCTACACTTAGTACATGGAAGGAGGAATCAACTAAGGTACCTTGGTGACCATACTTTACTAAAATCCCAAGCTCTTGATGATTCTTTGGAGTTGTTTTTAAGACATATCATGTTGGCACTTGAAACTCAAAGGAAGAGTGCTGATACCTTTGGGAACTAAATGCCTTTTTATGGAAGATACACATAATCTTCTGAAGGATTTTCATGACTATTTTGCAAACCACCTGCAACAGATTGTCTTTTTCATCCAACACTTGAATCTATCCTCTATTTTTTATTCAGTGTCATATTTCTAGAAGGTAGAATTGACATCTTGGGCTAGTATTTGAATCATGATAAAGGCATGAGCATGATTTTTAAGAAGTGACCCAGTCAAACATTCAATGTAAGAGGAGTGGTCTACCTTCAAAATATATAAGAGTGGTGGCTATTTTTGTTTTCTTGGAGAGTGCCAAGCATAAAGAAGTTTAAAACAATTATTACTGCCAGATATTGAGGATTTTTCAACTCATTATGTTGAACAGTTCCACCAACCAAACATCTATTGAAAAAAACCTTGGTTCGTGACCTTTGCATCTATTATCAACAGGAAAATATATAGGATCAATAGTTGCATATATTGCAGCACAACTTCAATGGAACCATTCATGTATCTATAAGACACGCCCCATTTGAGGTCTATTTTAGCTTCCAACCTTTAGCTTCAAGAGGGAGACGAAAAAAGTTGAACTTGGATTGATAGAGTTTACCTGGATACTAGGTTAGCATTCTCCTATAGCTGGGTGCAGCCATCATACATAGTAGATCCTTGATGGCACAACAAATCTGTCTTCTTAGTTTCTTGTGTGCAACAGAGAGAGAGCATAGTGATGGTGCAACACTAGTTTTCTTTGGGAAGTGTGTTGCAGTGATAGACAGTGAGAAAGTGAGGATGCATGTATGCACTAGTCTCATCCTTTTCCTAGATTTAGAACTGTTGTTTAGATTTAGCATTCCAGTTAGCTAGAGTTTGATTTATCATTTGTAGCATGCATTTACTTAGTACTATATTTAAAGAAGGGTGTGGATCCGTATGAAAACTAGGTCATAACATGAGACTTTCTAATCTGTAGAGATCTATAGGAGGCACCAACATGTTTGAATGTTGTTTGAATGTTGTTGTTGATTTCTTTTGTTTATGGTATATTTGTTCAAGTGTGCATTTAGGGGTTGCAACAATGGCCAGGTTTGGTCTCCAAGAGCATCACATGTTGGAGGGTGCTTCCAACTTGGTAAAGTGGAAATGCACACTATATAGTCTAATGCCCTTGTAATGTTGTAACAAAGTGTTAATCTGTCTAATGCCCTTGTAATGTTGTAATAGAGTGTCAATCTGTCTTGTAAAATTATTCTCAGGAACAAACTCACTAGTGCTCGCATGAGAAAGACTGATACTGTACTGAGCTATCTAATGTATTGAGCCATCTAATGAAGCTCACAAAGTTGAGAGATCATCTCACAATCATTGGAGAACATTTTGATGAGAGAGAGCTAGTTCACTTTGTAAGAATGCTATCTAAAGTTGGTGCACCTATGGTATTTTCTCTCTTCCTATGGTATTTTGTCTTTATTATTTTTGGTTCTCTTATCTCACCACCAACAATAAACACTCATATATTGCAAGGATTTGGGTCTTCTGAAGGTCTCCCTCCCACTCCAAACACCCTCTTTCTCATTTCTAGTTTTATGAAGGTTTCCCTCACACCTAGATCTTCTTTGGTGCATTCTATAGGAAATAGTTTTATTCATTTTTTTACTCTTGCCAACATCTCATTTTGATTCTAGATTATCTCTCTAAAAAATGCATGCATGCAAAGACTCTTCTTGAAATGATGCCAATTCCCCTCTAACTAAATTTTTGCAGGTACTAGCTAGTGCCATCACTGATGCAATATGTAACCAACCTAAGACTTCAATTTTTCATCTCGATACATTCATATCATTACCTAAATATCATGGCCAAATGAATGATTCATTGTTGGATTCATGAATACATAGTCTCAGTGAACACTTTAAGACTTGTTTGACATGAAACAAGCTTAGTGCTTACTCCTCACTAGTAATAATCTAGAAAGTTTGGCTCAAGCTTAGAGGAAGTTCCAATTTTCCTCTAAAAATATAAATCAAGATAAATGAAGTGACTTCTACTATTTATACTACATGGCTTAGAATTCATTTTTTGAATATATCACATTATAAGGTCAGTCATAAAAAAATGAAATGAGTCATATTCATCACTTGGGTCACTACCATGGTAATTATCACCTTAAGGATATGTTGAGATAAAGGTAAGGTGATGTTCCACATAAGAAAATCATGTTGCAATCACATCATATAATATCACTCTATTACTCAAAGGAAAATCGACTTTTCGAAGCTATTAAAAGGCCATCCTGGTATATTCAATCCTCATTTCAGTGTTCTTAAACTCCTCTTCATAATAAAGGTCCATCTCAACCATTATAACACCAAAATTATCCATCAAAACACTTATTCACAGCCCACGTTGCATTTCTGGCAGGTGCTACATTTCTAGCATCCCTCGCTGCGCGTCTGGCAGAAGTGTTTCTCTTTTGAAAAGGAAGCAAAGTAATTCATTGCAGAGGTTTTCTTCACTAGGTCATAGGTCCAGATCATCATTAACAAGTAAGTGGGCCACATTCATGCCACCTATACTCTTTTTTTCTTCATTTTCTTCATACAACTCAGTCAAAAACTGTCTCCTAGGATTTTGCTGTGTCTTAATATTTCAGTCATATTTTTCCATTTTCTATAGTACAAACCCGCATCCCGTGCTTAAAAACCCTCACCTACACTCCCTAACACCAATCCATACTCTCCACAATTTCCCTAAGAGTTTAGACAACAGTTAACCACTACTTTCCCTCCATCTACCAGATTGTCCCTTATCCCCTGTTTCCACAAATTATACCTTACCCCTTCCCTTTCCCACTGAAAATTAGGATTTTTACATAATGGAAACTGGAAGCAGTGACAATTAGAAAAGGAGGTACAATAAGGGTGGGCAATTTTCTAGGTATGAGCCTACACAAATCAGAGAAATCATGGCCTCACCTTTCATTAAGAAATTATTTGAAGATGTTGGCTGACTAGGGGTTTGTGAAAGAATTCAAGAGGTGGGTTTCCATGCTAAATTGATCAGCCTCTTTGCCACCAATTTCAAGAAGGATAATACCACAATTGTCAGGGTAGACTTCAATATTTCCACAGATGTCATTGCCACAGCTACAGGTATTCCCAATCATGGAGAAATCTAGTTTAAAGGAATGGATTTGGACATTGAAAATTACAAGGTTTTCCTGAAACCACACTATAAAGATACTCCAACTCATATTTCTCCTTTCAGACAGTTGCTAGATAGATATGTCTCATTTATGAAGATGATCATGAAATACTTTACCTGTGAAGGGATATTTTCAAGATTGTACCAGTATCACATAAGGTTGTTGATGCATTTCACTGCAATCAAGCCACTTAACTTTCCTCGTTACTTATTCAGAAGCATGGTCAAAATGATAGAAAAGGTACATAGCAAAGGGAATGATCACAAAAAAATTTTGTTTCATCATGGTTTGGTAAAGGTCATGGTCATCCAACAACTTTCATAAATCAACATGACTTGGGAGGATTTCATCAAATGAATTGCTCTTTTGCCTGCTACTAGTCAACCCAGCAGTAAAAAAACTTCATTAACACCACCAAGGCCAAATGAGGTTGGCTCATCCAACAGGTTGTCAACTAGAAAGACACATGTGGCGGAGATTACACAAACTTACCAGAAAGGGAAAAAATTGGTTTTTTCCCCTAAGAGCACCAAGAAGATGTCTACACCCAAAATGCTGACTAGGGCACAAACTCAACAAATTCCCGAGGAAAATACGGTGGAACAAGTTCAGGGAGAATTGGAGCAGTCACCTAGACATGCAGATTACTCCCCATTGCATCATTTTGAGGAGGAGATGCCTCATGAGAAAGAGATGTTTGACCATGCAAACAAATTAAATCAAGAAATTATCAAAGAGAAACAAGAACAAATGCAAGAGATAAAGGATGATATTGCAAAGGCAAATCACATGGTGGCATTACTAAAACAAGAGAACAAACTTTTGAAGCTGAATGCAATGCATCAAAATACCTCACCAGGTCATCCATCATCCAAAAAGGAAAAAGACAAAGGTAAATCATTGATGAGTCTAGAAGAAGTTGGGTTTGAGAAGAACACAGAGTATTGGCTTGGGAGAGTAAACCAATACTTGGAGAATCTATTGAAGAGGGCCAATAGAGACACCAAGCTGCAAAGAAACATGGTGAGACACTGTTTCACCAGGAACCTGATTTGCAAAATTAGGCTCAAAAACATGAAAAAGAGGCTAAGGAAAGCCCTAAAGAAGACAAAGAGGAGAGATAGCCTTGATCTCTTGGATGATGCATCACTGATTGTGTAAACCCATCACACAAGGAGTCCAAGAAACAAATTGCAAGGAATTTTGACAATTTTGGCAAATTTTTAGTATTTTGACAGTTTTGATGTACAGAAGCGTAGCGTGGCAACGATGCACTTTCTCTCAGAGGATCTAAATGATGAAAAAGTTACATTCTTGGATAGGTATTGAGTTGTAATTCACATATATATACTATTTTATTGAGTTGGATTCACAGATAGAGAGAGAAAGTTTATTGAAAGTACCATTATGATACCATAATTTCTCTAGAAATTGAATTTTGTTGATCCATATATTAAGAGAGCAACTCTATAAAGGCATTGGAACTTGATGCTAAATAATAAATTGATCTTGCTTTACAGTGTGGGTATTTTTCCCAAAAGGGTTTTCCCCAAAACATCATTGTGTAATTTTTGTATGTTTATGTGTTATTTGTTTTCTATGATTGTTTGTTTAGATTTTCTATACATTCTTCTCTTGTGAATTAGATTAGGAAGCATATTATATACTTTTGCTTCCTTTTATTTGGTAGCATACCCTTATCTCCTTAGATCCTAGTTTTTAGGGACAATGTTCTTTTATCTAACCTTGCACAAAAGGAAATCATGTTGCAAGAAAATAGTGAACACATTAAGGCTATAAATGGAAACGTTTAATGGCATTAACTTTGAGTTGTGGAATATCATTATGAAGATTTGTTCATATATTGACATCAATGGGTTGTAGTATTTGGAAAAAAAACCTATGTTATGAAAGAAAAGACTACGTATTTTTGGAGAGAAAGGTGAGAAGCCTTACTAGGCTTTGCTTGGTTGATTCTATGTATGAGTGGAGGACCCTCTTGGGAAATGGTTTTTGAAATGCTCATTTGTTCCTAATTAAGTTAAATCATTTTAGTCTCTTGTACACCCCCTTAATAAGGATATTAATCATTATGCACAATAGAATTTTTTTATGGAAATGAAGATATTCTTGAAAGTGAAACTAGAGATTCTCCTAATCTCTTTTAAAGTCTCTTGAAAAGGATATTGATCATAGATATAAGGATATTCAACATCTAAAACTATAGTATTCTTTATATTCCTCACATTTGTTTTCATTAAATGAGATCACTAGATATATTGAGTTAATTTTCCATATTCATTTGGGCTTAATGAACTCCTCAACCCTCTAATTACTCTTAGCAATAGAGGTACCTTAAATAAAAAATGGTGTAACAAAAAAATATGAAAGTTTTAGTTTTCTCCATATTCTTTTACTTAAGGGGAATTTATAGGTAATGAAGTTTCTAATTAGAACCTTCCATGCCTCATGCCCTTCCATGAAACTGATAACTCACTAGGAACACATGCATGCTCATGTGTCTAGGAATAAAAACTTCCCATTCCCCAGTAGTCCTTAGGGGCACAATACAGGATCTATATAACTCTATGAAAACCGTCCTCATCATTGGACTTATCCCATAACAAGGTCTTGAGTATTTTTTCGAGCTTCTAATAGGATATGGTCGAGGGTACCTAGTAAGAAGAGTAGCACAAATGGGTGAAACCAAGAATTTGGTTCAAATCTAAATTGTACCTTCGAACATCCTAGAGCTCATTGGGTGAAGTTGCATGAAATGTAAAAGGTATCCCTAGAGATACAAAAAATTGCTCGAGTTGAATTATGGTCAGCATTTCCCTACAAGATAATCAAAAGAATCTCCCTAGCCCAATATAAGGAACTATGTGTATAATCCATTTTCATATTGTAACTAATAAAATAATTAGAAAATTATATATGAAATACATAGTGTTATCCAAAATTTCCTTCTCTTTGAACCAAGGTAAGGAAGGAGTCATGAGAAAAGTTCCCATTAACAAGATTTCCACCCTGAAGAGATAGTAAGGAGATACCCTTTTATAATTCCCTAAGATGTTCTATTTTGAAGAATATATCGAATTATTCTACAACCATAACATACAAGGAAGGCACCCAAATGAAAACATTGTGATCAATTTGGCAAATTTTTGAAAATTTTGGTATTTTGATAGTTTTGATGTACAGAAGTGCAACGTGGCCACGTTGCACTTTCTCTCAGAGGATCTAAATGATGAAAAAGTTACCATATTGGATAGGTATTGAGCTATACTTCACATTTATATACTCTGTTGGCAATTTCAGATCACAGTGTTGAAGAAAAATCCAAAAAACATGATAAAAAACAGGTCTCTGCCACTTTTTCAAGAGCTTCACTGCGCTTCTAGGAGTAACTTTGGGAAAACATATGTTTATCTATAAAAAAGTGTCTATTTGATTTTATTGAGGTGTCTAATAACAACTAGATACCCTCAGGTTTCCATTGAGACTTTTAGATATGGATTTGTAGTAGTGGAAGGCTTTCAAAAGTGCTCTACAAGGTTGGCGCTGCGTTTTTGATTGATGTTGCGTTTCCGGGAAATATGACAAAATAATGCTTTTTTTTTTCAGACATTGATTCTTGTTCCATATTTCAATGCAAGTCAAAAATGCAAGTCCAAAATGCATCTTTCAAAAAATTTTGAAATTTTTTGTATTTTGACAGTTTTGATGTACAAAAGCGCAACGTGGCCACGCTGTGCTTTCTCGCAGAGGATATAAATGATGAAAATTTTATGTGATTGGATAGGTATTGAGATGTAATTCACACATATATACTCCGTTGGCAATTTCAGATCACAGTGTTGAAGAAAAATCCAAAAAACATGATAAAAAAAACAGGTCTCTGCCACTTTTTCAAGATCTTCGTTGCGCTTTTGAGAGTAAATTTGGGAAAACATATTTTTCTCTATAAAAAGGTATCCATTTGATTTTCTTGAGTTTTATAATGACAAATAGATACCCTCACGTTTCCATTGAGCCTTTCAGAGCTGGATTTGGAGTAGTGGAAGGCTTTCAAAAGTCCTCTCCAATGTTGGCGCTGCATTTTTTATTAATGCTGCATTTCTGGGAACTATGACAACATAGTGATTTTTTGTTTCAGACATCGATTATTGTTCCATATTTCAATGAAATTCCAAAATTCATCTTTCCAAAATGCAAGTCCAAAATGCATCTTTCAAAAAATTTTGAAATTTTTGGTATTTTGACATTTTTGATGTACAGAAGCGCAGCGTGGCCACGCTGTGCTTTCTCTCAGAGGATCTAAATGATGAAAAAGTTACATTATTGGTTAGGTATTGAGTTTTACTTCACATATATATACTCTGTTGCCAATTTTAGATCACAGTGTTGAAGAAAAATCCAAAAAACATGATAAAAAGTAGGTCTCTGCCACTTTTTCAAGACCTTCACTGCGCTTCTGGGAGTAACTTTGGGAAACCATATTTTTCTCTCTCAAAAGGTGTCCATTTGATTTTATTGAGGTGTTTAATGAAAACTACATACCCTCAAGTTTCCATTGAGCCTTTCAGAGCTGGATTTGGAGTAGTGGAAGACTTTCAAAAGCCCTCTACAAGGTTGGCACTACGTTTTTGATTGATGTTGCATTTCTGGGAAATATGACAACATAGTGATTTTTTGTTTTAGACATTGATTCTCTGATCTGTGTTGGCTCATACCTGAACACTTTCCCACCCTTATTGTACCCTTTTCATTTTTTTGTTTAACTTCAAAAATGTAAAAACAAAACAATATATTTATGTATGCATGTATGCATTCATCTTGAGTTTTAATTTGACATCTTTTTGGGTCAAATTTGATGTTAATAGATATATATATATATGTTTGAATATAGGAAGTTATAATGGAATTCGATTAATTATTTCTATCGAACTTAATGGTAAATTTGATCGTATTTCTTTGCAGAGATGAACTTTTTTTGAACTTGATTGTTCCATGAATTTAAACATGAACACAAACCAGGTTACTTATCATCTAGGAAACATCTTGAGAGCATTCCCGAGGGGGTTCATACTAGTTTATGTACCAAAAAGGTTGTGTAGTAAGGAAGCTAGGGGGTCTAGGTTTTGGTAGCATAGGAGTTTGTTGAAGGGGATGTTTTTTCCCTGTAGCTAGCATATTTGATTGTTTTGTTTATGTTTTGTGTGGTACTTTATGATTGACTTATATGCTTTTGTATATGTTGTCATGATTGTATAGTTATCTACCAATTGTTATGAATTCAAAGTTGTGTAACTTCAATTAGAAGCCATAATTGAATCCAATATCGACATTGATATATAACGAAATGACATGAAGTTGTGATAGTGTGCCCATCATGGGAATTTTGTATTGTATTGACGTAGTTTTAAATGAAATTAATGTACTACTTGATCATGGGGTTAGACACTTGATTGCTCCTACATGTTATGTTCATTTGGATGATATAGGGAATAGCCAATGATAATTGTTGGGGGATATGTTGATTGCAAATGACAAAGAACTTGTCATTTACCTGTAGGTTGTAATTGACATAGCTTGATTTCGATGTGGTCTTTGTAGGGTTCACTTGATTGAATTTCAACCATAATTGTGTGTATAGTAGTATTACCTGATTATAACAAATCATTGTAATGATGGCTTTGGATCAATTTGTATATAAGATTAAATATTGTCAATGATGGGGAAGTATAAAAATATGCTAATGGGATATCTTATTATTCTTATAGGTATCAATAGGCTTTCCTTTTCTCTTTCGCAAATTCAACCATAGGGTATTATGCTACAACAGAGAGGAATGATTGGATGAGGAGGATCCTGGAATTAAAAGGTTTAAGCATGTTTCGCTGGCATTTAACTTGCCACCATCTAAGCAATTTCGTAGTAGGTTATCGTGGCCAATAATGAAAAGGTCGTATTCTTAAAATTTCATAATTCTTAGACTTGCAAGTCTACATGTACATGTCTTGGGCTACAAAATCCTATATAGGTTCAAATTGCTTTCTTCCATATTTATCTTATTGTTTTTTTGTTGAATGCTCAATTCTTTGGTCTGTAGTATAACCTCTTAACTGTATCTTTTGCTTCCCATAACATGGTCTTTCTTCCTGTGTCATATTTTCACATTTCCAAAGGACACATTGTTGTTTCCTGCTCATGACTACAAGGACCAGACAACTAAATGTTGAATTTCTATGAATGAAAATGTACCAAAACAATCATCCTTTTGAGGTTCCGTATTTGACCTCCAACATTTTTCTTTGCTTTTTTGCATGTATTGTCCCTTCTTCTCTTTGTTGGATTTAATTGTAGGAATTTTCTATGTTTTTGTCATGGTCATTGTTGGCTTCCTTCAAATTTTGATGGAGATGGCTATACTGAATAAGATATACAAATAAACCAAGTAGCTACCATCACTGGTACTTTCTTAACAAGTCACATTTCCCAATCACGTTGATATGTGTGGAAGCATATTAAAATGTAATGTGACTTAAATTATTAATTGTGAAAACAAAACAAAAAAGAAACAAAAAATGAGACAACAAAACCAAAAGAATTGAACCCAATACAATTCTAGATGTGAGTGAATTATACAATTCTACTTTTGTTACAATGGAGTTACAAAAGATAGACAGTGTTCATTTGCCAATAACAAAATTAGAATTGCTTCTCTATGAAGGGAAGACAATTCAATTTTATTCCAGTAATACAAGTATCTTTGTTTACAAAATGACATGCAGGTCACAACTTGATAAACACTACAATATGGCCATGCAATATCATAATTGAATATAGCCATAAAGTGGAACGTTATAATTACATAAACCCAAACAACTGAATGGAGGTCCAAGTCTCTGAAGATTTGATGCATTTACAACCAATTAAGATATGGGAAAAGATGGATTTTTGGACGTAATGAATCCTGAAGAATCTAGAAGATGGATTTCTAGACTTCTGGGGTTCAAATGTCCATGTTTTACCTGTTGACATGTACAAGAGTTGGGTTAGTTTTGATACCAAAAAGAATATTTTTCTAGCTTGCCTTAAGTAATTATTTGACACACAAAATATAAGCTTCATAAAGTTGATAAACTTAACAACTTACAAAATTATTTGGAAGAGAAAACACTTATAGGAAACTTGAATGTCTTGTGGAAGGTCCCATTGATAGAGGGTCAGATCTACAAAAACAAATATGATAATGAGACTTTAAAAACAATAAATTATTAAATTAAGAGGGTAGAAAAGTTAACATATAGATTGCATACCTAGCACTTGTCCCAACTCTACCTTCAGAAACATCATATATCTTACGTTTTCTATTTTTCTCTGCTGTTCTTATCACTATACTAAGCTCAGTTGTTTCTGGAAGGTGGTTTTTCTTATTAAATCCATCTATTTTATGCCTATAAAATGCTTGACCCATTTTCACAAGAACATCTGAATTATTGGGAACCCCTCCTTTCTGTGTGCATCCATGGTAAATGGTACGAGCTAGCTTATGTGATTTCTCCATACCCTGTGTACCCCAAATGGCCAAGCTTCCCTATTTCCTTAAAAACCATGGTCCATGTGCAAATAATTGATGCTACAAACATTGGCATCAATCTATCTTAGAATACCAAACAAATGTATGAAATGAAGTTAATTTACAATAAATTATGTAAAGTAAAGAAACGTACAAAGGAAAGTACTAGTGGGATGAAAATTAATATGCATACCATATAATGTGTCATATGGTTGTCTCCCCGGGCTTCTATCATTGATCTTATGAAGTCTGTAATAGCTTCTTGAAAGGTTATTGCATCACCTTCCATGAATGTTTCCTTATCCATCAGTAGAAAAAAAGATGAAAGTGACCTCCAAGCACATTTCTTCTTTCTAGTTGATTCACGCCCTTCACTAGTGCGATCATCTTCTGCATCAATTAATTCTTCATACACTTCCCAACATCCATGTCCACATTTGTTTTCAAGAAAATGAGGTTCCTTGACACCTAACATTGATGATTTTGCTGGAAGATTTCCTCGTGTACCTGATCTCTTAATATCTTTTTCAAATTTAACATTTCCACCATGCAAACTTGCTTTTGAAAGAACGTGTTCAATTGCCTCAATTGACTTTTTACTTTCATCCTGTGGGGTTTTGTTCCATGCAAACAAAATAGATAAATACACCATTTTATCAACAATTGTAACAAATGCATGCAAAGTGCACATGTCCACCCTAATCAATGGTAGAGGAAGCACTACATCTAGATTTGGATCAAGTTGATCACTGTTGGGAGGAAGGTTTTGATAACAGCTCAAAATACCAGCATTCCAACTTCGACCTTTTTGTTTTTTCTTCATGCAATATAAGCAACTATGCATTGCATTTGCACCATGAGAAATGTTGTACATACACTTGAGAGTTTTTAAATCAGCTTCAAGGTGCCATTCCACAAAATGTGAACCATATCCTTCCACATATAGTTTTTCCCCTGCATCATGTGAAGACATAATTGATGGTAAAGATGTTTTGCTGAAAATAAATTTCAAGGACTCATGGGACTCCTTGTTGACACGAAAAATTCCCAACCAAAAAAGGTGATCTTCAAATTGAACTTGAAAATATTTATCACTTGTCTTATCAAGGTTTTGATCTAATGCACGATTCATTAATGTGATTGAAACTCTTTCATATTTTTCATTGTTTATTAACTCCATCTCATCCAATTTTAGGACAACAATCAATTTCCCACATGCCTCCTCAATAGAGATGTCATAGTACCTCACCATAAGTCGTAATACCAACTCTAGGTCATACCACAAGTTATTTTTTCTCATTAATGGAATACTTTCACTTGATACTTTCTTTTTATTCTTACTTGCAACTTCATGTAGTGCTTCTAATTGATATGCATCTCCTAAAGAATCAACAATTTTTTTTGTTTCGTAGTCCACACTCTTTTTGCACATGAAAAGGGAGAGGAACCAAAATCTTCTTAATTCCGACATTAAACATTCCCTCTCTCGGAACTTTAAAAAGACTTGCATATGCTTCCCTGTTGATCCATGTATCATCACAAACTCCTTGAACATCCTTTACATCAATTGTTAAGTTTGCAATGAATTGGTTAACTACTTCTTTCCTCAAAGCATCGAATTCTGGTTGCTTGAGCATTGATTTAATGTCACTTTTCTTCAACATAGTTTTGCAAAAATCCACAATATCAGTACAACTTGGATCTAATATGGACTTCACCCCAAAAACCCTTTTTTAATAGGCACCTCCCCTCTTTACCATACATGATAATGGTTTCAACTCTTTTGATATGTTCCTCAACCCCACTGGAGTTTCCTTTATTAAAGAGAGTCTCTTTTGGAGACAATAGATATTGTTTTTCAACATTTCAATTTCTTTTGTTGAGCTGGATTTCACTTGAAGCAGTTCATCCACATGTATTTGATTCAAAATTTCTATTATTTGGTTCAATATTATGATTTCATGACACTAAACCATATTTGAATGATGGAGATGATTTAATTTGACACTAAGATATTGGATTTTTTGTTCAAGGGAAATCTGGTTACCATCCAAGTTTTTACAGTATCCTAGAATACCATTGTTTCCATGGCATACAAACCGGCATAGTCCTATTATTGTTTTGAAATAAGGATGATATTTGGACATAGGTTCAACTGGATAAAGTTCTCCTTTCACCCAAAGATCTAAATTTTTAGCTCCAGATTCCCTTAATGCACTGTAGTCAATGTTAGGAACCAATTTCTGATTTTGTTTATGGATGGGTGCCATATCCTGACTCAAATTTATGCGGGTAACATGGTGATAGTTTCTTACACCATTTTCATCTATTGAAGAGTCTTGCAAACAACCAATATTATGAAAATTAAAACATACTAGAAAATCCCACAATGAGAAAATCAACTTGCAGAAGAAATAATTTCCGAGATCTTCTAAGGAAAAGACAACTGTAGAAATTTTAATACAAATTATGCTTTGCCTGGGTTCTCCTGACCTAACAATTGTATTCCACTGTTAAATACATAATATATTATACAAATATTCTTGCATAATTTAAAACACGATCGCCAATTGCAATATCAAGAAGAAAGATCAATCACACATAACACAGATGTTTTACTAAGAAAGAATAAAGATAAAAATCTCACTATCATATATTATGTATATATCATGGATCATGAAACAATCTCATACAAAACTCTAATCCAAGAGCTCTCAATACAATATACAATATTCTCACACTGTCATACAAAAATCAGCAAATTCATGTGCCAATTCTTTGCCTCCAGACAGCCTGCCTCCTCTGCGCAATCCCTGCTAACGGAAAACCCTGCAATGAATGAATACCTCTTGCCTAGGCTACACATTCCTCATGGGCACATCCAATGTGTGTGTGGTTGCATGAGTGCACCCACTAAAGTCACAACTGATAGTCAAACTGTCCTTTTCACCTGTTATCTCAACTGGGTCTCCACTGGATCTGACATGCATGCAATTAACAGTGGTAAATTTTCAGTTGCATGTGAGACCACTAATTGTGAATTAATTAATAATTAATTCATTGATCTCTCAATAGTGTAAGTTTAGTTACAACTAGTAAAACCGAGCTTAACTCACTTAACTGAATTAAACTACTTTACAACTCACATAACTACACATATAACTCTGTTACAACTTTGAATCACTCAGTTACAACTAATTCAACTTTCATGTCCCACCAATGAACCTTTGAACTCGAATTTCCTATAGCTAACTGATTTGCCACTTCAGTTAACTATTTCCAAGTGCTCATTGAGAATAGATTAATATTTATTGTCCAACTATTATTAAGGGATAATAATAGTCGACATACATCTATAAATAGAATTCTCTCACCATCTATAAATAGACATCATCTATAAATATAATTTTCTCATCATCTAAAAATAGACTTCCACATAAAAATAGCCGGAGGCTCCATCCTAGTGTAGGTGAATAATTTTCACTAGGATATTCTTGTTGAATCTCAACACTCCCTCTCAACAAGAAAGGGATTATCCTTCACCCCGATCCTGTCTCTATGGTATTCGAATTTACTCCTGGTGAGTGCCTTCGTCAGAATGTCTGCATCCTGATCTTTTGTAGAAATGTACTGAAGCAACATGATATTCCGCTGCACACAATCTCTGATATGATGATACCAGATATCTATATGATTATATCTATCATGAAACATTGGATTAATCGAGAGTTTAATGCAACTCTGATTATCACAATGAATCACTGTCGGATCTAAATGATAACCAAACAAACCAACCAAGATCTTTCTCATCCAGATAGCTTCACATGAAACTTGACTCCCTGCCATGTATTCCGCTTCCACTGAATTGCGTGCCATGGATCTCTGCTTCCTTTTGTACCAAGAAACAACTGTAGATCCAATACTAAAGATCCCCCTTGATGTGCTCTTTCTGTTCATTGGGCTGCCCGCCCAATTTGCATCCATGAAGCCATGCAACTTCACCTCATCCGTCTATCTGTACCATAAGACATACTCAGATGTTCCCCTCAGGTATCTCACGACATGCTTTCCTGCCTTCCAAAAGAGCTTGGTAGGCTTAACCATCACTTGAATCAGCTGGTTAACCTCATAGCAAATGTCTGGTCTCGTGTTCACTAGATACATTAGCAAACCCACTAATTGTCGATAGAAAATAACATCCACTACCTCTCCAAAAGTAGCATCCTCTTTCTTCTAGTTTCTTGGAAGAGGAGTATCCATGGGTTTTCATCCCTCCATGTGAAACTTACCCAGTATCTCCCTTGCATGCTTTCCTCACGACACAAAACGTTCACCATCTCACTGCCATATTTCCAATCCAAGGAAATAATGAAGGAGGCCCATGTCCTTCATCTTGAACTCTTTTGCAAGGTCCTCCTTGCATGAGTGTATCAGTTGCTCATCACCAGTCAGTATTAAATCATCAACATAAAGAACAATGATTAAAAGCTTACCCTCCACCACAATTTGGTATAGGTTTTCATCTGCTTCACTTTTGGTGAAGCCCAGTCCGGTGAATTAGCTGTCTATATGAGTGTACCAAGCACGGGGTGCTTGCTTCAGCACATACAACACTCTTTTGAGTCAACACACATGCGAATCGATGCTGAAGATCTCAAATCCTTCAAGATGCTATATGTACACTTCTTCCTCAATGATCCCATTGAGAAACAAATTTTTTACATCCATCTGATGAATGCGCCAACCCATCTGCGCTAAGAGTGCAAAGATGGATCTTATGGAAGAGTACCTTGCTACAGGTGCAAAGGTCTCATCATAATCTATCCCCTCGATTTGTGAAAATCCCTGGGCCACAAATCTAGCCTTTTATTTCTCCACACTCCCATTAGTAGCTTTCTTTATCTTGCAGATCCATCTCGAACCTACCACTGATTTGTCGACCCGTCTTGGGACAATTTCCCATGCACTGTTTTTGACAATGGAGTCATACTCCTCCACCATTGCATCAACCCAAGTGGGATCCTGCACTGATTCCTGAAAGGAATATGGTTCATTCACAATACATTTTCTCATGAGAGCCATGTATCCAGTAAATTGATCAGGAGATTATCTCTGTTTGCACTGTGAAGTAGGGGCTCCTACATTCTGTGCAACATCTAGTCTCAATCTATCAGCTTCTGTGGTGCTCTTTCTACTATTTCTGATGTATGGATCTTCATGAGTGGCTTCATCCACTCCATGAACCTCCTCATGTGTCTGATCCACATCTTGAGACTCATCTTTGAGAACCAACAGTTCCTCCTCCACATGCAAGTCTATCTCCCTCTCAAGCGACAACCACATGTTTTTCCCCTCATCGAATTTTATATCTTGTCGCATAACAGTCATCTTACTGTTAGGAAAATACACACGATAATTATGGGGTGTTTCTATGTACCCCACAAATATCCCAACTTCAGCATTCGGCTCCAGCTTCTTCCTGGCGTTCTTGGTCACATGCACATAAACAGATGGGCCAAAAATCTTAAAGTGAGAAACATCCAATTTCTTACCAGTGAAATCTTCTTCAGGTGTACTCATGCCAAGTATTCTATGAGGAAAACGGTTTTGCACATAAACCACAGTATTTCATTCTTCCACCCACAAATGCATTGGTAGGCCCTAATCATGCAACATCACTCGTGTTGCACCCATGATCTCTATTTTCTTCCCCTCTGCAACCCCATTTTGATGTGGGTTATGAGGTGCTATGAGTTCTCTTCGAATTCCTTCTTTTCTGCAGAAGTCTTTCAATTCATTAGAGATGTATTCTCCACCATTATCGCTCCTCAGAGCTTTCACTTGCTTCCCCGACTCTTTCTCCACCAATGCTTTAAACTCACAGAACTTTGAGAATGTTTGATCCTTCTTCTGCATGAAGAAGATCCAGCATTTACGAGAAAAGTCATCATAAAAAATAACATAATACTTATGTTTTTTTGTTGAAGCAATTGAGAATGGTCCACACACGTCTGTGTGAACTCTCTCTAGAATCACCAAAGCACGCTTCTCCTTTTCATGAAAGGTGGAGTTTACATACTTCCCCATGGTGCAACCCTTGCAATTATCTAACTGAGAAAGTGTTCCCATTGGAAGTCCAGTAGATATTTGTTGCATGATTTTCAAGGCTCCATGATGAAGATGGCCCAATCACCTGTGCCATAATTCACCCTCATCCCGACTCACCACTTTTTCTGCCTTTCCCATCATGGTAGCACAACCATCTACCTTCAGCTTGTAGATATTCTTAACTCAAATCCCTATCTTCTTGACTTTACCCATTGTTTTATGTTGCAGAAAATCTTTTCCGTCACTGAAAACAACTTCATAGCCTCTGTCCTCCAACATTGCGATTGAGACCAAGTTTTTCTTCAGACCTGGAACATGCATAACATTTTTCAATTGAAATGGTTTACTTGACTCCCTCTGAAAGGTAATGGTACCAATTCCATTCACACTATATATTCCATCGTCGCCCATCTCTAAATGCATTTTTATATATCTCTCCTCCAAGTCACTGAAAAACTCCTTATCTCTCGTCATGTGGAAGGAAGTGCCACTATCCAAATACCACATCGATCCCGATGCACTTGAAGCCATGCATGCGATCAAGGAGAATTCAATTTCAAATTTCAAGGCAAGGGCCTCACCAACTGCAACTCCAACAACCTTATTGTTCTTCTTCTTCTACGAATAGTTAGTATCGAGATGCCCATGTTCGTGACAGTGAAAACACTTCACTTTGGACAAATCTAGCTTCTTGCCTTTAGAGTTGCATTTTGAATGGAATTTCTTCCCCTTCCCTTTCCTTGCCTTGGCATCCAAAGCACAATCCTCTTCATCATCATGCTTTGATGAAGAGCCATCTTTGGTGTTCTTCCTGAACTCCTTCTGCACTAGATCCGACCATAGTCATTGCTAATCTGGAAATTTTTCCCTTCCATTGATAGAGTCTTGATAACTGTGCCAACTCTTGGGAATTCCTAGGAGAGCCAAGCTCACCAAATCATCATCAACGAATGTTATTCCCACACTCCCCAGCTCATCCCGACATTGGACAAACTTTGTTAGATATTTTGGAATGGAGTCACCCTTATCGATATTGATCTTCCTAAGTTTATCTTTGAGCACCAATTTCCTATGGTTGCTGATATTTTGGAATAGATCCATCAAAGCCTTCCACATTTCATATGGTGTGGCTTTCCCATGGAGGCTTCAGACAATGTGGTCTCTTACTCCCTCCAGTAGAATCCTCCTCGCCTTTGCCACTTTATTTTTCCATGCATCAAGATTTGCAGTGTTTGCAACATCTAGCTTAGGAACATCTGTGTCAATGAAATCCTTCAAGCCATTGCCTTTGAGTACTGGCTCCATCCCGTCCTTCCAATCAATGTAGTTCGAGCTTCCTTGGAGTGCATACTCTAACCTCAAGCCATTGAAAGCCATTTCAATTTTGAATCAGCTATAGCACCAAGAAAGTCTTTTTGCAAATTCAAATTCTATCCAATCACAAACTCAACTTCTGCAATCTTCTGCACTCTGATACCATGTAGAAATTTTAATAAAAATTATGTATTGCCTAGATTCTCCTAATATAAAAATTATATGCAACTATTAAATACATAATCGCTTCTACAAATATTCTTGTGGAATTTAAAACACGATCGCCAATTGCAATATCAAGAAGAAAGATCAATCGCACATAACACATATGTTTTACCGGGAAAGCATAAAGCTAAAAACCCCACTATCATATATTATGTATATATCATGGATCATGAAACAATATCATACAAAACTCTAATCCAATATCTCTTAGTACAATATACAATCATGTCACACTGTCATACAAAAATCAACGAATTTATGTGCCAATTCTCTGCCTCCAGACAACCTGCCTCCTCTGTGCAATCCCTGCTAATGAAAAACCCTGCAATGAATGAATCTCTCTTTCCTAGGTTGCACATTCCTCATGGGAACATCCAATGTGTGTGTGGGTGCATGAGTTCACCCACTAAAGTCACAACTGATAGTCAAACTATCCCTTTCACCTGTTATCTCAAATGGGTCTCCACTAGATCTGACATGCATGTAGTTAACAATTGTAAATCTTCAGTTGCATGTGAGACCACTGATTGTGAATTAATTAATAATTAATTCACTGATCTCTCACTAGTGTAAGTTCAATTACAACTAGTAAAACTGAGCTTAACTCACTTAACTGAATTAAACTACTTTACAACTCACATAACTACACATATAAATCTGTTACAACTTTGAATCACTCAGTTACAACTAATTCGACTTGCATGTCCCACCAATCAACCTTTGATATCGAATTTCCTATAGCTAACTGATTTTCCACTTCAGTTAACTATTTCCAAGTGCTTATTGAGAATAGATTAATATTTATTGCCCAACTATTATTAAGGGATAATAATAGTCGACATACATCTATAAATAGAATTCGCTCACCATCTATAAATAGACATCATCTATAAATATAATTTTCTCATCATCTAAAAATAGACTTCCACCTAAAAATAGCCTGAGGCTCCATCCTAGTGTAGGTGCATAATTTTCACTAGGATCTTCTTGTTGAATCTCAACAACAACTTTTCAAATATTGAGGCATGCCTCAAAGCTAACAGGCATCTTATAGAATATTTGTAAATTCAACTAAGCTTGTATGTTTGCATTTGAAGATGATATAGATTAAAAACTGGTGATTAGAATATAAAAAACCAATCTTATAAAAATAGACAATATAAATGAATAACTGACATGTATCCCACTTGGGTTTATTCTCCCTCTAATATGAGCATTTTCTAATTAGTAAGATATATTTATTCACAACAATCAATAGGCTTCTAAGTTTTTGTCATTAGAACAAAAATAGAATCACCAAGAAAAGTAATAGATGGAGTTGTCAATGAAGCATAGAGTATGAAAGGTTCCCTTTCACATTTGTCTTCTACATTGTGAACCCAATCCCTTCATCTCTTTATACCTACTTGATAAATATCTAAAGTATCTCACCGCAGTTTTTGTGAAATCCAACACTAAAACTGCCATTTTTTGCAAATTTAGGGGATATCCAAAAAATGAATATAGTTGTTTATTGTAGAAAAATAGCTCGGTGCGCTGAATTTAAAATTTAATCTTATCAGAATCTGGTAGGGCACCAACTTTTAACACATCTGGTAGGGGATGAACACATCCTTTAACTCTATTAACTGGAATAGGATGTTGACTTGTTTAGTCTCTTATGTTGATATGTTCAGACTGGATTACAACCTTTAGATATGAGGACAATGGTAGCTTTCACAATGCCTCATAGGTCATTGGACACACCTATTCTTGAACCAGCTAACATGAAGGGATCTCTAAAAAATAATGGACTAGTCGGTGCTCAGAATCCATCTAATGTTAAATCTAGACGAAATAAGAAAATCAAAGAAGCTCCATTAGCATCACTAGAATGTGGTGTTGAAAATCTTTCCATTTCCAAAAGACCCCAAAAACCAACTGAAGCACTGCCTATTGAAGACATGCCTGGAAGTTATAAATTTTTCGGGAAACAACTATTTTCCTCATAAGATACTTGTACCTCACATGAAAGGATAAGACTACATGCAAACATATTTATCTATTTATTTAACACAAATTTTATTTCTATTGACTGAAATGTGATGCTAATTGTTTTATTCTCTTGCGTTGATATGTTCAGACTGGACTACAATACAAGAGATACCATTTTTACCCACCTAGATTCCATCAGTCTATTTTTTTCGAGCATCTTCAAGGAACTCTAAGGGAATTCTTTGGGAGATTAGAGTTCTGCAGAATTGTATCTAACTGCGTTGAACATCAATAATCTTTTTTTCAGTTCTCTAGTTGTACAAAATTCATCAATAATGTTGTGCTTATTTGGACTAAAAGGATTGTACAATGGGAATTATTTTGAAACAGAGAATGCTTCAAAGCTAAAATTGTGTTCTTCTACCCCTCAAACTAGATTGTATATTTAGACAGAATTTCATCAATTTGTTTCTTATCCCAAACAGGTCATCCCAAATAGTAGTTTGTTTTTTTTCGTATAATTCAAATTAGCTGCAGAGGACATAAATACTCATCGATGAATGGAAAAATTCACCCTTAGTAAGTAAGGTGCATAAATTAGAAGGCAGAAAAATTGACAAGTATTTTTCCTGTGGTTGCAATTGTACATGAAAGAGGGAATTAGCACTAGAATCCACCCTTAATAAGTAAGGTGCCAAAATTAGAAGGTAGAAAAATTGACAAGAATTTTCTTTTATAGTTATCAACTCTTTATTTTTGTATTGAAAATATTAATTTTACTTGAACTACAGATGTGTGCTCGATATATTACTCGTCAGCACACAACACACAAATCACCCATACACAAAACAAAATGTGTTGAAGATTTATTCCTTATGTGTGACCTTCAAAAATGCCAATGCTTGGAACAAGAAACAATAATGAAATTGAGACAACCCACCCGGTTGAGACAGCCTGCCCATGATCTTTTTCAAATAAAAATTTCGCACATGCAAAATTGAAACAAACAAATACCTCCATTTAAAAAATAAGTGCATCAAGAAGTGGTTCTCCAAAACCCTCCATTCTAGTAGCATTAGAAGCTTTCTTGAAATAAAATTTGATCAACAAAAATTTCAAGTAGTGGAACTCATACAATCTTCGACTTTTTCTTGTAGAGTACAAGTATATTTGTTAAACAGTTTGTGAAACTCCATGCATTATATATAGCCATGAGACCTCTCTATGCATTCACCATAAGTTCTTTAATGTTGAAAGTAAACACTTACAATTGACTATCAGTACATGCCTCATCTCCATTCCCCCCAACATGAAGATAGTAATCTGAATCAAGCTCCCACAAAGCAAGCTTCCCTTCTTGTGGCTAAAAATATCCAAGGAATCTGTTTTCAAATACCCACATCCAAAAGAGGTTTAGAATATTAGTTATATCTCCGAATAAGTCCATGCTCACTTCATTGTTGCATAAAATAAATATGGTGAAAATTAGGAAGTTAAATATTGGATATCCATGTGCCACCAGTGTTTCTACTTATTGATACTAAGAGTGGGGGGAAGGGGGGTGAATCAATATCAAGTATAATTTATCACTTTTTCAGGTTTACTTTTGAATCAAATAATATGTCCAATATACATTAATTTATGGA
The DNA here is from genome assembly GCA_000966675.3 of Picea glauca. NCBI lineage: Eukaryota > Viridiplantae > Streptophyta > Pinopsida > Pinales > Pinaceae > Picea > Picea glauca. The sequence continues at coordinate 76,828 of JZKD02S1932960.1, forward strand.
ATCCTGCATACAAATTTTCCCCATCAGTATAAGCATTGTTGTAATATCATTTGATTGATTTCAAAAAAACATGAGCTTTTGCTGTAGCTTTCGACTTTCGTGACCTCTCTATGAAGACCTGAAAATTATGTGGAGGCACATTGTACACCTACAATACTAGATTAGAGAATATTCAGACGTAAAGAAAAAATCCTAAAGCAGAACCACCATACTGAATTGCAAGAACATCACCCATACTCTTGTACATTTCCATTAGTGTAGTAGCAATCTCACTATCAAGATCCACTTTGGGTCCATTTGACAAGCCCATATCATGCAACTGATGACCTAAATCTTCCAGACCATATGCAAATTGTGCAACAAGTGTACGATCCAGATAGTGAATGCAATTTGTACAGAGCACTCCACTCTGACATATGGGTTCTCTTGCATTGTCTCCATTATTTTTGGGGTGTTGTTCAACATCAAAATATCCATCTCGTGTAAATGAAGAGCCTCCAGAATCATTTCATTTCCAATCTTTCCAGGATCTATCCCTAATGAATTGCATCTAAAATAACCTACAGTAGTATCTCTGCAGTTTACACATTTTTTTGGATAGAACTTTTGAGATATAGACATTTGGATTTGCAGGAAGAAAAAGTACCTCATATTCACTACCCTCTCCTGAGAGAATCACAGCTAGCAAGATTGTGATTCTAAACGAGTTGGTTATGAGAGAAATAATAACACTACCAAATTTTCAAGCAAGCTACTTACACAACTACAACACAAATACTGTAAAATGCATCAGTTCTATAAACACACATGCAATTTAGATGAGGTATTCATAGATATAGAGGAAGTACTCTTGCTATAAGTATTGTGGCCCTACATTCCTTTAACATGTCAAGCAGGGTAAGTACGCACTCCTCATGTCCATTGATTCATCCATATATATTCTGACGTTGATCGTGCCTTTACTCTCCTCGTCGACTTTTGTCAGCGTCAAATTCCAGTTGAAAGGAACACTTTGAATAGACAGTAATCCACGCCTCATTATTGGCTTCCTTTAATACTCAGAGGATTTGGGAAATTTTGTTGGAAACCCAATGGAAATTTGAAGAAATCTTCATTGTTTTGGTTCAATATGCCAGAGTATACATTTGAGGCCAGAGATGCCATATATATTTACAGGGAAGGTGTTGGAGGCAAATGAGTAGGTTAACTTTCATGTTCTATATGATGATGGAGAGCCTTAATCTTGATGAAGTTAATAATTGGAAGGGTTCCCTCAGATGAAAGAAGAGAAAGGATGGTAAAGACCCTATTCTTAAAGCCATAAAAGAACTTCTTGCACCCTCCATTTTTTTTGTTGTCTTTTAGATAATGAAACTCTTTTGCAAATAGAGCACCATATAATTGTGATCGTGGATCATGTATTGTGATAGTAACCTCTTTACCACAGTTTGTCTATATACTAGCAATTTTGCCAATTGCTTCTCTATTCTCATTACTAGAAGAATCATTGTAGACATTTTTTACAAACAATATATTGTTGTACACTTTTCAGAGTGCATCATGGTTAATTAATAGGTTATTAACTCTGATTGATGTGTCATACATCCAACGGATTTTCTATGGTAGCAAGGTATTTTTTTTTTCAATATTTAAACAAGTTTGATCGATCCTTTGTGTATTTATTTGGTAATATTTCTCTCTTATTAGTTTGATACATATATCTTGCAAGTAATGCATTTGTCTAGCTTGACTACCAGCTAAGATACATTGCTAGTTGATTTCCACATTCATCAACCCTTTTTAAGTGAAATGATTCATTCTAAATATTGGATGAAGTGTTGTTATATAAGTAAAGCATCAATTAGTTTGTAAAACAATTTTAGTGTTCAATAAATGCATGTTTATGCCCCTTCAAAGTTAATGGGCTATGCTTATTATGCCATAATTCCCATCTCTAATATATATTTTACTTGAGGATATGTTTATCCAAGGTGATTAAGACAAAATTCAGTGGACGCATCTAGGGCTAGCAATCAGCATCAACATTGTTAAATTTCAGTGGATCTGTACCTATTGTTAGATTTCATACATCAGCATTATAGTTGGTTATGTTATGCTTGGCTTTGCCTTCCAAAGACACTTGATATGAAAGGTATTCATAGAACTACTTCACTCAAGATAAGGATGCATAGCAACCTTTTGGGATTTTCCCTTGCCCTTGAGAGTCGAGACACTTAAAAGAGAGATAGAAATTTTCTTTTGGGAAAATATTTTTAAGGTATGTGTTTCCTTAATTTGTTAACATTGTCAAAGTTCCATTTTCTACTACTCTTTCAACAAAGAAAAGGGTGGACTGCATGTCTAATACAGAACTTCATTCATGATAGTTAAGTGGCCATTCTCTTGAAAATGGAATGAGCCTCCTTGTATCTACATTAACACCTCTATTGGCATGTTCTCTTATCTTCTTACTTTTCTCTAAATATTTTTGACCCTTAACATTGATTGGCTACAAGATTTTTCTATAGCCAACTCCCTTCTTTTCATCTATCTTTTAATCCATTATAATAGATGTTTCCTTGTAGTTGGGTTGCTATGAATCAACATAGTTTTAGTTTTCTTCTATTTTCATCGTAGAAGACCTCATGATTACAATTTCTTCATCAAATTACATTCTTGCAATGAAGGGTGAACTTAGTCATGCATTTCAAATGACGATAATTTTTGCATCAATGGACACCTCAGTTCTGTCTATAAACCAAACAACTTCAAGGATATTAGTGGGAATGGTTGGCAATACTTACAAACAAGCACCTGTTGTTTGATCTTGGTTCAACAATTCATCCCATACTACATCTACATTAGGCTTTATTTAATATTAGTTTTCATGGTACTTCAACATTTTCTAACTTGTAGCACTCTACCAGGGAGAAGTTAGCCTTCTTTCCAATTCAATTCCCCTAAGCTTGCCACATAAATCATTTAAATGATCATTCCCTATCAATGCATCCTTCATGTCTCCTTCCTATACTATTGTTTCCAATAACTCAGAATTGTATAAAGGACAACTAATGTTCTCTTGTTTGATGTCGAGGATGCTAGAACTGCCAAAAATATTTACTCATGGAAGAGGAATGTCAAATCAACATTTTTTATGACTCAAAAAACTTATTGGCTTTCCTTCATTCTCCTCACGGTGTCTACAAAATAAAGATGAAGTACAAATTACACCAAACAAGAAAATAGATATGACGCTTATCTCAAAGCTTCTCTCCTCAAAACAATGTCCATTAAAATCTAAATGAAATGTATCTAGAAACAAACATCAATTAAAGTTGTAAAGGCTATTTAGGGGTTACCCAAGATTACCATGGAAGATTTACCTTGGATTTTCTTGAAAAGGGATCTTCGAACCAGTAACTACATTTGGTGTTCTATTTGTAATTTTGTATAGGCCTATAAAATATTTACTCACTAGGTCAAGGTTCTTCTATTCTTTTGAGCTTACAAGGATTACCATGTGTGTTTGTAAAACACTAATAGACCCATTTGCATCGACTTGATAGGTCATTGATCATTGGGACATTCTCTTCCTATTCAAATGCTATTACTTCAAACCATCGAGTAACAATGGATCCCATTTGCCTCCCCTCACAAGAAGTCAGTTTTCCTCTTGACAATACTAATGGTAGTCCACCATGCATTCAAACTTCAAAGGAAGCCTTTAAAATTTAAATTGGACATTAGAAGCACCAAATATCAATCAGGTTGCAACAAAGTTGATTAAATTTCATGGAAGCTATCAAAAAAAGAATAGAAATGACCGTTTAAATGTGGTTTAGCATTTCTCCATGCTAATATAACTCTATCATAGACCTATAGGAAATATTGCGCAGAGTAACTTTTAGAGTAGTTGGCTTCTCCAAAATAGCAGTAAAGGGCTCTAATAATTCCAAAAGTTCGTAAATTGTAGGTGGCTAAATGAAGGAATTAATATCATACACAAAATTATTTTCTTACTCCATTTGATCAAGATTATTGGCTTAGGGAATCAACGGGGTGTTCTCATTATAGGAAGATAGCATACTCAATTTGCACATCTAATCAATTATATTAGTAAACCTTCTTATTTATACATCAGATGCTTTCAACTGCTCTTGTAAAAACAATAATGTTTTCTTCTTAAGGATATTTTTGGCATCAATGGACACCTCAGTTCTATCTATAATCTCAACAACGTTAAGGAGATTAGTTGGACTGGTTGGATACTTCCAAACGAGCACCTTCTATTTGAGCTTGGTTCAACACTTCATCCCATACTTCATCTACATTAGCCTTTATTTTATAGTAGTTTTCATGGTACTTTAACATTTGCTAACTCATAGCACTTTGCCAGGGAGAAGTCGGCTTTCTTTCCAACTCAGTTCCCCTAAGATTGCCACATAAATAATTTAAATGATCATGCCCTGTGAATGCAACCTTCACATCTCTTGCATGTACCATTGTTTCCAAAATCACAGAATTGTATAAAGGACAACTGATGTTCTCTTTTTTTTTTTTATGTCGGTGATGCTGTAACTGCCAAAAATATTTACTCATGGAAGAGGAATGTCAAATGAACATTTTTTCTGACAGACCTAAGGTGTACATTTTGATTCATCAAATTTATTTTTCTGATTCAGAACTGAGGTGTCCAGTAATGTGTTATTCTTAAGGATAATTTTGGCTAATCTATCTCTGTACATGAAAACACACATAGTATTACACACAATACACCATACCACCATGTCTTCTTGGCTTTCTTACTGATTATACAAAACATCCTCAAATCCCAAGTAGTTTCCCCCACCATCACTTAAAAATGAATTGTAATTTGCAAGTTGGATATAATTTTCCAAAGAAACAAAATAAATAGTGAGAGAACAATAAAAAACATACCTATCAGAAGAAAGAAAAATGCCATGTGTTTGAGAAAGGTATCAATTGGACCAAAGAATTTCCTACATAACAACCCTCTGAGTTGAAACCGGCCAAAAACTACTCACTTTATGAGTTGAAACCAACCAGAAATTGCTCGCTTCTAGTTGAACACGGAATAGAATGAACACTATGCAATGAAATCGGGTTCAAACTAAAGGTTAAATAAAAGTAAAAAATAATTTAAACCCACAAAAAATTGATCATTTACCTTCAAAATATGAAATTTGAGGGTTTCCATTTTGATCGCATTCGTGCCAATTTTTGTCATCAATGGCCGAGGAACCATATTTGGACAGAAATTTAGAGAGATCCAGTCGAAACAATGAAATTTGGATGGAGTTTTGGAGATATCCATTGGAACCCGTGAATTGTTTAAGAGAACCAGGGCCATCAATCCACGTTCGACTGAATTTGAAAGATAAATTCCACGTTCGGCTGAATTCGAAAAATAAATGCATGATTTCTTTGAGGAAAAATTGGAAACATGAGAGAAGAGTTTCCAATGCAATTCCATTCGCGCCATTTTTTTCCAATTATGGTCGATAAGAGGAAGGTTTCCAATCCATGGCACATTCGCGTGAATTTTTGTGAACAATGGTGGATGAAGCAGGGTTGAGAGGAGCCCTCATCGTTCATTGTAACTTCCCCTGTATCTCTCGATTATTCTATGCATCTACAGATGCACCTACAACCTGTACTAACACATCCAACAACACATCATTGATATAATACCATTTAATTCGTCGACATAGATATTGATTTAATATAAAATATCTCCTTATGATTTCCCAAATCAATATATCTGTCTTTACTTTGATATGACAAATGTTTTCTCACTCCAAATCGTACATTGGTGGTATCTTAAAGACTTCGAGCTTTAAATAATTTAGTCCATTCACAATTTCATTGACATTTTAATAAAATGTATGTTTTTCTTTCTTAATTAAAAAAAATATATATACTCAGTCGTGTACTAACACATCCAACAACACATCAAATGATTTAATGCCATTTAATTCATCCTCATAAATATTGATTTAATATAAAATAGATATTCATGGCAGGGCAACTTTGATAAAAGTGAAATAATTCTGGGCAGCTTTGATAAAAGTAAAATATAGAATTACTATATTAAAAAAATGTCTACATGGCATTATTTTATCAATTTATTGATTTTTTCTTAGGACGACCATTTTGAGTTGAAATTTCCTCTAATGTATCTTTTGAGGAATTCATGAGTGTCAGCTCAACGATTTCAACACCTTGCGATAGGGCGGCTATATGATGCCTGAGTATGAGGCCCATTTTTGGAGATGCTTCGGTATGCTCCGCACTTGAATGCCGAGAAACTTAAGGTCATCAGGTTTGTTTTGGGCCTTAACGTCAGCTTTCATGCAAAGATTAATAATATAATGCCTCAAGCCTGGCATGAGGTCATTCATAAATCCCTCATAACATAGGAGGATCTTTCAGCAGGGTTCAGAGCAGGGCTCCAGCGAGACCCACGAGGCAGGTGTCATCTGGTGCGCAGCAGCATCAGACACCAGCGAGAGTTTCACCAGGATATCATGGCTTCCAGAGAGGATCCACTTTCAATACACCACAACGACTAGCACCTTAGTAGGGGACTCCTTACCCTCGCTAACCAGACCCTTAGTATTATGATAGATCCCGGTGATACTGAGATTTCATTTCTGGAGAAACGCTAAAAAGAATTAATATAAAGGAAGTCGAACAGGGTGAGTTTAGCTTTGTAGAGATGGCTTCAGGAGCCAAAAGGAATGTTGGAGGGAAGGTTACGAGTTGTACACTTAACCTGGGAGAGTTTGTCACTAGGGCCAACATGTACGTCACAATATTAGGATCTTATGACATCGTGATTAGTATGGACTGTTTGGAATCGCATGAGGCGATACTCAACTATAAGATGAAATGGTTGAGCTCAGTCGATGATGAGCGATAGAGATGCATGATTTTAGGATGGAACCAGGGGGTTTCCCTGAGGCTCATCTCTTCCTTCGAGCTACAGAAGAGCATGCACAAGGTGTTGGGTTATGAAAAAGTATAAATATCTTCCTTTTTCCCATAGTTAATGATATAATCTTAATTGACTTTTCAGTTAATTAGGGATAAATAGGATAGAAAATGATTAATATGTCTCTTAGTGTTATTATTGAAGTTATATTAAATAGATTCTAAAATATGATTGGAATTGTTTGATTTTGTTACAGATTTGGATAACTATTGTCAAACCCGAGATAGCCAAGGAGATCTTGAATATGTGCAAGCTATTGGAGGTTGAGGAGTTTTGGTGCAAAGCAGTTTTGAAGATAATCGATTTTCTATATTGTAACTTTATAATAGTAAAGAAATACTGAGGATCTTTTGATCCTCACGATAGCTTAATTTACCCAAATTTTTGTAATATATAGAGGGTAATAGATCCAGAAACGGATAGAGAAGAATTTCATTCAAGTATTCGGAACTCAGAATTGCTCTGCGCAAGCAGTTTTTGTAAATGTTTTACCAACTATGGAATCAATAAAAGATTTGAATGTTCTCACCATTTCTACATTCTGAGTTTCTCATAGCAATGCTTCTGAGGACCAAGGGCCCAGTCTGAAGGAGTTACTGTCTCGTTCTGTAATTGTATCAGTTTGAAGTTTGATTTATGTTTTGTGATTCAAATCTCTTTTACAATAGCTAAAATGAATGCATAAGTGTGTTAGTGAGTTTATGATGTTTTCATACAAAAGATAGATATTTCCCTCAACATTAATGATTTTTGTTATGATTTCCATTACTGTAGTTTGTTGCTTGATAGTTCCTCACATTTTCATATGTGATGTTCCTTTTACTTATATTCGCAATTGTTGTTCCTTTAAATTAGAATTACCCTTGTTGTTCCTTTCAATTAAAGTTTCAATTGTTGTTCCTTTCGGTAAAGTTACATTAGCTATCTGTTTCGATTAGATTACAATTACTGTTTCTTTCCACAGACAGAGTAATTCGCTATTTCCTTTCCAATAATCTGAATTCATAGTTAGTAGTTAATTCTGCAAGTCTTTACTTAGATTCAATTATTACTTTTTAGTTAAATGAATTCAACAGATTAGTTAGTTTCTTTTCATTCCACAATATTTTAGTAATCATATTTCAATTCTGTTAATTCTCAGAATCTTTAGTGAACATTTGAGGAACTTGATTGTTGATAAACTTAGATTTTCTTTAACTACATGATTTTAGCCTTTACGAGCTACCTACATAGACTTTGATGATATTCTTGAGATAAAATATGACTCCTCGGGTTGATAAATTAATTTTAAAATAAGGATGTTTTTTTAGACATATTTAGACACCAACAAAATCAAGAAACGACTGAAGAAATTTAGGATACAACAAAACAGCCTGAAGAATTTCAGGATTTTACAGAGCAATCTCTACAGGAAAATGTTCAAGAAATTAAGCAAGCAGAACAAACCTTACAAAGGAATGATCATTAAGACACCCAACCAGCATTAGAGCATCTGAAAGAATAATTTTTGAAGAGCTATGAGGTAGAAATAGCTCAGGTTTTGGTGATCTTAGGAACCTCAATTGACAGAGGCACAAATAATCCAGAAAAATGCCCAGAATGAGCCTCCTCTTCAAAACCTACCAAATATTTTCCTGATATTGAAATGACTTTCCTAGAGGAAACAACACAGGAAGAACCTAATTTTGAAATGAGAAGCCCTCTTAGACAGACAGAGCATTTGGAAGGAACAGAGGAACAACCATCTGCTGGCCAGAATGAAGAAGACCTTGAGGCCCCTCACAAAAAAAAATCCGACAAGAGCCATAAGAGAATTAGAAATCTAAAAAAGGAAAAAAAATTGTTGAAGTAGGAAGCTAAGACAGTTGAAGTATTAAAGCAGAAGGTGGGAAAACTTAGGGAAATTATTAAAGAATTGAGGAAGCAGCTAGGACAAGCAGATAAGTCCCATAGATAAAAGAAAAACAAAAGGGCCAGAGTGCAAGGAAGAAACCCTCTTCCTAAAGAATAAGTCACTACAAACTCTATGGGGATATAGACAGACCCTGAGGAAATAGTAGTAGAAGAAGAAATAGCTCAGAATGAGGAAGTAATTCCTTTAGAAACACAAGAAACGATGAGAACTACATAAACAATTGATGCTGAGGTATAGACAAATACCCCAATCTGAGGGGGAAAAAATCAACTCCTTGAGCAGAATGCTACCATCAAAAGATTGGAGAAAGAATTGACATAGTCTCAACAAACCCTAATTCAAAACATAAATGAATTAATGACTATGACAAAGCATAATGGATTCCATTCCCAGGAATAGAGTGCTATTGTGGATAGACTGGAAGTAGAGCTTACACAGGCCCAACAAGAATTAACTCAATCTAGAGAGGAAATGGATGCTATGGAACAATATCAAGCATCCCAATCTCAGGCACAGGGTGCCACCATTGATAAGCTAAAGGCAGAGCTGGGACAAGCCCAAAAATCATTGGCTCGACACTGAGATGAGATGTTCACTAGGGTTGAACATCAAAAGGTTGTTAAACAACTAAAGGACATGTCAGCAACAGAAAGTGAGACTTATGCTGAGCTCACCAGAGCCCAAGGGAAGGTAAAGAAGGTACAAACCTAATTGGAAAAAGATTTGGAGCAAATCAAAGAAATCTATGATGTCTACTTTGATGCCATCAATTGCATAGCCCATGCCACTAATTACACTTTATTCTTGCTGGAATGATATCTGTTATTGAGAGTGAAGGCCATCAGAGTAGGTAAACCCATTTCATTTGCCACTGTACCTGAGTTTATTTCATGTTTCAGAGATCAAGAAGAGAAGGTACAATACCTTCTGTGTGAATTATACTTCCACAATTTCATTATGGAAGAAGACAGAGAAGATAACCTTGGTCCCTTCATAGGGGACATACAGTTCCAGGAATTCCTTTCATTTACTAAGAACCAGATCAGATGGGGTAAAGCTCACAAAATCTTCATGAAGAGGGAAACTGGGTTAGATCTTTGGATCAGAGGGGGCCTCCAAAGTCCTTTCTAGCCATTATGCGACATAGGACCTTCATGAAAAGGGAGGGGGTTGCAAACGCATTAGCCCCTATCCATCTACAAGTTATATGCTCAGGAATCACATGTTTTAGATAACTCAAAGAAGAAGCTCTTGCTGCTTCTAAGGTGAGATGGGATGCATCCTCCGATGAGGTTAAAAGTAGGGAACCCTTTGGGTATAGGAATTTCTTTACAACTACCTTCAGAGTGGAAAGGTATTCTAGACTGCTCCAGGAGGAAGTAACTGCTTGGATTGGGTGCAGGTATAGTCCCCCTCTCATCTGGTTTCCTCCAGAAAGTTACCAGAAGTATTATCAAATTAATAAAAAGAGGCAGGACGTCGCTTTTGAAGTGCTCAAAAGAAACAATGGGTTTAGGAGACCTGGTGAACCAACTTTTCTTCCCTATAGCATAACTGCTTTACATGTAAGATATCAGGTTGCATGAGGACATGCAAGAAGGTAAGATGGGGTATGTTGGGTTATGAAAAAGGTATAAATATCTTCCTTTTTCCCACAGTTCATGATATAATCTTAATTGACTTTTTAGTTAATTAGGGATAAATAGGATATAAAATGATTAATATTATTGAAGTTATAATAAATAGATTCTAAAATACGATTGGAATTGTTTGATTTTGTTATAGATTTGGATAACTATTGTCAAACCCGAGATAGCCAAGGAGATCTTGAATATGTGCAAACTATTGGAGGTTGAGGACTTTTGGCACAAAGCAGTTTTGAAGATAATGGATTTTCTATATTGTAACTTTATAATAGTAAAGCAATCCTGAGGATCTTTCGATCCATGCGATAGCTTAATTTACCCAGATCATTGTAATATATAGAGGGTAATAGATCCATAAATGGATAGAGAAGAATTGCATTCAAGTATTCAAAACTCAAAATTGCTCTGTGCAAGCAGTTTTTGTAATTGTTTTACCAACTATGGAATCAATAAAAGCTTTGAACTTTCTCACCATTTCTACATTCTAAGTTTCTCATAGCAGTGCTTCTGAGGACCAAGGGCCCAGTTTGAAGGAGTTACTGTCTCGTTCTGTAATTGTATCATTTTGAAGTTTGATTTATGTTTTGTGACTCAAATCTCTTTTATAATAGCTAAAATGAATGCATAAGTGTGTTAGTGAGTTTATGATGTTTGCATACAAAAGATAGATATTTCCCTTAGTATTAATGATTGATGTTCCGATTTCCATTAATGTAGTTTGTTGCTTGACAGTTCCTCACATTTTCATACGCGTTGTTCCTTTTACTTAGATTCGCAATTGTTGTTCCTTTCAATTAGAATTACCCTTGCTGTTCTTTTCAATTAAAGTTACAATTGTTGTTCCTTTCGGTAAAGTTACATTAGTTGTCTCTTTCGATTAGATTACAATTGTTGTTTCTTTCCACAGATAGAGTCATTCTCTATTTCCTTTCCATTAATTTGAATTCATAGTTAATAGTTAATTCTACAAGTCTTTACTTAGATTCAATTACTGCTTTTTAGTTAAATGAATTCAACAGATTAGTTAGTTATTTTTCATTCCACAACATTTTAGTAATCAGATTTCAATTTCGTTAATTCTCATAATATTTAGTGAATATTTGAGGAACTTGATTGTTGATAAACTCAGATTTTCTTTAACTACACGATTTTAACCTTTACGAGCTACCTGCATAGACTTTGTTGATATTCTTGAGATAAAAGACGACTCCTCGGGTTGATAAATTAATGTTAAACTAAGGTTGTTTTTTTAGACATCTTTAGACACCAACACAAGGGATGTAATCTTTATGTGATCCTTGCTCTAAACAAGAAGGGAGTAGCAGAAGGTATAGAACACCTTTTGACAATAAGAGAGTTTACAGACGTATTTCTGGAGGAGTTACCTAGGATGTTGTCAGAGAGGGAATTGGAGTTTACCATAGACCTAAAAATGGGGACTGAACCAATAGAAAGAATGCCTTATCGGATGTTGACCTCGGAGTTACAGGAGTTGAGAATGCAACTGAAGGAGTTGTTGGACCTAGGACCGATACGTCTTAGTGTGTCACTGTGGGGTGTGCCTGCTATTTTCATACGAAAGAAGGATGGGTCGTGGAGAGTCTGCATTGACTACCGTCAATTGAACAAGGAAACAATCAAGAATTAATATCTATTTCTAAGGATTGATGATTTGTTTGATCATATGAAGGGTGCAACGGTGTTTTCAAAGATCGACTTGAGATTAGGGTATCACCAGTTACGGATCAAGGAGGATGACGTCCCTAAGACCACCTTTAAGATGAGGTTTGAACATTACGAGTTTATTGTTTTACCATTTGGACTAACGAATACCCCAGGGGTATTTATGAGTTGATGAACATGGTGTTCCACAAGTACTTGGAGAAGGTCGTCCAAGTATTCATTGACGATATTTTGATATACTCTCAGATGATGGAGGAGCATGAAGAGCAGTTGCGCTTGGTACTACAGTGTCTACGAGAGCACAAATTGTATGGGAAATTGTCCAAATGCTCGTTTTACCAATCGAATATTCACTACTTAGGGCATATCATCTCCAGTGAAGGTATCACTAAGGATCCAACAAAGGTTGAGGCTATTATGGAATGGCCTGCACCAAAAAATTTCCCTGAAGTGCGTAGCTTCATGGGTTTAGAAGGATACTATCGATGGTTCGTCGAGGGATTTTCAAAGATAGCAAATCCAATCAAGGAATTGCAGAAGAAGAACAAGAAGTTTAGTTGGACCGAAAAATGCACGGAGGCATTTCAGAGGCTCAAGGATCTGTTGACAATAGCACCAATACTAAAGGTCCCTGGCATGGATGCATACTTCTTGGTATGCACTGATGCATCCAAGGAAGGCTTAGGTGAAGTATTGATGCAAGACGGTTGAGTGATCACTTACATCTCGAGGAAATTGAGAAGGCATGAGGAGAACTATGTGACACACGATTTGGAGTTGTTAGCCATTATTTATGCCTTGAGAGTTTGGAGACACTACCTTATTGGACAAAAAATTGAACTAAAAACAGACCATTGTGGACTGCAACACATCTTTATGCAAAGCGACCTAAACACACGACAATCACGTTGGTCGGAATTTCTTAGAGAGTACGATTTCAAGATCACTTACTTAAAAGGAACAATGAATTGAGTCACAGATGCATTGAGTCGGAGACCACACATATTTTCGATGTTTCCTCTTTAGACGAATCTACGTGAAACGATTCTAACTTTATAGTGTGATGATGACTGGTACAAAGAGGTCAAGGATTTTTTCGGACAAAACACAATGATGGTACCAAGATTTGAAGGATTTATGTTTGACGATGATGGATTATTGAGATTTAAAAATTGGATTTACGTACCACCGAATGACGAGTTGAGTATTTTTATCCTAAACGAGGCTCACAGAGCAGTGTACATGGCTCACCCGGGAGTCACAAAGATGAGGGCGGACCTTAAACCCTTATTCTTCTGGAAAGGAATGAAGGAAAACATAGTCAACTATGTGTCCAGATGTTTAGAATGTCAGCAGGTGAAGGTGGAACATAGACATCCAACATGATTACTATAGCCACACGCTATTCGAGAATCATAATGGGAGGTTATTTCAATGGATTTCATTGTTGGATTGCCACTGACGATAAGGAGACATGACTCAATTTTTGTGGTAGTCGACACTTTGACAAAGAGTGCTCATTTTATTCCTGTGTGTATGATGTATCAATCACCTGACATAGCTAGAGTTTTCGTTGGTGATATTTTTAGGCTGCATGGTGTGCCTAAGAGGATTATATCCGATCGAGGATCGGTGTTTATTGGACGATTTTGGACTAGTTTCCAAGAGGCCTTGGGAACCCAACTTAGATTTAGTATTGCATATTACCCGGAGACAGATGGGAAGAATGAATGAACAAACCAAGTCTTGGAGGACATGTTGCGTATGTACATTATGGACCAACAGAAGCATTGGAAAGAATTCTTGCCACTGGTAGAATTCACTTATAACAACAGTTACCAAAGTGCCATTAAGATGGTGCCTTTTGAGTTTCTTTATGGGAGACCGTGTCAGACACCTTTGAGTTGGGATCGGCTTGAGGATAGGGTCCTGGTGGGACCAGAAGCGATCCAAGAAATAAAATATCAAATGCAAACAATAAGAAAAAGGATCAAAGAAGCGCAGGATCGACAAAAGACTTATGCCGATGCGTGTTGTGTTGACCGTAGTTACGAAGTTGGTGATTGAGTCTTCTTGCGAGTAAAACTGCATAAGAGTTCGATCAAGTTTGGAAAGGGAGATAAACTCTCTCCTAGGTTCATGGGACCTTTCGAGATTGTGGAGAGGAAGGGGCCCATGGCCTATTGACTAGCCTTGCCTGATTCTTTGAGGCATATGCACGATACTTTTCACGTATCTATTTTGAGACATTATATTAATGATCCTACACATGTTATTGACATGAGTTCCTTATAGGTATCAGACGAGGAGGCACTCATGGCTGAGCCGATCCACATCCTGGATCATCGCATTCGACATCTACGATGTTGAACAGTAGATCAAGTCAAGGTCTAGTGGGAAAACTATAGTCCGCACTCGACGACCTGGGAGGACGCATATGATATGCATCAACAGTTTCCATTTTTGTTTGATAGATAGACTTCTGATACTATGATACAAATTATTTCGATACTCATATACTGTGAAACTTTGGGATAAAGTTTAGACCAAGAGGGGGTGTATGTAACATCCCGCTCTTGTGCACTGAGCGAACTTATTATTTGAAGACACTTTCTTGCAAGTGATTCAGATTATTATAATATTGGGTGATTGATTATGATTATGAGGCATTATGGATATGCTGACATGTTATTGTGTTGTTCTGACATAGAGAGGCGCTATTGATTGGGCTCTCCTAAGTGTAAATGACTGTGGACCTCGATGATGCAGAGGCATCAATGAAAGACTCTGTATTGAGTCAGGGAGTGGACTATTGGGTTTTTATTAATGTTGATATGGCATATGCACATCTAATTAGATAGTATGATGATTATTTTATTTCTAACATGATTCATTGATGATGAAGACTGACGATAGCTTTCCGACCAGAATCACATGTGGAGTATAGGGGTCACGCACAACAACTAGAGACGTTGAGGAAGAGGTGTGGACAGAATCCCTGCCACAGCCTACTAGCACTCCCACTGTGGCTCGAACTATTGGTTAACGATTACCTAGTTTGAGAATACCCATGATGTCATGAGGGAATACTGCGACATTCTCTCACGATGATTCTAAGGGGCGCACAATAAGGTAGGGGCCTTATTCCTTAGAGGCCCTTAGTCTCCCACAAGATCACCTGGTGGAGTATTGACTCTAGGGGTTTTTTATGTCTACCAAGTCATTCAAGAGGTGAGTGGCACCCTTGGAGCATGTAGTGCATCCTGAATGGCACGTCGCACAAGAAAATGGAAAGAGGTGAGTGGCACCCTTGGAGCATGTAGTGCGTCTTGAAGGGCACGTCGTGTAAGGGAAACAGAATAAGGTGAGTGGCACCCTTGGAGCACCTAGTGCGTCCTGAAGGGCACGTCGCGTTGTTAACTAATAAGTGAATAAACCTAGATGGCGTTAGAAGGAATGATGTGATAAGAAAAAATTAAAAACAAATTCCCTAATAAAAATGTTGTCCAACCTCATAAATTAAAATCTAGGTCTAAGTGATACTTGTGGTAAAAAAAATAAATATAATAATAATCATCATTAAACATGTGACGAAAAGGGGGTAAGAAATTCGATTAATTTATTAAAATCAAATTATATTGAGGGATTAAAATTTTAAAAGGGAATTGATTGTTTGTTACATATTCTAATTAAAATTTATTAATTAAAAAGAAAAAGGGGAAAAAGGTAATTTTCTACACTTGCTAATTTGAGTTTTAGATAAAAATGCAAAAGAGGGAAACTTAAAAGAATTAGGAAACTAAGGGAAAAAGGGGGAAACATAAAGAAAAAGTGAAACTTAAGGAAAAAGAAGAATGACTAGCTTAGTAAGGAATCTTGCCTTTAAGAACTCTCTAAATTGACCTCAACTAGGAATTTAGTAAGCGCGTAAGTCATTAAAATGTGTAAGGGAATATAGGGACACCTAGGAGAGATTTTAGGAATGATTTTAGGTGGGTGAGGGAAATAGGAGTAAATAATTAATTAATGAAATTAATTTCTGGTGCAACTAAGGGGATGGACGACATGTGTACGGGGGAGGAGTTTTCTGAATTAATTTATCGAAAAATAAATTAAATAGGAATTTGGGAAAGAAATCACTTAGAAACTCTATATAAAGGATGGAGGGGGAGGAGTATGGATCTCTTCTTCATGCGCAACGTTACGCTACAAAATTTTTGACTTAACTGACTTATCTTGTGGGAGTTGGGATACCTAGATCGGGAATCAGATATGAGTGGTAGCTCGACCTTTCGAGGCGAGTTGGTTCCTAGTTGTTCTTTGGTTTAGAGTGCGTGGCCCCTTTGCGTCTCGGGGGGATAAGGGGGAAGAAGAGTACCCCTAGCGTTGGTTGGGAGGTACCGGTGAAGTCACATTGATCGGCAAGAGGGAGCTGCATGGAGCATGCAGGACAATGACTCAAAGCTGTCACCTTGGGCTACAGTAGGCATGCTTTTATTTTGCATGGTAGATTACTATTTAACTTGCGCTTTCATTTCTGTTCTTTTATTGTGTAAAGAAAAGTGTTTTACTTAGTTTTTTTAATCGAGAACTTAAAATCATCATAGCCTTATGCTCGCTTCATTGATTTGATCTCCTTGGCCACCAATCCTTGATCACTGTGATGTTTTTATTTTTTTTATTGATTTTTATGAAGAGATTGTTCTTTATCTTTCGTCCTCATCCCTAGATCATCAGTCCACGCCTGAGCAGTCAGCTAGGAGCCGAATCGATGGTCGTCACTTCGGTGCATAGCAACCTATAGATTCTAATGCCCTACTTTTTTGTGCATGGATGATGAGTGAAGGATGTGTTTTCCCAACTGTCTACCCCTGTTGATTGTTCCTAGTTGATTTATTGCCTTGCACCTTCTTATGATGAGTGTCTTCCTGTTTTTTTGATTATCTTTGCGCTTTATTCCTGCGATTTCTTGGCAGTTTACCCCAACAATGTGACATGGACAAGAGTTTGATTGATAGAGTTCATACCCCTTTCCTTTCACGAATTTACCAAGTGACCTTCATTGTTGTTGTACAAGATTTTTACTCAACCACTAATATTTTACCTGCATTTTTCACTAACTGCTCCACCTGCTCATTATTCAATCACGAATTTCATCTCTGTGTTTCTTTTTCTCCGCTCGTGTTTTCGATTAATTTATCTCTGCGTACTATTTACTTATTTCTCCCAGCTATTAAACTTACTACTCTTCATTTGGATGGCTTTTTATTCTCTACGATTTTATCATTACCACTTGATTGATTAGCATTGGATAGCGACCTGACGTTACTGTGTGATTTTCCCTTGAATTTTCTGGGCATTGTTACACTGCAATATCATATTATACTGCGATTTCTCTTGGCGTTTGATACACTGCGATATTATGTTACCCAACGAATTAAACATTGTAGCGATAAATTTCGTTTAAATTCTGGTAGCGATTAATATGGTAGCAATTAATATGGTTTAAATATTGCAGCAATATAATATGTTAGACAACAAGAAATGTTAGACAATAGCTATATGTTAGATAGCAAGAAATGTTAGAAAATATCCATGTGTTAGACAACAATATATAATTCCAGTTTTACATTCAACAAACAACTTGACCTTTTAAAAGACAACGAAATTCATAGCTATTGACAACGAATTTATAAGTGACTGTGAAATTATACATTGAATGGCATGAATGGCAGTTTATTTACCAATGCTCTTGATTTCATTGATTAACATTTATGTACATATAGCGAATTGACATACTAGTAGGGAATTGAATTAGGGATTAGCAAATGAAATAGAATTTTTATAGACAACGACTATTATATTTGAAACAAACAACGTTTTCTTTTCAGATAGCACCTCAATTTATTTGACTTCAAAATTGCACGCTTTAACTGCAATTTTACTGGTACTTATGACTGTGAATTCATAGATATGCCTACGTTCGTTTTTATATGCCTGCGATTTTTTTTTATGAATAGTGGATAGGGTTGATAAGTCAGTGTTTTAACATTAGCGACATTTTACTACTACCTTCTACCAATGCCATTGAATGGGCCTTGATTCCATTACTACTACATTCTAACATTAGATCCAACAATAGTTATTAATCAATGACTATTTGGTTGCTGACAGTGATGGTAAATATTTAATTATTGCCAATACATTTTTAAATGGTGAATAGTACAGGTTAATTCCTTGAAAGTTAGTTGGTATAACATGTTCACTCCCATAATAATTATTGTGGAAAAATAAATATTTTTATATCAACTTTGAATTCTATTAATTAAATATTAATGTTCACATATATATAAAATCTTAATCGCAATGTGGAATGTTTGTGCCTTTAAAAGAAATTCCGAATAATGTGTTCAAATTATAAAAATAATGTAATTTGACATTGTAATTGTGTTGGAAAATTTATAATAGTTCCATTATATTATTTTGGTCATGGAATTTCTGTGTATGACTGTGTTTGAATGATGTTGTGTATGAATGTGAAATTCCTTTACTCTTTTCTTATATCATTAATATTTTTAGAAAAATTTAAAATATTGCTAGTGTGCCTGTTGAGAAGATATTTAGGTTCCACGTCTGGTGGAAAGTCGGTTACGCCAACTGGCTAGAAATTATTTCATTTTGGTAAATTCATATTTTATTACATAGTTTACTACATTTCCTAATGTATGGAATTCTAGTTACCTAATGGAATATCACATGCTAGACAACTATCTTTTATAGACATAGATTTTACAGTTAGATTGCGTTACCACTGATAGACATAGATCTGTTGATAGGCAGAAAGGTGGGTGGTTGACAACAAACTTTAACACACGATGATATTAATGTTAAATAGTGAATTCTTTGTTGATACCAAAAGGGATTAACTCTTAGAGGGCTAATCATGTCCCTTAATTGACATACGTCTGCCTTAGAAATTGTTGCACCAAGAATTTAATGTGATGCATGTTTGTTTAGTAGACAGATTTCCCTGGCGTCTTGTTGACCTGTTGCTTGGGTGCACGAGTATAGTATTCTTGTCGGTTAATTCGGTCTCCTTGTGCATTAAAATTTTCTTGGGTTATTGGTCTAGATTTGTTATGTTGCGCCAGGGTTACCATCACACCTATCGCTTGGAGACGACATGATTCCTGAGGAGGGGATCATTGCGCGCCCTGATGGATGTGAAGTGAATGACAACCGGGCCTGAGTTTGTGCTACCCATTGTGGGCATTGTTCATTGTAGTTGTTATTGTATTTTGGGTTGTAACGCCTCCTTTCATTTGGTTGCACACCTTATAGGTTCTAGTTACTGGTCGTTGAGTCGTTGTGTCAGGATGGGGGATGATGTCCTTTATCTTGTAGGCATTGTCATGTTTGTGTCGGGCGGGTAGTTGTTCCTTCTTTGATCTACGCATGTTTTTCCCAGTTTCTCGATGTGCTAGCGTGTAGATTCATTTTTGTCTATTTCCTTATCTGCAAGCATTGTGCTTGTTGTCAGGGTGTGGTTAAATGTGTCATCGTTTCGTTCCTGCCTAAAAAAAAAAAAAATTACACTTGCTTCGCTTATAGTCATAATGATTGGGGTCGTTACAACATGCATCCACTAATCATATAGTGGACACATAGGTCAAAGGCACTCGCCAGCAGAGGATCCAACTTTATTGGGTTATCAAGGTAGGACAACTCCTGCACCAAGGCAAGTGGCTCACCTGGAGACAAATTTAAAAGAACTTTCCTCGCCTGATGGGGGCACTAAAAGCAATGGAGACCCTTGATTCCTAGGGGGGAGGATTGATCTAGGTGGATATTGGTGGCCACCCACCTATTCCAATTGGATCCTTTTGACAATTTTAGTTCAACATGTTCTTATGTAATTCCTTGTAATTGTGGGTTCTACACTTTCAGGGTTGTCTAAAGCCCTACACAGTGTCCAGGTGGAGATCCTTGGCCACCCACCTAATCTAACTGTCTTGGTTTGGAATTTTTCATGTCAGCACATATTTATGTACTTCGAGGGCCATTTTAGGGCCCTAAACTATGTTTTTTTGGCTTGCCACAGTCAAATTGTAGATGAAGTTCCATTTTGACGATAGAATGTGTATTTATCGAAAAGAACTTTCCAACGGGCTATCATGCACCTAAAAAATAGGGTGTATGCAAAAGTTACAACCCCAGGAAGTTGAGGTACCAACTTACCCATCGATGCCCACATAAATTTTGGTGTTTCATCTCCTATGGTTAGGTTTTTGGATGTCTAGGGTTTTGGAATTCATGAGTAATGTTAAAAAGGCCTCTAGAGCCTCATTGTAATCATTCTACTCAAACGGATGCATGTAGCATCCACATCTCTTCTCAAAGATAGCTACCATCATTCAAGCAAGTTGTTTTCAGTTCTATAGTTTCAACCTATTTTATTTATTCAATAGAAGTTATTGTTCACTGGATATCTGTTGTTGTTCTTTGTATTTGTGTGTTATTGTATTCAGTATGTTATTCATTTTGTTCCACTCATAAATCCAGATCAACCATGTTTTCCGAGACTGTTACAACAAGACAATCACATGTCTTGATGCAGAAGGGAAACAAGGAAAGATTTAAGGCATTCCAAGAGCTATAGTGGTTAGAGATATTTCAGCTATTCAGTTGAAGATGGTTTTTAGGAAGGGATGTTAGCTTTTTGTAGCCCATATGGAAGAGTCAGCCAAAGATAAAGTGGAAAGCATTGAACACCATCCAGTCTTAAGGGATTTTGAAGATGTATTTTGGGAAATCCCAAGATTTCCACCAAAAAGAGACATTGATTTCTCTATAGATTTGGTTCCAGGAGCTTCCTCAATATCCTAGACACCTTATAGAATGGTTACACTAGAATTGAAGGAGTTGCATATGCAGCTTGAAGAGTTGTTAAAGAATGGGTATATACACCCAAATGTGTCAAAGTGGGGAGCCCCAGTTATTTTTGTAAAGAATAAATATGGAACCTTAAGGCTGTGTATTGATTTTAGATAGCTTAACAAGGTCATCATAAAGAACAAATATCCTTTGCCAAGAATTGATGATTTATTCGATCAATTGAAGGGTACAAGAATCTTTTCCAAGATTGACTTCAGATCAGGTTATCATCAAGTAAGGATAAAAGAAGAAGAAATCAACAAGACAACATTCATGACAAGGTATGGGCATTATGAATTCATGGTAGTGCCATTTGGACTATCAAATTCCCCAAAAATTTTTATGTGTTTGATGAATGGAGTGTTTAAGGAGTACTTGGACAAGTTTGTGATTGTGTTCCTAGATGAAATTCTTGTCGAATCTAAGTCAGAAGAGAATCATGAGAAACATTTAATAATGGTGTTGCAAGTTCTAAGAGAATATAAATTGTATGCTAAGTTAAGTAAGGGCATCTTTTATCAAAAGAACATTCAATACTTGGGGCATATAATTTCATTAGAAGGGATAATAGTGGATCCTGAGAAGATAGAGGCCATTAGAGGATGGCCAGTACCAAATAATGTCATAGAGGTCATATCATTCATGGGTCTTTCCAGTTATTATTGAAGATTAATAAAATTATTTTCAAAGATTGCAAGTCCAATCACTTCTTTGCAACAGAAGGGAGTGAAGTTTGAATGGAATTCCAAGTGTGAAGAAAGTTTCTAGCAGTTAAAGGAAATATTGACAAGTGCACCGATATTGAAGATTGCAGATCCATATGAAGATTTTTTTGTGTGCACTGATGCATGCAAGGAAGGGGTCGATGGATTTCTTAGTCAAAAGGATCATGTGGTATGCTATGAGTCCATAAAATTAAAAGAGCATGATAGAGATTATGCTACCCATGATCTAGAGTTAGCAACAATTGTACATGCATTGAAAATGTGGAGAAATTACCTTACGGATATGAAATTCGAGCTAAGAACAAACCACTGTGGTCTGAAACACTTGCTTGGACAACCAATACTAAATGTCATACAAACTAGATGGCTGGAATTTCTGAGTGAATATGACTTTGAAATTAAGCATATAAAGGGAAAGGAAAATCAAGTGGTCAATGCACTTAGTAGAACAGCTCATGAAGTGCATATTTCAGCCATAAGAATGTATAGGACCAATATGAAAGATCAAATTGTTGCAGCAACATATTCAAATCAACATTATTTAAAAATAAAAGAGATATTACAACAAAGTAATTTTCGGCAGAGCTTTAATTCTTATGAGCTCAAAGAAGATGGAATTATTATGTATAAAGGAAAAGTGTATGTGTTGAATTCTAGTGAGATGAAAAATGCATCTTTGAAGGAAATGCACAATGTGCCATATGTCAGGCACCTAGGATATTAGAAAACAATTGCAGCTATGAGAAGCCTATTCTTTTTTTTCAAGAATGAAAAAGAAAGTGGCTAATTACATATCCAAATGTCTAGAATGCCAAAAGGTGAAGACAAAACATAGGCATCCAATAGGTTTGCTACAACCATTACCCATTTCAGAATGGAAGTGGGAAGTTTTCATGGTTGATTTTATTACTAAGCTTCCCAGAACAATGAAGAAACATTATTCCATCATGGTGGTGGTGGATAAATTGACTAAGCCAGTGCATTTTATTCCAGTAAAAACTAAACACAAGGCAAAACATATTGCAAAAATATGTATGAAGGAAGTTGCTAGGTTACATGGAGTGCCTAAGGCAATAGTTTCAGACAAAGATCCCAAGTTCACATCTAATTTTTGGAAAGGTTTTTTCAAAGGATTTGGGATGAATTTAAATATTAGTACAACATATCATCCAAAGCTAGATGGGTAAACAAAGAGGACCAACAGGATAATAGAGGACATGCTTAGAATGTATGTGATGGATCAACCATCAAAGTGGGAAGATTATATTCATTTAGTTGAATTTTCCTACAAAAATGGGTATCAGGCCTCATTGAAAATGAGTTTATTTGAAGCATTGTATGGAAGAAAATGTAACAATCCAGTGAGTTGGGATAATCCAACAAACAAAGAAGTTGTTGGGCTGGATTTGTTAAAGGAAATGGAAGAGCATATGGAAAAGATAAAAAAAAATATTTAAAGGCTGCCTAAGATAGGAAAAAAAGTTATGCAAAAAAGAATAGAGTGTTTATATATTTTAAAGTGTTAGAAAATGTGTTATTAAAAGTGAAGGAAAATAGAAGTTCGCTAAGATTAGGAATTTTCCCAAAGTTGGAAGCAATATATTGTGGACCTTTTGAAATATTAGAAAATATATGTCCAATTGCATACATGCTAGCATTTCCTGCATCCATGAGAGTGCACAATGTATTTCATGTATTATTATTGAATAAATGTGTGTCTGGCCCTAACACAAAGGGAATTTCCCGGTGGAACCAGTACGCTTCTTGGATCATAAAGTCAAATCTCAAGAACAAAGCCATAGATATAGTAAAGGTTCAATGGACCTTCTACAGTCCTAAAGATGCTACATGGGAGTGTGAAGAAAACATGTAGGTAGAGTGCCCACAAACTTTTGACAATTTTGAAGAAAATGGAATGCAAGACTCCAATCTGAGCAGCTAAAGTTCTGGAACCACATCTCAAAGTCGTAACCAACTGCACGGGGGACCTTGAAAAATGAATGGCTCATTCCTTCAGTTAGCCTTGATAAAAACATGGTATATCCCTTGGGTTAGCCTTGATAAACATATGGTACATACCTTGGGTTAGCCTTGATAAACGGATGGTACATCCCTTAGGTTAACCTTGATAAATGAATTGTACATTCCTTGGGTCAGTGATTTGAGAGGAACATAAGATTATAGTTGGAGTTGTTGTTGGAGTTGTTAAATTGCAGAATTTTAATTCTAGGTATTGTGATGTAGATTTGGATATATATGTATATCGACATAGAGTGCACCGAGGAGGACGCACAATTGTAGGGGAGGGGGAATGTAACATCCCCACTATAATCCCTAGTTTAATTAATGCTTATGTAGTTATAATGTGTGGCTATGGCTAAAGCAATGTAATATACAAATTGTATTTCTATGTTTTAATAATAAAATGTGATGCCATCTGCTAAGGAGGACATGGACAACAAATGGGGGTTGAATTAGTCCAAAAGAGAGGGGAGTGTCTAGGATACTGGCCAAGAGTGGTTCAATGGGGGATTACCCATGTATGTTAATTCAACCCATTTTCCTAAATTTGCTATTAGTGTATATACCTTCCCATTTTTGATTGAGTGTTCCCAAAGCCAATCATTGAATACATGTAAGAGGGTGGGAGTGATTAGTCACATACCAAATTTATTGGGCACATGGGGGTTGAATACCATCATATTGGGGAAGAGTGTGAGTCAATAAAGGTAATCCAAAGAGAGGAAATTTGTATGGGTGGGGAGAACAGTTTTTACACATTACGTTTTAGTGCATGAGGAGCAAGTAGAGAACAAGAAAGAGAGATTGGAGATAGTGCAGCCATCGAAGGAGAATTCTAGAGCAACTTGGAGCATATTGGAGCATATTTGGAGCTAGAAATTGAATAACTAGGTTGTTAGGCTTGAAGAGTGAACTCTTGTGTGAGTTGCACTAAAACAACAAGTGTTTGTTCTTGGTTTGCTAGTAGTTTTCCTAGCAACATGTTCCCCTGAGTTCCCAACTAAGATATTCTTGGTTACGTGTTCTAGAGAGACCATGATAAATGAATGAGACTCATGAGGGACTGATATCAGTGAAGGGGTACATTCCTTGGGTTTGGAAGGTCAAGAGGAAAAGAGCTGGTGGAAAATCGGGATAGTTGTAGGAAGATATCATTGGGTTGTTGGTTTTATGAGTTGTGAGTAGATTGTGAGAGACCACCCTATTTTGTGGATTACTAGCCTCATCTTGGGACTGAATTGTTGTTAATATTTGGAACAAACATTCTATGGTAGGGTGGAATGTTTTTCCCAAGCAGTTGGTTGCATAACCAAAGTTAAAAGATAAGTGTTTTATCTTGTTGTTGAGTTATTTCGTGAGTTTATTTTTTGTGCATGAACTATGTGCATTTGAGAATGATTTATATGTTGTTGTGTAAATTATTAAACTTCATCATGTTATTTGATATGATGTAGATAAATCTATTTTATGGTTATATACAATAGCTAAATCTGTTTTAATTCATAGTTGTAAGCTACAGGAAATTGACTAACAATAAAATAATTAGATTAGTTAGCTTTAAATTTCATTTTTATGTGTATTCTACACCGCAATGTCCCTCGATTGGGATGGGATACATTACACGGTCGATGCTAACTATATGTTCGACTAAATTCCTAACCGACTATTCCAATCGACTGGGCTAGTAGACTGGTGGGTCTAGTCGATGGATACGACTAGCCCCTACAACATCTCCCCCCTCCTCAATTCCTTGCTCATCCCAAGTAAGAGGGTAGTGTGACAAAATAAATAAAAAATTCTACTATCTCCTCTTTGAGGTTATTACAAAATGATAATGAGAGAGAGAAAATAAGAAGGAAATTTTTCTTCGACGACCTACTAAAGTTAATTTTTTTTGTTCATGGCTTGTTTGTTGGATGTAATATATGAGGATTTGTTTCTTGGGGGGATTCCTATTCATGCATATTTACATGAGGAGGCAGAGGAGTGGCTTTGACCTATATGTGGGATTATTTTGAGACTTCCATGATTATCTCTGGGGTCCTTGATTGATGGTTGACATTTGAAAAATTAAACTAAGAAGTTGTAGGGTTGAAAAATTGGAAGTCCTTTTTGTAAGTCGATGTAGCCCCCGACTGTTCTAGCTGCCACATTCCTTCAAATGTTGTATGATAAATAGTTGGTGATATTAGTAACAACTGGTGGGAGAACATATGGAATTTTTCAATAATATTTTGTGCTTCTATTCCAATCAATTTTAGTCTCCCCCAAATATCCAGCTTGTCGGTTAATGGGGCCTCTTGTACCACAATCGACTCAGCGTTGATTTTTTCTTTATATTCCTTTGTTTTCCTCCTAACTAGGTCGATTTGTTTGGTGGCTTGATCTATGGCCATTTGTGCTTTGGATGCCTCTCTTAACCATTCCCTTTCTTGTTTTTTCCAATTTTGTCTCAACTACTTTCTCTTTTGTAATATGGGTCGTTATAGTTGCTTTACTTTTAGAATCAATGGTAAGGTCCCTTGTTTTTCTTAAGTCCTCAACTATTATTCTCTAATATTTTAATTTGTTGTAGTTCGATGTGAAATATGTCAGCCAAGTGTTCAGTACTGTATGCAACATTGTATCCTATGCATTTTCCTGATCCAAACTTTTTTGGGTTTTTTTGAATTTCTTAAATTCCCCACATAAGATTGTGATTGTCTAGTGAGATAGTCCTTCTTCATTACTTATCAGTTTCATGTTGTTTGTTACTTCATATCCTTATTCTCCTGCCTTATTTATTGAATAGCTACTTGATTGTTGGTCACTGTGCTTATGACGATGTCGATTAGTTGTTTTATTGACTAACGGATCAACTCCTTTTGTTTGTTGTTCGGTTCCCAATTTCTCCTTTTCCCTTAGTACACCATACTTTATTACTTTTTTTTATTTGATTCACCTAGCCATGAGTCAGGTACCACCTCTTCTAGCCTTTTTATATCTAGTTGTTGCTTCTTTAGACATTTCCTCATATAATTCCATTATGTACTCATTTGATGTGGCCGTTGGGTCAAATGTTGTTTTTGCAGGAGGTTCTATCGAACCGATTGGTCTAAATGTTGTAAAAGTGATTGATTTTGGGGTGTTTCCCTTCCTATGTTTAACCTTTTGATTTTTCTTTCCCTTATCTACATGTTCTTTATGCTTGTCTGATTCGACGCTAGTGGATTTGTTGTTGTCGATTTTCTCTTGATTTTTTTCAACGTTTTTCTTTGTTTCTTTCTGAGTATCAAGGTTTTGGATACCCTCATTTTCTCCTTGACCTTGTGTGTTGATTTGTTTTTTGTTGGAATTCTTCTATAGAGGATCTGAATGATTCTTTTGAGGATTTCCTCGTGAAGGATTTTCTGGTGGTAATCTTGATGGAATTGAGCCCATGGTATTTAGAGGTATAGGAATAGGTTGTGTATCATCAACTCTGATATCAATTGGTCCTTGAATTTTCATACATGTTCCTTTTGTTGTATGCTCTGGTATTCCTACTGTGATGTGTGATTTGAGGGGGACTAACTGATTTTGTTTTCTCTAGTCAACTTTTAGTCAAGTTAAGAAAGTAAGAACCTCTTTGACTATGACATCTCTTGTCACATTTCCCGATTGAGCGATGCAGTCAACATCCTATGACCCTCACTAAGATGAAATTCCTTGGTTGTTGCCACTGGGAGGTGATTGTCTCTTCTGATGATACATGATGACGAATTTTTCTAGACTTTCTTTTCTGTTCTGCTATGTTTTGTACCACCATTTTTTCCTCAATCATTGGTGTGGCATTTGGTGGAGGAGATTCTCTTTTCAGTTCAATTTTGCATTGCTTCTTTGATAGAATTTTCTTGTTGGGGTCAGATTGAATACGTTTTGATTGACGTAGCACAACTGGTGTTGACCAACCTGTGGTCTATTCTTTTTACTCTAACATCCTCTATTTTTTTTGTGTTCTTGTTTCTACCTATTTTTCGAGGGATGATTTTGTTTTTGTTACTTCAACCTTCTTTGCATCTACTACTGCCATCATATCTTTGAATTGAGGACCAAAACTTGACTTCAAAATATTTTGAGTCACTGCTTGTTCCTTTTCTTTTTGTCAAGTTCTTTTAGCTAATCTATTTGTGAAGGTTGCTATTTTCTCCCTTATTAAGGGGTCATTAAAGTATAGTTCTATATCTGATTTGAATGTATGTTTCCAAATGATATTCATGTCCTCTAGTAATACAACGACATCGATGACTTGCTTGCATTTGGCTACTTTCTCATGTTGTTTTTTCTTGGTTGGAGTCTATTTTACTGGGCAATTGACTGCATTTTCAAGATTTTGAGTAAATGGGGTAGCGTATAGGGATGCTTCCCTTTCTTCCTCCTATTCTCCATTAGTCAATGGTGTGAGGATAGTGGAACTATCACTTAGTACATATGGGGGAATTTGTTTCTCAAACCCCATTTGTCTGTTGAGCTCCTAGAAAATTTGGAACTTCATCGACTGATATTCCATCTCTTTTGGGTCTGGTCCTCCATTGACACCACACAAAAACTTAGTATGGTCGAGGCTTAGATGAATGCAGGTACTTGGTGGTAGGGCTTGATGAACCTTTTGTTCCACTTGCCATTAGTGGGAGACATTCTTTACATTGTCTACCCAACATTTGAACATTATCTCGATGGGAGGAGACTCCGATGATATGGCTGCTTCTGGTGCAAAGGAAACATAATTGTTCATGGTCAGGATTTGTTTTGATGTAAATGTAGGTTCCTCGATCAACCCTATTTGGCTCTTGGCTATCCAAATTAGCAATGATGGGAATTTGATGGCCCTACCATTCACTTGGAAATATTTTTCAGTTAATTTGTATTAGGGTGGCTAAGTGATCTTCCTAGTCAAATTGGTCTCCCAATTCCAAGATTCAGCCAATTGGTTTCAGCATCGTGAGCTTGATGTCGGAAGTGTAACCCGCAACAATGAAGAATAGAAAAAATATTATGTAGGTCCATTTAGTGCAGGGGTTGGTGACTTTTTTGATTAGTATTCCTTTAGACTTCTTGTTCATCGTCTCGATTGTGAGGGTATGGATCCAGTTGTTTGCATTTGAGGTTTTGGGTAAGGGTGCACCCCCATGTGGTATTCCAGTTATCATATGGATTAGTCCTCCAATGATTATGACTAGATAGTTTAACCATAGATATCCGTTATGGTACCGACTAATAAGAAATTTCGTAGCCTCTTCTTTCCAACCATTGAATTATGTGACTTGTGGTGCACCTAGGATATGGTGAATGCCTCCTTGTTTGAGGAAATTTGCTTCCTCTTTCCATTCTCCAGCTTTTGTTCCCCAAGAAGTGAAATTTTACTAGTGTCATGACCAGTCAATTTTTTCCATTCTTGTTGTGTGGATATTTCAGAGTCATACTTCGAGCTTAGTTGCACTTGGTTTATCGAACTTGGTTTTTGTTCGTGGTTCAACTAGGGAGTCTTCTACTTGTCCCCTCATTCTAGGAATCTATGATATTTCTTGCTGAATAAGGATGGGATTCATAAGTTCTCAAATTAGGCATGCAACTTCAAGTTCAAGACTCGGTTTTCTCAAATGCTCTGGTGTAAACAACAATGAGGTGAAATTGTAGGCCTTGTCCAAATTTATAGGCGAAAGATGTAGAGAGATTTTTAATTCATCCAACACCATCATTAATTCACACGTCTTGGTCATGATGTCAAATTTAATTTCTTGTTCATATGAGGTCACTCTTGTGTCAATGGAGTCCGGACAGTTGGAGTTGTCCCGTGGGGTATTACTGACATTAAATACTTCCCACATATTGTCCATGTTGACTTCATTTTCTCGGGTAATGCACTTGATTTGGTCATTTCTGAATTGTTTCGCATGGTCGAGTCAGTTCTTCCAGCTGGTCGAAGTCCTTTGATCGTGATATCCAACTATGTTGGTTTCTTATTTCTTGTCAATTCGACTAATGCTTGGTATTTTAAAGACATGTTTTCATTGCTTGGACTGTTCTTGGTTACTTAAATTATCGTTTGCATCTTCACTTGATTGATATTTGTCTCGCTCGATTATTCTTTGAATTTCACACTTATAATTTTTCTACTCGGTCGAATGATGTATTGATCATTCACTGGATCGACTAGTACTCTTGTTTAGATAATGGCATAGATGTTGATTAGGTACTGAGTTTTCTCTTGATTTTTTCATTTCTTCTATATTTTCTGATGAGAGGATTTGTTCTCTTCTCATTTTTGAAAAAATGAATGTTTTGATGTTTTCCATTGATTGTATATCTTGTATTCGTCGAATAGTTTTTCTCTACCTAATTATGGTAACCGAATTATTTTTTTCTTAATCCTACTTAGCTTCTCTTTTTGTTTGATTTTTCCCTTTTTCTCCATCTCTTTAGGACTCGATTTTTCTAAAATCTTTTGATTTATTTTGTTGGTGCTTGCAGAAGTGCCTCTAATCTGAATTCAAAGTCTTTAAGAAAGTTAATTTTAATTAAATTCCAGTCGAATGTATGTCTAGATGCTTCTTTGATATTATACCATTTATGTGGTATGTCGTATAATGTATTTAGAAACATGTGCGACTATACCCATTCATCCCGATATCCTAATTTTTTCCATTCTTTCTCACATTGTTGAATGCGAGCAACTAGGTTGAACCCAGGTTTGAAATTTAGGATATCCGGGTTTGTCAATAATTGTCTCCCCCCAAATATTTCTACAAAATATAGAGTGGTAGTGCTCCATGTTTGTAGTCAAGGTGCATGCATTTCCCACCATTGGGTTGCTTGACCTATGAAGGAATCGACTAGACTTTGAATTCTCTCATGTTCTCCAATCAACTTGGACACTTCGTCGATATGAAAGGACAAAGAGTTCCTATCACTGAACTGTAGGGGTTGTCTTGCTTTTATATGAGTTAGAATGAGTGTTAGTGTTTGCTTTAGCTTTCTTTCAGCCACAATAGTTACAGCTTGTACTGAGAAGCATTATTTGGATATTGTTATTGGTATGGCTTCTATCAACCAACATTATTTTGCTTGAGCTTCATGATTCTCCATTTTCTAGTTGTACAATTCTGTATTTGAATTTTGACTTATTGATAAGAGAGATATGACTAGGATTTCAACTTCTTTGTTCAACTCAACATTGTCTCTTTGCTCATTTATTACTTGATATAATCATCGGGCTTCATGAGCTTCATCCCAAGTCTAGACCCAAGGTTTTCCTTCCTTTGAATCTAATGGGATTATAATTTTTCTTCCACTTCCTTTCAATTTGATCCTATCTCTTTTGAGGGAGATCATAGCTTGCATGTTTCTTCACTAAGGTCTACCAACTAATGCGGGGTAGGAAGGAATTCCTTCAACCAAATTAATTACTTCAAAATCAAATCTCATTGGGATTCCAATTATATATGTTATTACACTTTAAAGGGTACAGATTGGTTCAATGAACCTCTGATCTGCTAGCTTTAGGAAGTTCATGGTTGGTTGAAGTAGTGGTTTTATGAGTCGAATCCACGTTTCCCTTGGGAGTATGTTTACTTGTTATTACACTTTGAAGGGTACGTATTGGTTAAATGAACCTGTGATCTGCTAGCTTTAGGAAGTTCATGGTTGGTTGATACAATGGTTTTCTGAGTCGAATCCATGTTTCCCTTGGGAGCATGTTTATTTGAGATCCAAAATGGACTATGACTTCATTGATCATATATTTGTTGATTTCAAGGTCGACTTGTGGGTCGAAGTCGTTTGTATGTCTTTCTTGAGATAGTTGCCACAGAATTTTAACGGGTCTTTGGTCTTCTTTATATTCTCTTAGAATTATTAGTAGGTCAATCAAATGGTCAACTGAATTCTTTTCTTTTAGTATTTTCTGAAATTTGTCTAATTCCATATCGAAAATGTTTCTATTTCATCACTTTTTTATTTTATCATGGTCGATGTTTTTGAAAAATTCCATCGCTTCCCGCATAAGTTTGTCTTGGTGATCTGGGTCAGGGTATATATGTCGATATATCCTTTGTCGACTTGGTAGGTATGGATAAATATCTTCACCAACTCTTGAACATGTTATTATATGAAGGTTCTTTGAATTCATAATCTCATTTTTTGGCATTGTGTGTAATATATTTACATTTCTTTTGTTCATAACT
Organism: Picea glauca; assembly: GCA_000966675.3. Classification (NCBI taxonomy): domain Eukaryota; kingdom Viridiplantae; phylum Streptophyta; class Pinopsida; order Pinales; family Pinaceae; genus Picea; species Picea glauca. The sequence continues at coordinate 108,969 of JZKD02S1932960.1, forward strand.
TTTTCTAGTACAATCAGACAGTCTTCTAGGGAATGATCTCCTACTCCATAAATGTTACAGAACTGGAGGTCAATTCCATATTTGATTGGGAAATATGGGATGACATGATCGTATTTCCAACAATTGAAGCAATAATAACATCCTTTGTTGTGTCCTCTACCAAAATTTCCTTGTCCTCTAACTCAACCTTGATAACCACCTCGACCTAATCCTATATATATGTTTCCATTTTCTTGGTCAACATGATAGTAAGCCACCTATGTATGATATACTGTATGAATTTTCAGTCTATTCTTTCATTCAGCCAACATTCCTAAGTGGAATGATTGTTTTCTTCACATATATAGAACCACTTGGGGCATGCATTCCTTAGATTGTGCGGGATGTATCCTATTGTGTGATATGTCGAGGCTTCACAAATATCACAATATGTTTCAATATGGATGCGTTTGAATGCTAGGTCCAACGCATCACTGAATTTGCAGTAATCCTATGTGTGTCCCTCGCTTGAGAAAATGGTACACTAGAGTTCGTTCCGTGATGTCAACATGTTTTTGATTGATTGTTGTAACTATGTGAACTTGTCCTCCAGTATTTTTTCAGAGATTGATGAAGAAAAGGAGCCTTCATCATCCATTTTGATTCCTTGTGATTTTTTCAATACGTCCTCACATGTTTGAAGATCATACATTCGAAGGGGAATTATGATCTTTTGTAGTAATCCCTCTACATACCATTGTACCAACATATTTTTTATGATTGTGTAAGGGATTTGTATTAACAAGTATTTAAACCTCTTGTCATATTCTCAGACTGTTTCACACTGATTTTGCTTGATTTCTTTTAGTTTTTGTGCTTCTAAGTGGTTGTTGTCTTGAGTTTTGAAGAACTCGAGGAATATTTTCTGTATATGTTCCTTCAAGCATTATTGACTTTATGTATAATTCATAAACTAGGTAAGATCTCTGGCTCGAAGGGTGGCACCAAAATGTTCCATTTGTTTTTCCTCATCAGTTATGTCATATGCATCCCAAAATTTCTCACAAACAAACCAATGTTGCTTAGTGTCTTCGTCACCTTTGTAAATCAGAATGTGATTTATACCCATATTTGTTTTCTAGGATTTCTTTGAAAATGGAACTATTCTAAGAGTTTGTGTTGAGGTCAACTAAGATGTTAGATTACTTTCTTGAGTCAGGTTCTGGGTTTCCGACTCGACTAATTCAATTTCTAATTGTGCTCATTCTTTTCTTGGGCTTTGAGTGTTTGTCTGACAATATTTGTTTAAATACTCAATGAATCATCCTCTACAGGGTTGTAATAGTTCAATTTCAACATATGTTGAATTGGAATCTTCTAAAAGTATATTTGGTAGGGGGCGATGTCTATGAGATATATTACATGAAGAATTATATATTTTGTTTGATTTTCACTATTTTCTTGTGCTTCAATTAGGACTGTATCTCTTATTTGACTAGTTTTATCAGTTTGACACCACACCCAATGTTATTGTGTATCTATGTGAAGTCTTTATCAAAGGAAGTATCCAATAAGTGAGCTAGGACTTCTTACAGGAGAAATTCAAATTATGGGTCTCGAATCGTCGATATCCATGTTGACTAGGTCATTGAATTTTTGGGTGCCATTGGATGTCATGCTCAATTATAAGCTTCCACTCCTCCCGGGATCCGTTAGGGAGTTATCAAGGGCTGCTAGAGTGATATTCCATGCATGGGTAGGTTTTATATGATATTTTCAGAGATCCCTTGCATTTTGCAAATCTTCTCATTTCTTTTGGCTTTTATCCCACTCTATTTTTTGAATATCCGCTGATGGTTTATGGATATTCATTCGTTGCGCATATTTCTCATTAGAATTAGTTATCTTTCTCTCGACTTCTGGCATTTTCGACTTGAGTGTGGTTCGACTTTAATTCTAACTTTTTATTTAACTTCGACTTCTAGTTATCTCATCCCATGGATCATCTAGCCCCCCAAAGCTGACCCGACTTACTCATGGTCGATGGTTTCTATTGTCATTTTTTGTATGCTCATTTCTTTAGAAAGTAATTCCAAGCTTCTCTAGTATCTTTAGAGTTAGCTTCCAATAATTCTTCCCACTCTTCTTGTTTCTTATGCCAATTGGATTTTGGAAGGGGGATTTTCAAAGGAGGTCAGTACTCAACAATGTCGTTGACTCCTTTTTCTAGGAGGAATTTATACAACAGGTAAGGGATGGTGCAAAGGAATTCGTCGTGCAATTCCGTATAGAATTTATTCTTGATGGTTTGGATTGAATATCTATATTCAACTGCTTGATCTTTGATGTAGTCTTTAACAATCCTCTCGAACCACTTGTTTAAGTTTGTTCTTCCTCCATTTATGATCTTGCACATCAACTTCTCATCAGAAGTGAGTCTGCTCATTAGGTTGCTTGAGATATGAAAATAATTATTTTCGAATAGATTCCAGAAATCGTTCGTGAGTTTCTGAGAATAATTGAGCACATTCTTCAGCGAGCATCAGTCGATTTCTTCTTGCATAGTTCTTGATGTAATTGATAATTTTACTCTCCCACCATTCGCGTATGTCTTCCAAAGTTAACATCCATGTGCATTTTTTCCATGCATGCCCTAGTTTATAACTACCAATAATGGAACCAATGGTGTAGCCTAGGGGAAGGTACGATAAGGTTTCCAATAGATCTTTACATAGATCATTACACACTACAACACTATATATAAGAACACATAGACATACAAAAGAACATACACAAGTGGGGGAGAACCATCAATATCTTTTATTACATATATGTCCAAAACAACCTCTATCTTTCCATTACATGATAATGTATATATATGTATGATATACAATTAACAGACGATTACATTCCTTAATTGTTCGGTCGATCGACGCTAATTGTCCATTCAACCAACTTCCTAACCAACTACTACAGTCAACTTGGCTAGTCGATTGTTAGGTCTGGTCGACGGATCCAACTATCCCCTACAATAGGGGGGGTGAATAAGTATAAGATACTTTTTACTTTATTTAACCATTCATCAATTATTCATTAACTAAGAAACAATAATCACATATAAACTCAACTCAAAATGCACAAAGTTTAACATGGAAACCCAATCAGGAGAAAACCATAAAACTTATCTTTATAAATTCATGTAGGCACCAACCTATTGTTACAAAAATTGTAGGCACAAACCTATTGGAGACACCAATCTTCTTAACTGATCATAAACTCATCAAGATGTAGGCACCAACCTACTGGAGACATCAATCTCCTCAATCGAGCACCAAACCAGCAGCAACTATAGGCACTAACCTACTATTACAATATTTGCAGGCACCAACTTGCTAGAGACACCAATCCCCTCACCTAAGCACCAACTAAACAAGTTATGTGTAAACACCAATCCAATATATTCATACACATATTAATTTTTAGTTCACCCTTATGCTTCATTCCATAGACATTCCTTCAAACCATAGTTACATGTAGACTTCATGCCCTAGTGAGCTTCATAGCATCATTCCCATAATATAATCCTTGACGACAACATCACAATATCATAATAGCACACACAAAATCATCACAACCTCATAATAACACATATGAAAACATCACAACCTCATAATAGTGCACACGAAAACAACACAAATTCATAATAACACACATGGTAACATCAAAACCTCATAATATCACACACAACAACATCACAGACCTTCAATTCTTCATAGCGCACCTTGAGAACATGGAAGACCCCAAGAAAATCCCTTAGACTTATCTCGCACACCTTTAGATCCCAAAAATACACCCCAACACCTTTAGCGCACCTTAGATCATTTATGTGTACCACAGACTTGATCTCTTGCTTGGTTTCTCTACAAATGTTCACATCTATCCTGTATTTATAGTAATTTTGTCCCCACTTTATGGGACGACCTGTAAATATTGGCTGAGTCGACCTCAATTTTCTGGCTCGGTTGTCAAACAGAAAAATTCATATCTCCTCATTCCTAGAGAGTTATATGGAATGACATATTCCATTTGAAAGGTCTCAGAATAATATTTCCAATCGTATAAATTGTGCTCCCATTTGAGCTATGTATGTAGGGTAAAAATTCCTTCAAAGATAAGGTATCCAAAACATCCATCAAAAATAAAAAAGTTATACTTTCAACAATCTCCATCTTGTAATATCTGTCTTCAACATATGTAGGCTTATAATATTTATCTTGGACATCTGTAGGATCCCCCTATCATTGACATCAATGAAAGCAATATTTCCAACAAACCTTTTTTGTGCCAAGCCATGGCACCCTTTATTTGACACATGGGAGGAAAATCTCAACAATGTTCCCACGTGGATCAAGTTTCCTAACTTACCCATCAAATTATGGTCTAAGAAGGGATTGAAGGCCATTGGAGACACTTTGGGGACCTTCATATCTACATATGGAAGCTATAAGAATAATAGGTTACATTTGGTACCACACATATTGGTGGAATTGGAACCTTGAGAAGGTATTTTCAAATCGCTCGATTTGATATTAGGTCAAATGATATATAAACAAACCTTAGATTATGTTAACATGTCATTCAGATGCTCTTGTTGCCATTATATTGAACATGTATTGGCAGACTGCAAGCATAAATTTATCAAGAATTTTTTAAGGTTGTCAACTTTTGGCAAGCATGGCCAATTGACGAATTCAAATTCGCATAAGGGGGTGTTGGAACAGGGGAAGACCTAGGGTTCAACTCAAACAACGCACCAACAAACCCTAACTACTGGCCCTTTCAGCAACACCTGTGAAGTAGATGAAGTCTCATCTGAGATAACAGTAGGGGGGTTGCAAGACACAGGTGTCTACAACCAGAGGAAATGCAAAGTGATTTCAAAACAACAATGCAATGTAACCTAGATATTCTTTAATAGTCTTACACTTAGCTTTGCAAAGTTAGCTTATACCTCCTATCTTTAATAGGGAAAACATCCATGCAATAACAGTATAACAGATAGAAAATAACACAACATCAACCACAAAGAACAACAAGATTTACGTGGTTCACCCTCTCTCTAGGGCTACGTCCATAGAACTGTTTTTCTTGATATATTAGATGAAAACATATAGTTCTACCTACACACTTAGCTGCAGATCCTTCTCTCTCTTTATTTCCCCACCCTGTGCACCCAGTTGCAGGGTTGATCTTCACACCCAGTTGAAGATCCATAATACAAGAATTCTCTTACAACAAAACACTTCTATCTCTCATAACAACAACAATAACCACAACCAATGATAAACAACTATAACCAACCCTCTCAACTCTTCTAGACCTTTATTTATACATTTCATGACTCTTGGACAACCTTAGACTGAAACCTAGGTATCAAAACCCTAGATGCCAAAGCCCTAGATCCACATAACCCGCATTTTAAGGGTTTTGCCAACTTGTTCTTCCATATTTTCCACGAGGTGCTCCAAATAACCCATTGGTGTCTTCTTCTACTTGTTGAGTTTTCCACGATCTATCTTTGATGCTTTGTCTTCCTTGATATTCTCTTTCAACGACTTGATTTTCCTTTACCTAATTCCTTCTTTTCTTCTTCTTCACCCACTTCGACCCTTCCTTGATTTGTGTGTCTTCTGTGCACTTTGTACTTTGTCTTTCTTCTTCCTTAATCCTCACTTTCTTCCTTAATACATAACCAAGGGCCAATAGGCCCCCAACACTCACCTATGATTCGTCCTGAGTCACTGCAATATTGAGCCTTCTGTATTACTTCGACTGCAGACTGCGCGGAGCAGACTATCCTTTCTGCTCTGTCCCTCCCTATCATGTTCAAACTTTCTTTTCTGTCTCTGGTACCCAATTTCAACTGCACCTGGTACCTAGACCCTTCTTCCTTTGTTTTTACTGAGAGTTGCGAGGCATTTTGTTGTCATAATACAGCTTCAATCGACTCCCATTCACTAAACCATTCTTCCATTCTCCATTAAGAGTCTTCAACTGCGCAACTCCTCCTTCTATAACATAGGCAACTTTGAATGGCCCAAGCCAATGTGTCCTAAAATTTCCTAGATGTTTCATGAAATTGTTGTCATATAACAATAGAAAATATCCTTGTTTTAATACTTTCTTCTTGATATGTCTATCATGGTAAGCCTTTTCTCGTTCTTTTTGTACCTGTTGATGAAATCCTGCAATGAAACTGTATTCTTCTAATTCTATCAACTGCGCGAGCCTATCTTGAACAATGCCAGTGTCATCCATACTTGTAAATGCTGCAATTCTTAAACTAGGAACCAAATATTCCATAGGTACTATTTCTTCCTGGCCATAAACTAACTTAAAGGGAGTCTACGTTGTTAAATTTTTGCAAGTAGTTCAATAAGCCCATAACACTGCTGGAATTCTTAAATCCCAATCATCTCTGTTAACACTGCAAATCATAGTCAGCATTGTCTCCAAAATCTTATTGAAATCTTCGAATGTACCATTCGCCTGTGGGTGGTATGGTGTGCTCTTATGATGGTGAACTTTGAACTCCTAAGTCAAGGCTTCAATGGTTTTGTTAATAAAGTGTGTACCTTGATCACTCATAAGGATCTTCAGGCATCCAAATTTGGTTATGATATCATCAAAGATGAATTGCATAGCTGTAGTTGCACTATAGTCCTTAACTACTCTTGCTTCTGCCCATATGGTCAAATACTTTGTAGTAGTGATGATGTATCGATCTCCTGTGCACCTTCCTGGTGGGTTGATAGGTCTCACAAAGTCAGTAGCCCATTTATCAAATGCCTTTAAAGTTAACTGAGGTGCTAAAGGAATTTCATCCCTTCTAGAAGGCTTCCCTATCGTTTGGCATACATTGCAGGCCCTGTAGTATTCCTTAGCATCCTTATGTAAAGTGGGCCACTGATGCAGTAGAGACGCGATCACACCCTCATGTTCCCCTTGCTCACAGGATCGTTCCAATTCCCCCTTTTGAGCCGAAGCGGCTCTTCTGATTCCCTGCTAGAATCTCTGCTAAACACCCGATCCACAGGTCCTTATCCTTCCTGTCACGACTCTTCCGCACTTAATCGTGAGCTTCCCGACTAAACTTCGGGTTTTGGAGTTTCTTCCTTTCTAGTGTCGAGAGTTTCTATACTCTCGAACTCTCAAACTCCGATATGCCGATGCACTCCTTTCCGCACTTTAGCCCCTCCTAGCTATGCCCTGGTCCATGTGACCTCTACTCATAAGACAGTAGCCTTATATCCTCCTATCGAGATTTTAGGGTTTCACGACCCTTGATGTCACGAACCTCTGTGCTCATGAACTCCTGATCTCCAATTTACCGATACGACACTTTTACGCGTTAGCCCTCCTAGCTAAGATCTTGGCCCATATGACCACTATTCCCCGTGACCGCAGTCTTACCTCTCTTCGGGGTTTCGGACCTTCCAATGCCAAAATGCAATCATCTTTTGGATCTGCGATCCACTGAATCCCGATATGCTCCAGCTCCCGCTAGTCCCCTGGGGTAGACTTTTGGGTCCATACGACCTCCCTCTATATGACTGTAGTCATACCACCTATCGGGACTTTGGGGTTTCAAATGTTGTAATGCATTTGCCCTTAGGACTGTCGATCCCTTGAATCCCGATTCTCCGCTATGCTGATAGTTGGCTCCCACAATGACGCTTCCCCCTCGTCGGGGTTTCAGACTTCGCGATTCTGAATTGCAAGGACTTCTTGTCCATGGGATTCCCGATATCCCAACTCGTGATTTCTCGATATGCCAATTCTCCTATCGATACTTTCTTCAGTGGCTTTGATCACTGCCACGCATCCTTCTATGATGGACGGTCCTGATCGCCTCTCACGATTTCACGACTTCTGATGTCCCGGAAGTCTTGTCCTCTGGACTCGTGATCTGCCGAACTCCGATGCTCTGCTTTGGCCTTCTATTGGGACTTCCCCCGATAGTCTGGATTTCCGCTACATGTCCCAACTAATGGACGACTCAGATCTTCCCCGGGACTTTTACCATGAAAATTCCCGATGTCACGTCCTTGTGACTTCCGATTCCACGAACGCCGATATCCCGATGGCCACTCCTCTCATCAGGATTTCCCCCTCGGCTATTCCCGATGGTAAACCTTGTGCAATTCCTGTCCAATTCGACGGCTGATGGGAAAATTTGCTCAAGATCTAATGGCTCAGATCATCTCTTGTCCTGTGTGCTCTATGGACGTGAAAAACTTCCGACAGTCCAGATTCCCTCGGCCGATCCGAAGACTGTCATTGCTCCTCCTGAGCTTGTGCACTTCTTCCAGCCTTGGAAGAATTTCCAAGTTCCCAAAGGCCTCGACCTTTGTCTTCTTTCTCCTCTATGAACTCCATAATCTGAGTCTTCGCCTACACTCTCCGATGGCATTGTTCCTCCTGAGCTTTTCTCCTTTTGAATCCTCAAAGGATTCTTTAATTTCCGCGCCTCTGTAGGGTCCTTGCGTACACACAGTGTTGTCTCTCCTGAGCTTCTCACACACTCAGGCCCCTAAGGGATTTTATCCTTCTTCCTTCTCTCCCACAAATGGACAATATGGATGCCCTCCTGGCTATCCTCTCTGCTCAAGCAACCTCTTGCTGAGTCTGCAGGGTGTTCAGCAACCCTGTGAAGATCCCTCAGTGGACTCTTCCTTCAGAATACAGAACTCAAAGAGTTCTCTTCTTCCTGTGCTTGTCTGCACACTGTCTCTATGCCCTCCTAGCAGAGTATCTTCCTTCCACAAAACGTTCAGTAGTTATTTACTCCTGTGCACCTTTGCACTCGCTCAATGCCCACCTAGCAGAGCTCTCAAAATCCTCAGTGATTATGTTTCTTCTTAAGAACTCACAACAGAGTCCTTCCTCTATGCACTCCTTGCACCTGCTCAATGCCCACCTGGTAGAGCTCTCAGAATCCTCACTGATTCTATTTCTTCTGTCTAAACTCACAACAGAGTTCCTTCAAATGCACCACTGTGCATATGCTCAATGCCCACCTGGCAGAGCTTCACAAAACTCCTCAGAGCTTCTGTCTGCAACTTTGTCTTCTCCCACACAGCCTTGCCTCCAAGGTATTCAACAACCTTGAGGTATTTCTCCTGAGTTGTTGATTCCATTCCTTGTGCCACAACATGTCTTTGTTTGAAACCGCAGTATTCAGAAATGCATCCTCTATGCACGGATCTCGGAACCTGCAACATTATGTCACACCCTCCTGGTATGAAGCCTCAAATACCTTCACCTGAAATCAAACACACTCCTGCAGATGCAAACCTACAGCATACATCTACAACATACATTCATATCATAATAGAACACTCACAGACATCTATTCAACATAGAGTCATGCAGGAAAAACAACGCTTTTGTATTAAATTATGGCAAATGCTTGTATTTACATGGTGTTCCTGAGCACGGCCTGTAACAAGGTCTCGGCTCCTTCTTCTTCTCTCTACTTGCAGATTCTCTAATCTTCTCTATATAACTCCACTTTTTACAAAATGAGATACCAAATCTCTTTTACCTGAGGGGGCTCTTCAAGCTCTTCCCTCCAATCTACCTACCTTATTCAATTGCATTGAATGGGCTATCTAGTCCACTATCTGGATCTAGATCTCAGCCTTTCAAAACATTAAAGGCTGATCTACCCAATGCCTACACAAAGGCATGGCTCTATGGCTCAACAACCTAGACAATTAAATTACATTCAATTCAGATTTAAATGAGGACTGCGCCTTTCTTCAGCTTTGAATGCAAGTGCTCGACGTGGCTGGCTGGTTGATGTGGAGAGATGCTCCTGCATCAGCCACCAAAGGCCAACTCTGAGAACCTTTTGCATTGTTTCTTTCCCTGCATAATGTCCTCATGTGATGCCTTCATGTGCTTCTGCAAGAATCACTGGTTTTTCTACCTCCATGACGCATCTCCTCAAGATCTCATCTGGTCCCATCTTATATAATTGTCCAGATATAAGTTGAAAATCTACAATGTGGACTACCAACTATTTCTTCTGAATGACTGTATACTCATGAGGTGTCATTCCTTTCGATAGGAACTGGACTATCTTGGTGAAGTGATCATCAAATTTCCTAATGGCCAACAATTGTGCATATGGTAGTGTGTCATACAAACTGGTAGGTTCCTCTCCATGTTCTAATCTGGATAAGTGGTCAGGTCCCTTATTCATTCTCCCTGGCTTGACCACAATATAAAAATCATATTCTTGGAATAATAATATCCATCTGCATATTCTTCCCCCCAACACTGGCTTGTTGACTAAGTACTTCAATGCAGAATGATCAGTAAACATCTTAAATTGTCCTCCCAACAAGTAGTGTCTAAACTTCTGCAACGCGTATGCCATAGATAAGACTTCTCTTTCAGTGGTAGTATAATTTATCTCAGATGTAGAAAGCTTCCTACTAGCAAAGGCTATAGGGTGGTCAATCTCTCCTGCACCCGGCTGTGCTGAAGCTGCTCCTAATGCAATGGATGAAGCATCGACATAAACATGGAATTCCTTACTCCAATCTGGAAAAACCAAAATAGGTGCAATGACCATTTTTTTCTTTAGTGTGTCAAATATTTGTTGGCATTCCTCTGTCCATTGAAACTTACTATATTTCTTTAATATCTTCTCCATAGGTGTTGTTATCTGTGTGTAACCCTTGATAAACTTTTTGTAATATCTAGTGTGTCCCAATGCAGTGCACAACTATCTAACCGAAGTAGGAGAAAGTAGATAAAAAATGATAGCAATCTTGGAGGGATCTACCAACAAACCCTTCTTACACACAATGTGCCCTAACAACACTCCAAAAGGTGAAAATAAAATAGACTTTTTCAGATTCAGGGCAATCTGACATTGCCTGCAATTATCTAACATTAATTTCAAACACTCAATATGATCTTTCAGTCGGCTAAAAATGGTCCAATCATCAAAGTATGCCTCCAAAAACTTGTGTAAAAAATCCTTGAATGCTTCAACCACACCCCTAGAAAAGATGGCTAGTGCGTTCTTCAAACCAAAAGGAATCACAGTGTACTGATAAGAGCCCCATTATTTTGCAAATGTGGTCTTATGTCTGTCCTCCTTAGCAATTCTGATCTGTTGATAGCCTGAAAATCCATCTGTAAATGAATAGGCTTCCTGTCCTCCTACATTATATAGAACCTCATCAGTAAAAGGTGTAGGAAATGGATTATGTAAACATGCATCATTCAGTTTCCTTAGATCTACACATATTCTGATTTCTCCTGACCTTTTATCTTAGACCACCATAGGGTTGATCCATTCATATTGTTCAACCGGTTCTAAGATTCTCGCTTCCAACATTCTATCCAATTCAATCTTAACTTTCTTCTTGTACTTGGGATTCAGTCTGTAAGGTCTCTGCTTGACACACCTTGCATCTAGTTTCAAAGGAATCTTCATTTCTCCCATGGGTCCTTTTATTCCCTTCATGTCTATGAACTTGGCTGGAAACAAGTCCTGATACTCATGCAATAGTTCTATAATCTTGCTAATAGTAGCATCATCCCAATAGTCTCCAACATTTTCCAACTTAGGTGCTTTCTCTATTCCGATATTAACCTCCTTAATTTTTATAGGCTGCCCAACAAAAGGTAATTCAATCCCTAGCCCTTCTATGTCTCTCTGTCCTTCAGTTTCTAAAATGTTTACATCCCTAGGGTCATCATCCTCATCAACATTAATATTATAACAACCCCGTAACCGTTGAAGAGGCGTATTCCATTCATCTTCTTCTTGGTCAAGAGGGGGGTTAGGTGCCTCCCCAAAGACCTTTTGTCTTACAACTTGTAAATCCTGATCTACTATGGGTAATGGCTTTCAAATAGGAATGTAGCTATAAAGTTCTGGGTCATACCATACCAATCTGTAGTGATGAGACGCAGTTCTTCTTGGAGATACCAGTTGATAGGCGTAGTATCTAAGGTGTTAATGAACTTATGTACCCAATGTTCTTTAGTAATGTTGCTCCAGGATTCCTCACAACTTCACACATGGTCCTTAGAAAAACTATGATCTGTGTATTGAACTTTGCAACCTTCATCTTGATCCAAAAAGCACATTGTTACACCTCAATATTGCTCACTTCGATAAGTGTCGTATGTGTCACATGTTCCTTACAACTTTCGCAAGTGTCACAAGTTGTTCACAAGTGTCACAAATGTTGTTCAAGCATACTGCTATAATAACGACACTAATGAGGCACTTAAGACATCTCATACACTTGATTTGCAGGAGGGAAAATGATTAACTGAAGTAAAAGAATTTTTGTCACCTGAGAAGAGCTCTTAAACAAAGGTTTTGAGGGTGAGCGCTTCTCTACATCAGCCTTAGGAGCGCTGGCACTCCCCTATAAGGTCTCAGGGAGTGTTATAATGCTTATCTTCCCCTCAGAAGGAGTGCTATCCATCCTTGGAGTGCTGGCGCTCCCCTCAAGCTTCCTAGGGAGCGCTATAGTGGTCTGATGCCCCTTTTGAGGGAGCATTGTCTAATTTGAGGCAGTAGTTGACCCGTTGAGGAGAATAAGGGGAGGATCTTTCAATATTGGAAGGTAGTTGCATTCAAATTCTTGGTTCCATCTAGAGATCCCTGATCCAAGGAAGGAATTCCTCAACTTGTTCTAAAGATAACTCAAGAGGTTAAGCTCCTCTTAACCTATATAAACAGGCTCTATGGTGGTGAAAAAAGGGAAGAATTGCTAGCATGAAACCTATGATCTCATAGGAAACACACAGTCAACCAAAGGAGAGTGATCAGTGAAGCTGTTGTCATCTAGGTTGTGGATCTTTCGAGCAAGGGCTAGATAAAGGGGACTTGACGAAGCTGTCGCATTCGCATCTACGATTGTAAGTATTGCTGTCGTTATTCTCATTAATATGACACACTTGGCATGTTTCTTTCTAGTTTGTGCATAATCTTACATGAACTTATCATTGATAGATAGATCTGTTTTCAAGCTAATATCAATAGAATAGGAAGTGGTTGTAATTCGTTTGTCTACAGGACTCAGCAAGGAGCGAGAGTTTGGAGCTCAACTCGGAGCGTGCAGGGACAAACGTCGATAAAGAGGTACCTCTATTCTCCTTCCTTCTGATGTATTAGTTTGTGTAGATCTGAAAGGAAGTCAGTGTCCACATTAAGCATTTTCTGTCTTAGAGTTAGGGTCAAGCTCTTTGAGGCAATCTACCTGTCTGCAGGGAGATTTTCCTACAACACACATTGTCATCAAGGTGTGACATTGTACCCACTCCACGATGTTCTTCTTATGTGTTTCCCATCATCTAGCTGGTGTTTATTTCAAGGCTTCATCTGGTGCCAACAACCTCTATTGTGCTGGTACAATTCCTTCAAATTCAAATAGAAATGTCTCTAAATTATTCAAGCCATCAAATGTAGGAAGATTACTTACTTCTGTGCCAATCCAGCGAACTGCCTTGGTTAATCTAGAACACCTCCATGTAGAGACTTCATACATTATGTTCTACCAGTTTTCCAATGCTTCTTCTGAATTTGATGAGCATGCACTTTCACTTCGCCAACTTAGATTTCCATCTTCTGTAGGATTAATGTAATCATGTTGTCTTGTTGTTAGTTTAAAGATGTTCTCTAGCTCATAGGTGCGATCTTCTTCTCTTATAGGCTATGTGTATCTACGACCTTAATCAAGATCAATAGGTGCAATGACCTGAATACCATCACCTTCAAATGCCATTCTTCTCTTTTTTAGGTCAACAATAGTTGAATTGTTGAAATCCCAATCAATTCCTAACAATACAGGGTAGGGGAAGCTATCATCAACAATCTCAATCAGTTCTAAGTCTACAAATGTCCTCACTCTATCGAAGTCCACAAGGACATGCTCTAGTCTTCCAAAGGGGCTCACTACCTGTTGATTAGCCATACTGAGCCTAATAGGAGAGTAAATGAACTTAATTTTTCCCATCAATGCCCAAGTCTTCTTCGTCATAACATTTACTTATGATCCCAAGTCGAGGACCACATAGTCTATGTCGTAGTCTCCAATTTGAGAACTAAGCTGTAGTTCCTTGCTTGTCCTCCTTTTTCTATAAACTTGATTCACAACTCTATTCAACATAGGATCTATTCTCCCAATTTCATACTTTCTTATTAGGTGTTGTAGTTCCTGCACAACTCTTTCATCTTTAATCAAATTGATACAAGTATACAAGAAGTCCATAAGATTTCTTACCTCTTTCCCTTGTCTAGCTAGGGCAGACTGGTCAAATGCTGGAGGAATTTCACATTCCCTTACTTTTGGTTGTGTCGTAGATGAAGAAGCTTGTTCACCTACAAATTCTTATCTTTCTTCTTCAAAAATATGATTTTCTTTCCTTGTATCAAACAATGGTGTCTTCTCTACACCTCTTCTGATCCTTGATCCATTTGTAGTCTTTCCTGGAGTCACTCGATATTCTCCTGTAACAACACCTCCTCTAGTAATCACAGCGACTCTGGGATCCTCACTGCGAGGTTCAACTGATATTAGTTGGACTTGTTGGTTTCCACCTCATCTCTTCAATGACATGATCAAATGAATTACAATAGCTGCAAGTAGTACAACGGTTATGAAAATCCCTTGCCAAGTGACTCATCTAGGCGTAGTTATAGAAAATTATCTAACCTCGACCTCAACCCATGCCTCCTCCTCGTCCTCTTCCTCTAAATACACCGTGAGGGTTGAAGTTTTCTCTTCCTGGGGAGTTGAACTATGCATTGTTTCCTTCTGACTGTAATTCTCCTTCAATTATATATGTATCCCTTAACCTTTCATGCATGAGGTCATAATCCCTACAGTCCTTCTCATCATGCCCATAGATTTACAGAATGTACAATAAAGGTTGGTGGGTGTGTGGACATATTTTTGCATATAATAACATTCACCACGATGATGTATATTTCTACATACCTCACACCATGGTAAAGTATCCTGCTTCAAAGGGTTAGACACTCCAGAGGACAAGTATTCATTAAATAAAGGACAATGCTCTTTGTCATGGTCCTCTTCTTTACATTTGATACACCAGATATCTTCTCTTTTCTCTTTTCCTTTATTCTTCTTCATATCTTCAACCTGTAAAGATAAACTAGTTAACTGATTCAAAATTTGGCTCATACTTGGACTAGATTCTCCTACAGGGACTGCTTCTAGTTTCATGGAAATATCCAATGCTTCAGCCTGTGAAGTAACCTTCTGTTGCATCAGTGGAACTCTAATGTGTGGTAGGAGGGCAATGATGAACCATTCCTTATGTTGTTCATATGGGATATGAAAACTTAAATGTCATGTTAAGGTCTTAAACCTCTGATCAAACTCCCAAACAGGTTCATTCACCTTCTGCTTGATTTCCTTCAACTCTGTAATGCACTGCGACTTCAACATAGGCTTCTTGAATTCTGCACTCAACATAGTCTTAATGTCATTCAGTGGTTTAGGATGTACATATCCTATAACAAACTTCATGTACTAGCTCAGAGCGTGGTCCCTCAAGGTAGTACTAAACTGATCTCTCTTAACAGCTTCGTTAGTGACTTGCTTAATGCTCCATACAGATTCGCATAAGAACCAATGTTGGTTAGGATCTTCAGATCCATCTCCTCTAAAAATAGGTAGCCTCATTTCATCTGCCATGGATGTTCCTAGGTTTCTCAACTGAGTATGTACTAAACTACTTGTAACAGTGCTCTGAGTGCTCTTATTACTTTGGTTACTCTAGGTACTTAATGCTTCTAAAAAAACAAGAGGAGTAATAATACTTACTTCGACAGTAGGCAAAGTCCGTAAAGTTTCTAGTTCTCCTTAGTGAAGTTCTTTAGTCTCTACTTCCTCTGCCCTTGTGGACTCTGAATACTCTTCATATGTTAGCTCTGCTTCTTATCCACTGTAGAATCCTTCGTCTCTGTAACTTTTCTTAAACAGGTTCACAAGAGGAAGTTCTCTTAATGATCTCCCACTGCGCGTGTGTCCAGCCTCTATGTCACTGTCGCTGTCTAAATTCTTGAACATTAGCTTTAAAATCCACTTGATTACTGTATCTTCAAGATATTTTTCTCATGCAATAACATCTTAATCTTTAACTTCAAGAAGTGTAAAACTTCCCTCTATGTCCCTTGAAGAAATACCTCTCTGCTTGACTATATGATTCCACTCTGTCAATGGAAAACTCAGTAATGTACCCTCCAATAGTGCTGTCAAATGATATATCTACTTCTCTAGACATAGCATTATCAAATCTCTTGACTTTCATGATCACCATCGTTGTCCAAACCATAGGTGGTCTATATCTAGGTAACCACTCGTATAACTCCTTATGAACTCCTGTAAAGAAAATTTTGTGCACGTCAGTAAAGATGTATCTCCCTAACTAGTCTTCTGTACTAATGCTAGGGTTCTTGTTCTGAGTTATGACGAAGTCCCTTTCTTTTTCTTCTATCCAATTCTGAATTTATATCTTCAATGGAAACCACCTTGACATTCCCTCAAGAATATCTTGGTCCCGATAACAGAACCATTTGTTGGCACAGGGGTAGACCCAGGGTTCAACTCAAACAATGCACAAACAAACCCTAACTATTGGCCCTTTCAGCAACACCTGGGAAGTATATTTTTGGACAACTGAGAGGGGGGGTGAATCAATTGTCACCGTGATTAAAAAATTATGCTTCTTTTAAAATCTTTACAAGGCACTCAATGATGATCACAATAATGCAAGGAAATAAACAATGTCACATTCAACATCAATCACATATATGAGAAACACAAAGACATATATTTCCCGAGGAAACCCATACAGGGTAAAAACCTCTTATTCTTTATATGATAAGTATTATTTACATTCTTTACATTATCATACATATGAGCACCGACTCATTGTGAGGCTACAACCTCTATTTTTGCAAGCTGCAACTTGCTGAGAGCACCAAATCTCTATTTTTTTCTCTAGCACCCACTAGAAGGAAGCACCAACTCCCTGGTTTCTCTAGAACCAACTAGAAGGAAGCACCTACTCCATGGTTTCTCTAGAACCAACTAGAAGGAAGCACCTACTCCCTGGTTTCTCTAGCACCAACTAGAAGGAAGCTACTGCTCCCTGTGTTCAAGCACCCACTTGAACCTCTGAGGACACTAGTCCTCCCTAGCACCTCCCTACCACCTTGGATTATCAATATGTGTTATTGAAACTTATTACAATGATATAATGTTTAAAAATAGCTTACCAGTCTCATCACTATTCTGCAAGATTTCGCTGCTCCGTCTACCTCATAGTCTTCCTTCATGCATACATTGCACTTTCTATTCTTCTTCCTTTTGTGCTCTATACACTGTTCCCGTTCAATGCCCCTTTTCTCTTCTATCCATACCAGCTCCTGCACTTCACCTCCTTCTTCCTACATGCATCACCCACCACAGCAACAACAACCTCATCACTTCTCTGTCCTGTGTACTTATAGATTTTGTACACCTTGTGCATGCAATGTACACCATGCCTCTGCCTGCTCACACTGCGTTAATCTCTTCCACATATCAAGTGCTCTGTCTGATCATCATGGTAACCCTTCATATTTTATGGTGGTTTTCCCATGCGTTCAATATCACTGGATGTCATGCTGAGATTCCTCAACCTCTCTGGCAATCGAGACTCTTTGTCTTCTCTGGCATAGTTGAGATTATACTTTCTACTTCAGTTACAAACTTCAACACTCATCCACTTGTCAGTCACCTCCATGAACAGTCTTTGTTCTACTGGCTGATCTCTTGAGACTCTTCACCTCCTCTGTTAATCACCTTGAAGTGTCTTTGATTCCTCTGGTAGAACTCATCACTGGTTTCTGGCAGGTTCATTGCGTCGTGCAACAGTAGCCCTCTGATCTCCTTCAGTTTCATCTGCACCATTGAATGATCTTCATAAGCTTGCCTTTATTTCGTATTTCAACATTTCAACTTTCCTGTGGCCAAGTGTCTCACCAGTCCATGTCGTGATCTATGAAACTCTGAAACAAAGCTTTTCTATGCTATCTCCTTCCTCTATATGACCATGGCCATGACCAAGCGCTTGTTCATAAAGTGCTTTTCGAGATTTCATTTTTCAGCATTTTGGGGCTCCTGATGTTGAGAGTCTCTGACTTCTCCATCTCTCGGTAACCAAAATCTCAGTCTCCAATACATCTAAGGGGGTCGGATCAATGGTCCACAATCTGTTCAAACCAATGGCTCAGATCATTTCATGATTTCGCAAATCACAATTTTGGCATTCTTGTGGTGAATTTTCTTGACACTTCCAACTACCGATCCATGAAAATATGAAATGGCATGGGATCAATGGTCTCAATCAACCCTTGATCTGACAGCTTAGATCATTTCGCGATTTCGACATTCCTGTGGTATTGTTTCTTGCCTCTTCAAGTCGCGATTCACGAAACCCAGAAATGGAGTCTTTGACATGCTCTAATATTCTACCACGCATCCTTCTTGGATCAACGGTCAAGATTTTATCGAGGCTTCGCAACTCCACGAGCCTTCGTTGTGCCTGATCAATGGCCCATATTTGGCCTCGATCTAACGGTTGAGATTATTTTGCGATTTCGCATATCGCGAGTTTGAGAGGTGAAAGGATGGAGCATTTCATACCTTTGACTTCCCATTCAGTGAAATGATGATCTGTGTCCACATGTCCTGCCCGTAGATGGATGGTCCTCCTTCTTTCGAGATTTTGTATACCCGCTTCTCCTTGCACTTTAATAAACATGCAGGTTCTCCCTGATCCAACGATGGTAAGAACTTATGCTCAGATCTGACGCCTGAGATCTATCCTCCTCTTCTGTGCATTCTTCTTGTCTACAATCATATTTGACATTCCTCCTTCTTTCAGGAATTTAAATGGCATCCAATGATCACTGACGCTTCTCCTCCTGAGCTTAGGCACTGCAATCGACTCTGCGCTAATTACTCCTGAGCTTACTTTGTTCCTATCTTTCATTGATGCTTACTCTGATCTTGTCATCAATGACCTGCCTACAATACTTTGCATGTTTGCTGCCATCTTTGTTGCTATACTTTCCATCAATGACAAGCATACATTGTTTGTATAACATGCCAACAATCTCCCCCTTTGGCATTGATGGCAACAAAGGAACCCCTATTCTTTTCTCCCCCTTTGACATCAATTTCAAAGAAAACACACTCCCCCTGAGCTGTTGCATTAATTTTAGGAGGTATCAGATATGCAACCAATACAGGACTCCCCCTAACAGGATGGACTCTCTTAGATGTGAGACGGGATGACACCCAGCTTTTGTCTGAGATATCCAAATGGTGTCTTGGCTAGGGGTTTAGTAAAGATGTCTGCAATTTGTTCTATAGTGGGAATGTAATTGACCTGAACAATCTGATTGGTGACCTGCTCTCTCAAAAAATGGTATTTTATGGGAATATGCTTGGTCTTGGAGTGGAATACAGGATTTTTAGACACACTAATGGAACTAATGTTATCACAATCAATTGGGATCGGTGCAGTGTATTTTACCTCCAAGTCTGCAAGTGTTTGAATCATCCATAATACCTGAGTGCAACAGGTAGTAGTAGAAATGTAATTTGCCTCTGTGGTTGATAAAGAAATGGAACCTTTCTTTTTACTAAGCCATGCTATTAAGAGTCACCCAGGAAGAATGCTCCTCCACTAGTTCTTTTTCTCTCATCAACACAGTTTGCCCAATCTACATCTGAATAAGAAGTTAACTGAAAGTTCTGATTTCTGGGATACCATAGACCATAAGTAATTGTTTCTTTTAAATACCTAAATATCCTTTTGACAGCTTGCAAATGACTTTGTTTAGGTGCAGCCTGATATCATTCTACCATTCCTACAACATGCATTATGTCTGGGCGAGATGCTGTGATGTACAACAGGCTACCTATCATTGATCAATATGAGCTTTGATCAACATCAGGTGAATCATCATCCTTGCTTAATTTACATCCAGTTACCATAGGTGTACCCACAGGTTTAGAATATTCCATTTGAAACCTTTTCAACATTTGTCTTAGATATTTTTCTTGAGAAATGAACATCCCTTTGGACCTCTGAGTAATTTGCAGACCAAGAAAAAATGATAGTTCTCCTATCATAGACATTTCAAATTTAGACTCCATGGCAGAAGCAAACCATTGTACCAATGAATCCTTACTACATCCAAAGATGATGTCATCTACATAGACCAATACGATGAGCAAATTATTATCCTCTGTTTTAATATATAGATTGCTGTCAGTTGTTCCTCTCTTGAACCCTTTGTCTTTGAGATACATATCCAGTTTGTGATACTAGGCTCGAGGGGCTTGTTTTAACCCATATAAATATTTCTTCATCTTGCATTCTAAGTCAGGGTTATCAGATAGTTTGAAGTCCTC
>JZKD02S1932960.1:132475-179263 GCA_000966675.3 Picea glauca
ACTTTTACGAATTCTTCTTCTGCAAGCCCACTCAAGATAGCATTCATAGCCTTAGCATTGAAGATAAATTCTAGTTTGTCATCCTTATTAGCTAGCACAACTAGCTTTACATAACTAGTATCTACCACATCCCATACATTTGCACCTAAATCCATTATGTAGGTTCTCATTCTAACTTTCCAGAAGGAAAAGTTTGTTCCATTGAACAGAGGGGCTTTATTGGTTGAATTTCCTTCATGGCTTGACATGTTTAAGCTCTAGGATCTACCCTTAGATAAAAGGGGTCAGCTCTGATACCAATTGTTGAACAATTGAGAAGGGGGGGTGAATCAGTTGTCACCATGCTTAAAAAATTATGCTTCTTTACAAGGCACTCAATGATGATCACAATAATGCAGGGAAATAAGCAATGTCACATTCATCATTAGTCACATTTATGAGAAACACAGAGACAGATATTTCCCGAGGAAACCCATACAGGGTAAAAACCTCTTCTTCTTTATATGATAGTATTATTTACATTCTTTACATTATCATACATATGAGCACTGACTCATTGTGAGGCTACAACCTCTATTTTTACAAGATGCAACTTGCTGAGAGCACCAAGTCTCTATTTTTTTCTCTAGCACGCACTAGAAGGAAGCACCAACTCCCTAGTTTCTCTAGCACCAACTAGAAGGAAGCACCTACTCCCTGGTTTCTCTAGCACCAACTAGAACGAAGCACCTACTCCCTGGTTTCTCTAGCACCAACTAGAACGAAGCTACTACTCCCTTTGTTCAAGCACCCACTTGAACCTTTGAGGACACTAGTCCTCCCCAGCACCTCCCTACCACCCTGGATTATCAATATGTGTTACTGAAACTTATTACAGTGATATAATTTTTAACAACAACTTACCAGTCTCATCACTGTTCTGCAATATTTCGCTGCTCCGTCTGCCTCACAGTCTTACTACATGCATACATTGCCCTTTCTATTCTTCTTCTTTTTGTGCTCTGTACACCATTCTCGTTCAATGCCCCTTTTCTATTCTGGCGATACCAGCTCATGCACTTCACCTCCTTCTTCCTGCATGCATCACCCACCACAGTAACAACAACCTCATCACTTCTTTGTCTCGTGTACTTATAGCTTCTATACACCTTGTGCATGCAATGTACACCATGCCTCTGCCTACTCACACTTCGTTAATCTCTTCCACATATCGAGTGCTTTGTTTTATCATCATGGCAACCCTTCAACTTTTCTGGTAGTTTTCCCATGCGTTCAACATCACTCGATGTCATGCTGAGATTCCTCAGCCTCTCTGGCAGTCGAGACTCTTCGTCTTCTCTGGCATAGTCGAGCTTATACTTTCTGCTTCAATTACAAACTTCAACGCTCATCCACTTGTCAATCACCTCCACAAACAATATTTGTTCTACTGGCTGATCTCTTGAGACTCTTCACCTCCTCTATAAATCACCTCGAAGTGTCTTCGAGTCCTCTGGTAGAACTCATCACTGGTTTCTGGCAGGTTCACTGTGTCGTGCAACAGTAGCCCTCTGATCTCCTTTAGTTTCATTTGCATCATTGAATGATCTTCATAAGCTTGCCTTTATTTCGTATTTCAACATTTTGGCTTTCCTGTGGCCAAGTGTCACGCCATTCCATGTCACGATCTCTGAAACAGAGCTTTTCTACGCTAGCTCCTTCCTCTATATGACCATGGCCATGACCAAGCGCTTGTTCATAAAGCACTTTTTGAGATTTCATTTTTCGACATTTCGGGACTCCTGATGTTGAGAGTCTCTGACTTCTCCATCTCCTGGTAACTGAAATCCCAGTCTCCAATACATCAAAGGGGGTCAGATCAATGGTCCATGATCTCTTTGAACCAACAGCTCAGATCATTTTGCAATTTCACAAATCCCGATTTCGGCATTCTTGTGGTGGATGTTCTTGACACTTCCAACTACCGATCTGCAAAACTCTAAAATGGTATGGGATCAACGGTCCCAATCAACCCTTGATCTGATGGCTCAGATCATTTCACTATTTTGGCATTCCTGTGGTATTGTTTCTTGCCTCTCCAAGTCGCGATTCGCGAAACCCCGAAATGGAGTCTTTGACATGCTTTGATCTTTTGCCATGTGTCCCTCTTGGATCAATGGTCAAGATTTTATCGAGAATTCACAACTCCATGAGCCTTCGTTGTGCCTGATCAATGGTCCATATTTGGCCTCAATCTAATGGTTGAGATTATTTCGCAATTTCGCATATTACGAGTTCGAGAGGTGAAAGGCTGGAGTATTTCATACCTTTGACTTTCCAGTCAGTGAAATGTTGATTTTTGTCCACGTGTCCTGCCCGTAGATAGACGGTCCTCCTTCTTTCAGGATTTTGTATACCCGCTTCTCCTTACACTTTAATGAATGTGCAGGTTCTCCCTGATCCAATGATGGTCGAAACTTATGCTCAGATCGGACGCCTGAGATTTGTCCTCCTCTTCTGCACGTTCTTCTTGTCTACAATCAGATCTGATGGTCCTCCTTCTTTAAAGAATTTAAATGGGATCCAACAATCACTGACGCTTCTCCTCCCGAGCTTAGGCACTGGGATCGACTCTGCACTAATTAATCTTGAACTTACTTTGTTCGTGTTTTTCATCGATGCTTACTCTGATCTTGTCATCAATGACCTGCCTATAATCCTTTGCACATTTGCTGCCATCTTTGTTGTTGTACTTTCCATCAATGAAAAGCATACACTGTCTGTAAAACATGCCAACATAGATGAAGTCTCACCTGAAGTAGCAATATGGGGATTGCAGGACACAGGTGTCTACAACCAGAGGAAATGCAAAGTGATTCCAAAACAACAATGCAATGTAACCTAGAGATTCTTTAACATTCTTACACTTAGCTTCGTGAAGTTAGCTTATACCTCCTAAAAAAAACATCCATGCAATAACAGTATAACAGATAGCAAATAACACAACATCAACCACAAAGAACAACAAGATTTACGTGGTTCACCCTCTCCCTAGGGCTACATCCACAGAACTGTGTTTCTTGACATATTGTATAAAAACATACAATTCTATTTCTGCACTTGGCTGTAGATCCTTCTCTCTCTTTATCTCCCCTCCCTGTGCACCCAGCTGCAGGGTTGATCTTCGCACCTAGATGAATATCCCAAACTAACAATGCTCTTATAAAAAAACACTTATATCTCTCGTAACAACAACAATAACCACAACCAACGACCAACAATAATCAATGATCAACAACGATAACCAACCCTCTCAACTCTTCTAGACCTTTATTTATACATTTCATGACTCTTGGACAAACTTAGACTGAAGCCTAGGTGTAAAAACCCTAGATGCCAAAGCTCTAGATCCACATAACCCGCATTTTAAGGGCTTCACCAACCTGTTCTTCCTTCTTTTCCTTGAGGCGCTCCAAAGCACCCATTGGTGTCTTCTTCTGCTTGTTGAGTTGTCCACAATCTATCTTCTTTGATGCTTTGTATTCCTTGATCTTCTCTTTCAACGGCTTGATTTTCCTTTACCTCGTTCCTTCTTTTCTGCTTCTTTACCCACTTTGACCCTTCCTCGGTTTGTGGGCCTTCCACGCACTTCACACTTTGTATTTCTTCTTTCTTAATCTTCGCTTTCTTCCTTAATACATAATCAAGGGCGAATAGGGGGACAGGCCTCTTGAGTCACCTCAACCATGCATAAATCCTTAAGTCATTGCTAAAGAAGTTTAATTCTTGGTCCCCTTTGCTCCAATCATGGAAGTAATGATCGAAGACATTTCCATAGATGTGGAGAATGATAGCCTAGTTTCTCCAAAGTATTGTACACATAAGGAATTGTTGGGGGATGAACTGGAATCTTCTACTTCACAAAGGATAAAGCTTGAGGAGATACAATACACAAGTGACGAAGTGATTCTTTTTGTGGGTAATAATTTACTTAGTTATGATCGTATTAATTCTTCTATCTCGAGCATTATATTAGAATATTTGCATATCTCAGGGAATGGGACGGGCGGGGGGTCATCTTTTGATTTATTGACAGTTCCTATGCCCTATGAGAAGAGGCCACAAAAATCTATTCATGTTGTCTTGGTTCCTAAAAATGGCCCTCATTTGGGAAACCACTTGTCTAAAATTGAGGCCTCCTCTTCAGTTTCTATTTCTTCCTCTTCAAGCCGAGATCCTTATCTTCTTCATTCAAAATATGCCAACCAGTCCTGGGTTCCTTCAAGGGGATCTCTTTTGGGGGGCTTGGGTTTTGACAACACTAAATATTCACTCCAAACAAAAGTGAGTCGCAAATATTCTTTAAAACATTCCCCAATAAGATGCCTCTAGAGAACTCTTCGAGGGAATAAAAACTTCAATCTCCAGGGTCCTTAGAGAAGGATGTTCCCTAGTGAAAGGTACCTCATGAATTTGTTATCTATTAATATGGAAGGCCTCATAGGGTAAGAAAAAAATGTCTCCCTCAAGAGGCTAATGGAGGCTGAAATGTTAGATGTATTCTTTGTTCAAGAGACTATGGGAAAATGTGATGACATAAGTAGGGAGCTCTACAAGATTCTTCCGAGGATGGTCTTCTGTGGGTTTAGACGCATTTGGTGCTTCAGGGGGAGTTCGCCACCTCTTTATTTCTCATAAATTATTATACAAAATTATCAGGTATGATAACTAATCTCTACTACAACGAATTAGACTGAGAGATCACTTTCATTAACCTTTACAGACCTTATGATGACCAGGAGGCATTTTGGCATTGTGTTTTTAATCTCAATATACTTCAAAAGAGGAACATAGTCTGTGGTGGTGATCTCAACTTTAATATAAATCAAGACAAATTTTGGGGCCAAAATGCTTGTGAAGATAAATTATCCACCTTTTTTCTCAATCGTATGGAAGAAACTGGTTTGGTCAATGTGGACCTAAACTCTATAAGCTTAACGTGGTGCAACAACCGACATAGAGAAGACAAGATGTGTAAGAGACTTGAGTGCTTTCTTGTTCACCACCAACTCCTTCAAGAGAGAAGGATATACCTCTCGTGGGTTGGCAAGGTGAAATATTCATACCACTTTCCATTTTTTCTCTAATTGGCTAAGCCATCGGATAAATTGAGCACCCCATTTAAGAAAAAATCTACATGGGAAATAGAAGAATAATTCAAGGCGTTGGTTCGAGAGAACCTGGTGCACTTCCAGGACAATGTCAATTCCACAATAATATATCCGTTTATTTCTCTGCTTCATCTTTTAAAAAAAAAAGTCTCGATATGGGCCCATAACCTCTGAATTTTCCATGATCAAGAACTTAATAGCATAGAGGACTCACTTTCTTCTCTATATACGAAAAAATAAGAAGATAATTGGATGGATGCAGATCCAAATTTTTCCAAAAATTTACAAATTACCATCAAATTTTACAATACCATTTGGAAACTTCAAGATTCCAATAGGGAGGTAGTTCACGGGTTCATAGATCTGGTGGTCTTAGGGGTAGATCATTTTAAACAATTGTTCAAAGAGTCTAAACACACAAAAATGGGGGAAATTCTGAAGATGATGGCATTATTTTCCAGAATCATAATTGAAGAGGATGCAAAAGAAATGTACCAAGATTTTACTAAGGATTTGTTGGAAATCACTTCTTCTTGCAAAAAGGACAAAATCCATGGGCCAAATGGTTGGTCAGCCAAATTCTATGTGGATTTTTTCTACCTAATTGGGGATGACTTGCTATGTGTGATCAAATATGTCCAGACCACTAGTAAGCTTCTTCCTAGTATCAATTCTACCTTTATAGAAGTAATTCCAATAAAAGATCAACCAACTTCTTTTGAATATTTATGTCCCACTTCACTCTATAATTGCTTGTACAAAATCAATGCAAAAATTATAGCGGCTAGGATCAAACCTCTCCTTTCTAATTTCATCACGCTTGGGTTTTAAAATGGGAGTCTAGTCCATGAGGCCATTGGATTATCCCAAGAGGGAATGCATATTATAAAAATGCAAAAATGCCCAGTTTCAATCCTCAAAATAGATTTTTATAAATCCTATGATTGGGTCTAATGGCTTTATCTTTGGATTTTTCTCATCCAAATTGGATTCAAGCTTCCTATGGTTAATTGGATCATGTCATGTGTTACAACAATTTCCTTCACAATGCTCATAAATGGGTTCGGTTACCCTTTATTTCAATCAGGTCGAGGGCTTCGATGGGGCTGCCCCCTATCCCCTTATTGTTTTTTTATTTTCGCAGATGGTCTCAACGGGGATTTATTTGATGCATGAATATTAAATAAGATTCAAGGCCTGCATATTGGTAGATAAGAAAAAATCTCTCACCTATTATTTGTTGATGACATTTTAATTTTTTGTTTGTGTGAAGAATCTTAAGCTAGGTCCATAAAGGATATCTTGGATATCTTATGCAATTCAATTGGCATGACCATAAATATAACCAAATCTTCTCTGTATTTTCTAGAATCAAGGGAAGTGGAGAGACCGATACTCCAAAATAATTTTTGTTTTGGTGCACACAACATGGAAGATGAGGTAAAATATTTGGGGTTTTCACTCAAACCTAATTGTTATGTCTTGGAGGATTGGAAATGACTCCTTTCATATGTTGACAAGAGGATTCACTTCTAGTGAAACTATTGGATCTCTTGTGGTGGATGCCTCAATCTCATTAAATCATTCGTAGAAGTAATACGAGTGTACTAGCATTTGTTGGCCAATATTCTAAAAGGTATCCTCATGTGTATACACAAGATGTGTTTCAATTTCTTTGGAAGAGCAACAAGGAATCTCTGGGATCACATTTTGGTTTGTGGAAAAAATTGGCACTCCCCAAGAGCTTGGGGGGATGGGGCTTAAAGGATACAATGTTTTTTAGGCACGCTTGGATGCTAAATCCCTTTGGGTTATTATTAACCAAGAGAGCTTATGGAAATGTATTCTAGTGGAAAAATACATATATCTAGATTGTATTATGGCTTGGATAGGCAGAAGAAAA
Organism: Picea glauca; assembly: GCA_000966675.3. NCBI lineage: Eukaryota > Viridiplantae > Streptophyta > Pinopsida > Pinales > Pinaceae > Picea > Picea glauca. The sequence continues at coordinate 139,529 of JZKD02S1932960.1, forward strand.
AAACCCACATGCAATGTGTCCAATTAGTGGAGAGACTTAACACTGGAATTTCCAATATTAGTAAATTTATTGCATGGATAGTTGGTTAGAGATCCAAAGTCTATGTGGGAAAAAAAAACCATTGCTAGTTGTGATAGTAACATTTTACTACCTGATAACATTATAACCAAGATACAAGAGGAAGGGCGGTGTACATTGAATCATATCAACAACCTCAGACTTACAATCGTGTGGAACCAATCCTAGATTTTGGTGGATGAATTGGGTCTACAAGTAGAAGAACAACGTGTGTGGAGTAACTTTGTTCATGAAATTCAGAAAGCATATATTTGACTCGTTGATAGGGAGGATGAACTGGTGTGGACCTTTCAGAATTTAGGCAAATCATATTCATCAAAAAAGGGATATGAAGCATTGATCAACCAACATGAGGTTGAAATTAAGTGGTGGTACTCGAACCTTTGGGACATCCATTGTCCTCCAAAGACCAGACTTTTTTTCTGGCTAGTATTATATGGACGTATGCTTACATGGGACTTCTTGCAATCCCAAGTTAATCACATACTTGAGATTTTTTTTCTGTGCAAAAATGATGTCAAAACAAACATACATTTGTTCCTTCTTTGTTCTTACACTTCACAATTCTAGTTGGAGATCAGATAGGGTTTGGGATTTCAACGGATTTGGGAAAAAGATTCTATGGACTCATGTTTCAGATAATTTTATGAGAATCCTACTCTAAGAGATTGGCAGGCCTTGCCTATGCTCATTTCTTGGGGTATCTGACTGGCACAAAATGCAGGGATATTTAATGGAAAAGTCTTGACAAAAACCAAGATCTCACAACACTCTTTATCTCTACTAACAAACTATAAGAAGAGAATGAAAATTAAAAAGGAAAGGACTATCAGGGAATCCTTGGTCAACAAACAAGCATGGTATTTAATTTGAGGAAACTTTTCCCCTGGTTGCAAGACTAGAATCCCTTAGAATGTTTTTATCATTTGCAAGATTCAATAAATTTAAGGTGTATCATATGGATTTCAAGTGGGTGTTGGTCCTGAGATTAAACTTAAGGCTCAAAGAGTAATCTCAGGCATCAGGAAATTTTAAAGAGAGTGTTTTTAGAAAATGATTTTTCTACCTTAGTTATATGAGAAAAATTCCTTAAATGAAATTAACAGTATGGCAGCACAGAGGTCATATTTCGTGTTTGATTCAAAATTGTAATATCGAATGGTATGAGAGAAAAATACAAAAATGTAAAACAAAGCAAGGAATCAATGACTGAAGAGTCTCACCTTGTTGCAGTAGAGGAAAATAGATAGTGTAACTTTGAATAAAGTATAAAATACAGTAATCTACACAGCACGCAGGTCTTGATTTACTCACAGTAAATGCAGAGGAAAAGCTGCTTACTTAATAAATTACTAATACGATAAGATTACATTAGTGGTTGTACTAAATTGAAATCAAACAATTTATCAAGGAAATGCCTAAAGAAATGTTGAGATACGAAAAAACAGAAGAAGCACATAACCCAGATTAAACAAAACTTAGAATCTAAGTCTACACTTGTATTAATACTCAATAAGGAGATTTTTCTCTATTACAATTGGCAAGAAGAAGCCATTGGTAGATCTTGAATCTATCTATTTATAAAATTGTCTGAACTCAAAACGGTTGGACTTCTTAAAAATATCAAATATTTTTGAATAAGGCAACAAAATGTAAGAACTGAAGAGTTCTACTAGCGTTCTCCTCTGTCTCTACGTCTGCTGGTAAGGGTGTTTCTTTTTCTCATTTGTGTCTTTAGTTTGAATACAACTGGCGTCTGATTCTTCACATGTATGAATAGTATGTGCATGTTTCCTTACTTGTTTCCAGGCGTCCTTGTTTTCTCATATTCAATACATTGGATGCATTTACTCAATAATTGTACCATTAACCTTGAAGGCTCAATTGCTTCTTTCGCCTTGAAAATGTATAGATTCCTCTCTATCTGAGGAAACTTTTCTTGTATCCTTTTCACTCCTTGAGATGTGATCTGTAACTGTAAGCTTAGATTTACTATCCATTTGTTTATTTGGAGGAGATTAATTTGGCTCATATTTTGGATGGTTTTCAAAGCTTCTTCTTTGCTTGTTATGGAATTATACCAGTTATTGGCTATATAAATTAGACCGAGGGATTCAAAAATAGCATTTCCTTAAAATTCAATAAGTCCTTTGTCTAGTGATGTCAATTATTCTAGACAAGATTCAATTACATCTCTGGCAATCCTCTTACATTCTGTTAAATTTGTTTCCCAGGCCTTTAAAACCATACCACCTCTTATTTTCTCCCAAAGAGAAAGTCGATGAACATCTGTGACATCCTCCTTTGGTACTAATAAGACGGCCTCTTGAAACTTAAATCAAGCCGAGTGAGATTCTCTTTCTTTAATACATATATCTTTGTGAGTGAGGTCTACTGCCTGGTAGTATTTATGGATGGCATCGACCTTCGTGAAGAGATCTTGTTGGGATATTTCTAGCTTTTCATTTACCTCCAATGCTTGAGACAGAAAATCTATTATCTCTATTGAAGTACCTTTGGTCAACTCCAACCTAGCTTGCAACTGTTTTATTAGTTCCGCATGTTGGGTGATTCGTCCTTTATTGAACTGTGAATTCCTTTGGAGCTCATCAAAGTTGTCTTGGGGCTCTTGAATTTATTGTTTATCGTATGCTCTGATCTACTCGAAATATCGACTCATCCTGTTCTGAACAGTCTGCTCAGTTGTTTTTATTTTCTTTTGAAGTTTCTCTACCAATTGGTTTCTTTGTTTTAGTTGCTTGGCCAAATTTTCTACAGACCATTGATTTTTCATGGAAAAGGCACCTAAAGAACCTACCACCTCCTTGGAGAATTCTATATCATCTCACTTCTATCCATCGTAAACCACTCTTTTCCTTTTGGCTATTTCACCATCTTTCTGATGTGTTTCTTGTTTAATGATGGACCTCCTCTTCTTGATGAAAAACAAGTCTGAAGAAGGAATTTCTTCTTCTTAAATTGGGGTAGTATCATCTATAAAGATGACTTCAAAACTGGTATTCTTGAAACTTGACTACAGCGGTGTCAATGAAATAATGGGGTTACCTATCTCTGTGAACGATTGTTGCTCTGCTATATTGGTAACTGATTTGTCTGGTGTAGAAGGAGACATATCATGCCCTTGTTTTATGAAAGTTTTGATATGAATCATTGCTTGAAGGCCTAATGGACTTGATATTCAAGCTTTCAATTCCTGTATTGAAGTTTTGACGTTCTTTGGATTTTCCTCGGTATCCTATTTGTCGGAATTCCCTGCCTTGAAACCCGGTGTTGTGAGTGGGAAATCCCCCTACGGACTAGCATTTAGGGTTATATTTTGCATGCAAATAAGACCAAAAGAAACCTACTTTCTACTGTCGTCCCAGACCTAATCCCCATTTCTTTTAAGAAAATACATGGTTAGACGAAAATACCTTGTTCTGGGCATTCGATGTCGATCCTTCTTCATGCTTGATTGCTTGTTGACAACAGCTCTCCTCCCAAGGCTGACCTGCAATCACAGAAAACAAGCAACAAACTCTACATGCATTTGTTCTATAGATTAATGGGTTAAAGATTCAAACACATATTCACTAAACTATGAAGAAATCATATAGTGGGATGGGAAAATCATTTCTTTATTATTAACTTTAATGAATAAACTTACAATGTCAAGACCAGCCACTGCTCCACGAACCTAGTCCTGGGCTCCTCTTCAAATGTCCTCCAACTTCTTTTCTCTGTATCTCTCCTTGCACAAGGATGGCTAAAGGGTTGGGACAATGGGAATGTGCAATTGGGTATAGTTTCTTTACTCTCATTCTCCTTTTTCAAATGGTACCCTTACCCCTTCTTTTATAGGCTAGAAGAAGCTAGGTATTTGGTCGAACCCTCGTCCATGCATGGCTAGAAGGTTTAGTTAACTCACCCAAAGTTGTGTGTTCTGTCGGCAAATTTCCTTTTTTTGTGCTTTTGTAGGTACACATGGGCTGTTTTAGGTCAGCTAGCATGTACACACGTGTAGTAATGGAGTAGGGCATGTGGGCCTTTATAAAAGAGGTTTTTTAAAGAGTTGTTCAACAATGTGTTGGCAAAGAAGGAATCTGATATGGCCTAATGCCAAGTAAGCATGTCTAGTGTAATTTAGAGTGATAATAGATTCCCCCTAATGTGTGAGGTCAGAAGAGCATCTGATGGCCGAAATACATTAACAGTCTTCATTGATGTGCTGAACAATTGAGCCCAGGGACCAGGAACTGGGAGGCACTATCTACAAAATAACAATTGTCTCACCGAGGCAGGCGTACCCATGCTTGGGATAAAACAGAATCATGGCTACCAATCAAATACACTGTAGATCCATGTCATATAACTATATAAAGAGTAGCCACGAACAATACACAACAGAGCTACATCTCGAAATCAAAAAGATATACATATAGAGGATCCATCTTCTAGAAGCTGATACAGCCTGATGGTTGGAGATGAGGTCTTCAGAGCTCGAGCGACAACTTCAAAATATTCAAAACTCAAGTAGGAGTGTAAGATGAGTGTACGACGTCACTACCCAGAGGTTTTCAATGGCTCATCGGTCATGGACTAGATAATCTTGATGATCAGACTGAAAGCTTCATTGATTTCGAACAAGGACTTGATTGGATGTTCAAGATGGCTGGGTATGAGGGCAAGAGACAAACTATAGAGGGGATGACTCAGGCTTGGTGAAAATATTCCCTTGGACAACAGCACGAAAAATGATGAGACTCAGGCAACCCAACATTAACATAAGTTTACAAGGTAGGACGCAATGCAAACTCTCCATATGTTTGGAAGAATAACCAAATGGAGGAGGACACAACTCTATGTAGCGAGAATAGTTTCCTAAGGTCATATTAAATCCTAGGGTTTGATGAAAAAATGGATGGATGTGCTTTATCCAAGGGCAACTCATTATGCTGCCAATAAAGAAAATACTTTTCCCTTCCTCTTTTTGGGGTATATTTGACTTTTTTTTTTTGTCTTTTTTCAATAATTTTGGAAAAAAGAATAAAATAATGTTACATTACAAAGGAGGATCGAGTGTCATAAATGTACTATTTCCAAGTGTACAAAACACAGGGATTCTCAGGGAAAAGGGACATATGCAAGAAAAGAACACTCGGGAAAAATCCTCCAAGGGCCAAAGGTGTCAAGACGCAGAGGCAAAGCGCTACAAGGCTTGCATATAAGGCATGCTTCAGATGGTTCAATTGAGAGCAACATGGAGCCGGCATTAGGCCAAAGACACAGGTATGCAAATGCGATTAATAAAACACACAATGGTAATGTCCTTCGATGTAAGTTTAACGAGCCTAAAGAAGATAAGCTCGATGGTTTTTCATCTTTAGAGAGTTTGAAAAAACGTAAAAGGAGACTCCATTGGGGTATGTTTTTCAAAGGGATCGATCCTATGGCAAAGGGATAAAGACAACCAGATACAATGATGGTTCTATGTCACAAACTGATGGGATCGATCCTATGGCAAAGGGATAAATACAACAAGATACAAAAGTCAGGGTAGAACCCTAAACTACATGCTCAAGTTGATCATCTGAGACTTTTCCACGAATCATAAAAAGTGTCCCAAAACTTCAAAAAACTGCCTTGATACCCGATCATATCCCTCCCATGCAACTCCTGAATCACTCTAAATGGTTTTTGGTTTAAAGAAAATGATAAGGGAGGCCAGAAAAGTGACAAAAAGAGGCCAAAAAGTCTATAAATAGAAGTTGGCAGCTCATTATCACCATTGTTGATTTGGAAATTGACTCTGGAGCCAAAAAACCCCCTTTGACAAAAGTGGTGATTCTGGGAGCTACAGTGGATGAAATGAGCTTTTGTCTAGACCAAGTAAGTACAAACTCTCCTATATTGCAATTTAAATCTTTACTTTTGTTTTGGGTTCCATGTTTTGGGGGGCGTCAACCTTTAAAAGGTCGGCCCTAGGTCCAGGCAGGATATCTAAGGACAGGCCGTGTGTACATTCGGGTAGAGTAAAAATTGCATGTGTGTACATGCGACTGTCAGCATTACAGCCCACGTGGACCCCCCTTAATGAATAAAAAATGTTAAAAAGAAAGGTTTAACCCTCCTAAAAATTGTTGTTTTGCGGGATGTATGTTCACTGGAGAGAAAGAGAGTATGAGGAAGTTAGTGAGTTGGTCGAGGAATACCCCAATGTTGTGGTCGCCTTGATGCAATGTGGGTTACTAAAGTTCTTTTTATGTCCTTTTATGCAGGCACAACCTAGGCTACTGAATGCCTTGGTTGATTACTGGCATCTAGATGCAAAGGATTTCATGTTAGAGGAGCAGTCACTGGTGCCCCCCACCGAGGACATATACTTTTTGACTGGCCTCTCAAGGAGAGAGGAACCAGTCAACTTTCGGATGTTTCCTTCAGGTCTACATAACATAGAGGAATTGATAGGCCTTTACTGTGAGGCTAGGACAGACCGATCGAGCTCACAGGTGCCCATAAGCAAGATTACTAACTTATCGTTGCAGGTGATTGTATTTCTCATTGGGCAGATGACTGGTTCTGCAGCTTTGCATCAGGCGTCCTGTGCACAGATGAACTATGCAGTCCAGTGCTTGAATGCACAAATAATTGACTGGAGTACTACATTGCTAGATTGTATGAAGAGGCAGTTGATAGATTGACGATTGCGGACACAGAGGAACTTTGAGTTCGGGACTGTTCTATGCTCATTCTTGTTTGAGAGAGTTCCAAGATTTAGTCCTTGAGTAGTGGTACAAGGACATCAGGCCTCTCTTCCTACTATGTGTAGATGGGTAGTATTGTTTCCATGACAGGGTGGTGGAAGGAATAATGAGTCCTTCGATGATGAATTCTTTTCCTAGCTATCGCGGAAGATCCCAGTTATCGAGGATTACCTGTATGCTGGGATTGATTTTTCTAGGGATCCTGAGATACCAGTACCTCCTAGTGAGGAGCGAGGAGAGATGGGTAAGTCTCCATCATTGTGTTTTTTTTTTTGTTAATCATATGTAATTTTTATGTTGTTTTTGTTATATATCATTTTTTTTTTATATACCAGAGTATTTGATGGATAAGAATTTGTTGTGTGTAGATGTGGGACTAGTGCAACCTGCTAACTATGCGAGGAACAAGCGTCGTCATTGGCCAGTGGCCTCACCTACCACCGCCAGGGGACCAGCAGTAGCAGGAGATCTTCCAACCGGGGAGGCTGAGAGGGTGTTGAGATGAGTTGAGTGGAACTTTACTGCACTCACTCGCACAGTCCCTATGTCAGATATTGAGGATCGACCACCATCCATGTAGCCTCATGTAGTGGGGGCACCACGGACGTGGGTTCGATTGTTTCGTCATTTAGCAAATGCTGTGGATCAGTACAATAGGGCCCACAGGCCCTGACCTTAGTTAGATTTTTCACGTGCCACGAGCACTACTTGTATATTTTTTTGATGGCATAAGCCCCGTGACTCATTATTGATCATATTTTTGAGGTGCTTGCATCCATCTGTGTACTCTGGTTACTTATGATATTATATATGGATTTTTATGTCTTTTGTGTCGTATGGATCATTTGTGCAAAAAATGTATTTACATGTTTATGTGAATGTATTTTCATATGTGTGCAAGAGGCCAATTAAAAGTTGATTAGATAGAGCATCTGTAACTTGGTTTAATCTCCTAGGAACACGAAAATATGTAATATAATCAAAGTTTCGTTCTAAGAGACATACCGTAAGGAATCGTCGGTGTAAATTCGGATCATGAACTCGATAAACTCTATTTAACTGAGACACAACCAGCTGAGCGTCGAGATAGACTCGAAGATGAGAAATACCAAATGACAAGGCGTCATAAAGAAACTCAATAACTGCACTATACTTGGCGACATTATTTGTGGTGTCACTTAAGAATATACCTCTGGAAGATAATAACTGGCCTCGAGGTGTAAATATTACAAAGCTATGGAGGCAAGCCTCCGAGTGTGCCAGCTAGCACCGTCTGCATACCCAATGAACACCTCAGATTCACTTGAAGATCTCGTGCTACTGCTGTCCATAGGATCTCCTGCTAACATCAACGACATGTCCATAACACTAAATAAAAAAATATAAAGTAATAGTACAAATACTATACATATGTTACAAAAAGTTACCCATGGTGACCTGCCTATGAGTAATACTTCTTGAGGTAGAGACCATCTCTAGGCTCTGCCAAAGAATTCCCTTCAAAGTCAACCATATGTTAAGCACCCTTTTTTAAAACCTCTTTTATGATGAAAGGTCCGAACCACATGGGTTTGAATTTTCCTGCCCCCAGGGGGTCCTTATCTTGGTCATAGACTAGGACAAGGTCGCCTTCAGAGAAAATCTGAGGACGAATGGACCTATCATACTGACACTTGACTTTATGTTTGTGAGCCTCGTTGGCCAAAGCCGCATCACGACGCTGCTCAAGGTATAATAACCATTCTTCAAGTGGAGAAGTGTCTAGAAATAACTATACTGCCAACTTTAGGGATGGGATCTGACATTCGATAGGAAAGACTGCTTCCAGCCCATATACGAGTTTAAAAGGTGAGAAACTAGTTGCAGTCTTAACAGAGCTTCGGTAGGCCCATAATGCCAGGTATAACATCAAATGCCAATTTGACTTGGCTGAGTTGATTATTCATTGTAGGATGGTCTTAAGAGATTTGTTTACAGCTTCCACTTGACCATTTGCTTGGGGGTAGTAGGGTGATGAATGTTGTTTCCATAACCCAAGCTTTGAAGTTAACTCGGTCATCATCTGGTTCTGAAAGTGACTACCATGGTCAGTGACAATCTCCCTCAGGATGTCAAACCTTGCTATTATCTGGTTGAATAAAAAGAGAGTTGCAGTCTCTCCATTGTCTTTAAATGTTGGCATAGCTTCAAACCACTTTGTGAAGTAGTCTATGACTACGATGATATAGCAGTGCCCCCTTGCTAAAGGACGGTTTCGTGTAGTGTAATCAATCCCCCACTTGGTGAAGGGACCAACTGTGATGACAGGAAACATGGGAGCGGGGTGTGCCCTCATCTTCCGAGAGACAATTTGGCATGGGTGGCACTTCTTGACTGATTCGATACAATCTTTGATTAGTGTCAGCCAGAAGTAACCTGCTCATAGAATCTTTTGGGCTGTTTCCAACCCAGATAAATGACCGCCACATGATCCAGTATGGAAATCATTAAGCAAGATGACTGCTTCTTCGTGAGTGAGACATCGACGCATGATGCAGTCGACACCTCTCTGATACAACGTATCATCGAGTATGAGATAATTCTTATCCTGATAACGTATGCATCGACGCTCATCATGAGAAGCAGAAGTGGGGCACTTCAAAGTCTAGAGATAGATAAGTATATCTCCATACCATGGATCTGAAGATGTGATCAAAAACATATCTCCTCTGATAGTCGATTCTTCAGGCACAACGTCACCTGACTCAACCGGAAGTTTCGAAATAAGTTCTACGAAGACCAGTGACTTTTTGGATTTCGCTAAAACAAAATCTAAGTCAAAATCCTAGAGGACGACTATCCATCTACTGATCTTTCCGCCTATTACCCGTCGTGTCAACATGTACTAGAATGGATTCACGACAACAATGACGGTGGTCTTGCAAAATAGAACATAATGACGAAATCGTTGAACAGCATGAACTGCTGCCAACACAAGTTTTTCAATATGAGAATAATTCAGTTCTGGTCCTACAAGGCCTTGGCTCAGGTAATAGATCACATATTCTGAGAACAAGTCATCTTCCTGAACTAAAACCATGCCAATGGTTGACTCTGCTATAGCTAGGTATAATAATAAATCTTTGTTATAATTAGGTGGCTGAAGTAGGGGGGCATTTGTGAGGGCATGTTTCAATGTGTCGAAAGAGCATTGATCGGCATCGTCCCAGTAAAATGGAATGTCTTTCTTCAGTAAGAGCATAAATCCCTTTATGATCTCGGCATAGTTGGCGATGAAGCACCTTAAAAAATTCGCCTTGCCTTGTAGACTCTGAAGTTGAAGGATTGTGCGTGGGGGAGGCAACTGAATTATTGCCTCAACCTTGAGAGGATTGACCATGATCCCTGTCATTGATACGATGAAACCTAACAAATGTCATGATGTTATGCAAAAGATGCACTTGTTTGGATTCAAGCAAATCTGAAAGTAGCGACAATGCTCAAAGATAAGTCGGAGGTGTGTGGGATGATCTGTTCTCTTGTGAGATCGAGATGATAAATCATCTAAATAGGCCTCGACTATATTATTGCGGTCATGGAAAGCAAAAGACATGACCCTCTGAAAGGTTGCTCCAGCATTTTTAAGACCAAAAGGCATCTTACGATACACAAATGTACCCCATGGATAGATGAATGTCATTTTGTGCTAGTCCTTGGGTTTGATTTATATTTGATTATATCCCGAAAAATCGTCCATGAAAGAAAAGGCCTCGCAACCAACACATTCATCAATGATCTGGTCGATGAATGGTGTGGGAAAATTATCTTTGGGACATGCCTTGTTCAAATCAAGGAAGTCGGTACATACACGAATCATGCTTTGTTTTTTATTGACCGACACATGATTTGACACCCATTGGGTCAAATGGATAGGATAGATAAAACCGACTTTTAGCAATTTCTCAACCTCAACCTTAATGGTTGCTGCTTTCCTAGGATTAACTAGACAAAGCTTCTGCTAAACAGGCTTGGCATTAGGATAAGTTGTTATTTCATGTTTGATTATTTTTGGATCAATGCCTGGAATTTCCTTGTAAGACCAGGAAAAAACGTCGCAGAATTCTTTAAAAATATTTGTATAGAGTTGAATCTCTCTGGGGGAGAAATCAGCTCCGACAAAAACATTCTCCACGATGCTAGGGTTTCGGGAGATATTTATCGGTAAGGTTTCAGAGATAGTTTCCATATTACCCTCAGCATAAACCTCATGTGTAGCTAAGGGATTAATAGGACAAGACCTATCTCCCGTCATAGTCACCGTGAATTCTCCAGCTTTGATTTTCCTTAACTCTGGGAGGAAATATGATTTGTGATGAAGATCTTCCCAGGGTTTTTCCAGACTAGTCATTGCTTCAATTACTGCTTCGTCATAGGGAAAGAATAAGTCTAACGAATCGGTGTCAGTGAGATAACCCTGAGCCCAAATAGGCTCTAGAAGTGGATCTAACTCTTATGCAGGAGTTGGATTAGTGTTGGCTGAAGCTTGTTGGACTAAAGAGTATGCTACTTTAGCTATAGACAAGGGAATGGACATGCCCGGGTGCCCTGTCCCATCCATCATGGCCAATGGGGAAGGAATTATCCATGGATCATTGAAGTAAGTTGTGCGGAACGACGAAACTTGAAAAATATCAACCTTATGGTGATTGGATATAAACTTGATATCACCTTGAGGGGGTGGGTAATCAAAGGTACCCATCAAAGATGGGCACAAACCAACCCCTACGTTGACCAAACCTGGTTGAGGATTATCAATCATCAGGACCGTGGATGCCCCCAATGAAGGGTCAGGTCTGGAGAAAGACAATTGATCGATGGTTACAATCTGACCCAAAAACCTGTAGCAACCATGGCTTGCATGGAATAAGTCCAATTCATTCCTAACAAGATTTTATAGTAAAGGGGTGCGTCGACTACTTCTACCTCGATGCACATGGTCTTTCCTCCTAACTGCATGGGGAAAGAGGGAATGATACCATGTGGTCAGAATGAATGACCGTTGAAAGAAGTGAGAAGAGTAGGTGACAGAGACAAAATGGGTTGTCCAATGGCCTTCCAACATGCCAAGGACATAACGCATGTCGAGGCACCCTCATCAACCACCGTGTGGAAGATATTTCAAGTAAAATTTTTCATGGGATAAGCCACTACTATCTGAAATGCTACTTGGTAAGGCAAACGAGGTTTCAAGTCAGTTGTATCCAGCATGATTGTACCCGGATTACAAGTTTGGGTAGATCCTAAAGAGGTTAACAAGGCTTTCCTCTGGGAAGGGCAGCTTTGGAGGACCTCCAAAGCGGACATCGCACAAGGGGTTTGTGATAAATCCTCCACCACAGAATAGTTTTGGGTCGCCCTTGCATTTGGGTTGTGAGAAGATTTTTTGAATGTGCCTTTTGGGATGTGTGTCATTGTTTTGCCCAACGTCTTCTCAATCTGTAGAGGAAGAGATGGGTGTTGGGCTTCTTTTCCCTTCTCAGAAGTGCTTGGTTTACTATAGTCATGTGCTCTAGTCGATATAAAAGAATCACTCTTCACCATATATACATTCGCGGATGTGGGATTGTTCGGAGACAGATGGGATCCTTGACTGCCCCCTTCCATGCTTGTAGAGGCTTGGGTTAGATTTTTCCCATGTTGAAATGGATTTGTTAACACAACAAGTTGTTGTTGTGTCACAAACTTTTGGGCCTCTGCAATCCGAGGACATAGGTGGGTGGGGTGGTCTTTTACGCACAGGTTGCATGGATACCTTTCCTTTCATTTCTCAGTGTTGCCCTGGATAGCATTACCGGTTGGTTTATTATCCCCCTTACCCTTATTTCATTGTTTTTTCTTTCCTTCAGGCTGCTAGGTGGCCTTTGGATTAGTAGATTGCATTATGTGTACATCCAACATTTTGGTAGGGGGAGCATCCAAAGCAGTAGTTTGGTTGGCCGCTATGTGTTGTATAGACAACTGTTGCAATTTCTTCGTCAGTTGCTCAGTGGGCTTTGTTTGTGCTGAACCAACCATACCATCGACATGTGGTCCAACTCTCTATCTAGTTTTATCAAGTATTGAGTGTGGTGCATCTGGAAATATCTCGTATAATAAACCAGACTAAGAATAGATTAGCTCAAGTTGTTGAGCTCTCATGATGGCGTCTTCTTCAAAAAATACTCCCAATGTCATGACATCTTTGGATAACTTTGGGGCCAAAGACTTAAGGAACCACTCTAGCAGGAATGCTGGTGGGACTGGTACCTTAATTAAACTCTTATGGTGTCTCCATTCTCAAATGTGATTGGAGATATGGTCCACTTTTGTTTGTGAGAAATTGGCCAGCAATTTTGTGCCAGCATCGTATCTCACAGGTAATTGGAAAAGGTTTAGGAAATCCATTGCCAATTCGCCCAAGGAAGATTATCTCGAGTGATCGAGCTCAATGTACCATTTCACAACACTCCCAATGAGAGTACGTTGAAACAATCGCAACTGTACGAAGTCATCTTTCAATGAGTTAGATGAGCACCAAATATGGAAGGTAGTCACATGATTGCCTGAATCTTTGTTAGGTTTGGCTTCAAACTTTGGTATGTCTGAAGGCAACTTTGTCAGCATAGGAGGCCAACGTGGATCATGATAGATAGGGTCATTCAACAACCGTGTCAATTCTGGAAAATGCAAGGTTGGCAGGAAGGGTAGTTTGGGTTGTTGGTGATAACCTGGGAAAAAGGGACCTAGAGTTTGACTGGCACCAGGTTGCTAGGAAACGTTCGGCTGCTAGCCTGGGTTCTGGTAAAAACCATGGCCATGGCCAGCATACGAATTTTTCCTGTGAGGAGACATCATTGGCTGATTTTCAAAATAGGACATATATGGTTGGGCATGCATTACATTCGAAGGACTTTGGGAAGGGTTGCCCCATGTCGGTCCCATGGGGATAGGCATAGTACTCTGTCCGGGGTTCCATTGATTGTGGAAAGAATTACCCCAGATCGACATTCCTGATGAGGGAATGAATCCTTGCCAAGAATTACAAGGCCTGATGCGGAAGAAGTTTCTGGGTGTGCCCCCTATGCAAGAATAGTACCCTGCATAGGAATAGATTGTCTGAAACCGGGATTGCCCCTAGTCAGGAAAGTAGATGATGAGAAGGCATTGTTACCAAACACACCGAACAAAGAAAAAGGTGTCAAACCTACTGAAATATTATGTGAAGGTGGTCCTTGACTCCCTGCTCCAAATAAACTATGGTGTGCAGGCGGCCCGACGGATGGTTGGTGCGTGCCACTGAGCGAAGGGGACGAAGGAGGTATATGACCTCTTTTGTAAGGGAAATAATTAAAGAGGGCAGAAGTTTCCCCCATGTGGCCTTACAGAGGAGTGTTAGAGCTCCTTTCCCCCAGACCTGAAGTCTGTGAAGTGGAGTAGGAATGTACAGGACTTGTACCTAAACTAGGCATCCCGTATGAGAACAAAGGGCCTGTTGCACTTGGTGTGAAAGGGGTTGTGGTTGCCGCCTGAGATGGGGTCAGACCACTGTGTGATGTAGAGGTGGTCGAGACCATGCTGGCTTGGACTAGTGACGGTGGGTTAGGAGGTAGAAACTCTCCTGTGGTGACAACCGTAGTGGGAATTGAAGAATTCCCAGAAGGAGTAACAAAATTTGTTTCCATTGCTGCGTGCGAAACTGTCTGGCACTCGTAAGGGTGAATCAGTATGATGATGGGTGCCAAGAGATCAGTGGTTGGGTTTTCAACTAGGTCGAGAGCTTTCGCTCCAAGGTCCAAAATACCCTTGTTGGTCTAGCTTTCGCCTGAGTGGTGGCAGGGGTGGCTCCAGTGAAACCGGTGATAGGCCCAAAAGCCTTCATGATTAGTGGATCTCGTGATCCTCCACTATGTGAGAAGATCAAAGACACCTTAGGGATTTCTATTCGTTCAAAAACAACACACACTAAAAAAGTCCCTATAAGATAAGATAGGAAAACACTAAACTAATTGGAAAAACAATTACAACAACCAACACTAGAGAAACTTACCGGTGCAAGTGTAACCCAAACATGGAAGCATCCTCCAGGTATACTCTACAAATCATGGCTCGATGTATGTCCTAGGTACCGCGGTATACCCCCACATTCACCTGTGTATGTCCCTAAAATGATGGGCAACTAGGTTGCCAACGCGCGAACAATCACCAGGCGGGTACAGTTGAAAGTCGGGTAGACCACAATGAGAAGGGTATCGAGCCTGAAACCTATCAAGAGTATCAAGAGAAAGTGGTCTAGAAGACAAATGAGGACCTTGAATGAATTAGAGACCCACAAAGCTCTGTGGAAAATACAATCGATGAAATCCCAAGACAAACCCTCTATATGTGTTCTCCACTATAATTGGTCCATCTTTGGAGGGGTTATCTCCACTACCTTTCTGCACATGACCTCATGTTTATCCCCTGTGTTAGAGGGGGGTCCCATATAACTTTCACGATACTGGACTTTGACACTCCCTAACTCAGACTCCAATGTTTGATTTTAATGGCCTTGAAGAGTTTCCTCTCCAACCTAATTCAAGGCCCTAATCCTGAACTAGTTGGTTGACCCTAAAAACATAAAAAGTCTAATGAATTCTAGATTTAGCATTAATTTTATGGCTTGTCTTATGTCAAAGGTTATGAAAGTGAAACTAGTGATGTTTGAAAGATGAAAGAAAAAATGAACAAAAAGCTAGAAACAAAAAACCTTCACTTAACTCAAATTTTAAACAACATTTCAAATTTAAAATTTTTTCTAAGATCTTTGAACAACAAACTCAAAGCAGGATTTCACTCGACTACAAGCTACTTACGATCGAAGTAAACTTCCAAGAACTTATGAAAGCATAGACTTTTCCCTGGTTACTAATGCAAAACAACACTTTTCAACCAAACAAAGAAAATAAAAGTTTTTATGTTTTTTTATTTGAATGCTTACAAATCAAAAAGGAAAAATATCAACAAGTCAAAACCAAAAAAAACTTCTGGCCTAAGCGCAAATCGCAAATAATCTTTTTAAAAATCACAAACCAACAACTTAAAAATGGACTCTCACACTTGTCTAAAAACCCTACAGAAGAAAATTTTGACAAAAACTTCTAAATGAAAAAGAAAGCTATGGCTGAGATCAGACCTAAGCTACTAACTGCTAAGATAGAGACTCAAAAACCTGAGAGATATAACTCTTGTCAAGGGAAAATATGATTGCCTCTCCTTCAACAAAAAATATCTTCCACAAGCACATTGTTGACAATTCAACAACAAGCGTGTGCACACAAGCTGTGTAGAGTCAAAGGGTGTGTACATGCACATTGGCCTTATACAAGCCACGTGTATCTCTAAAACTATGAAACAAATAAAAACAGGAAAACCAAACCAGGCAGAGACCACTGATACTGAGAATCAGGATCTCTTGAAGACTCAGACACTTTCTTTAACAGGAAAAGAAAACAATGCAAGGAAAAAATTCGTAGAAAAAACCAATCTGAGGTGAAACCTAAGCTATAGACTGCAAACCACAAAAACTAGAAAGATTTCCAAAAAACCCCTGAGAATGACTAATTTTGACAGGGAACAAGATGACTGCCTCAAAATGTTTCTAGAATCATACACGCTACTGTTACTTCTTCAGCTAGCGTTTACACGTGGGCTATAAGAATGTAGGGCATGAGTACACGTGTGCAGACCTTATATATGCCGTGTGTACCTCTATGGGTCTTGGTAAAACAAATTACAATCTAGCAAAGAAACAATCATAATTGGTATGGAAGACCAGAATCTCTATTAGCTCAAACTTTGTAGAAACTTCAAAAACAGGAAATAAAACTAGTTCTTAAAAATACCCAAAAATATTCCCGAAAACCCTAGAGACTCCCCCGGTACGGTAACCAATTTTGTTGTGAGTGGGAAATGCCCCTACGGACTATAATTTAGGGTTATATTATGCATGTAGATAAGACCAAAAGAAACCTACTTTCTACTGTCATCCCAAACCTAATCCCCATTTCTTTTAAGCAAATACATGGTTAGACGAACATACCTTGCTCTGGGCATTCGATGTCCATCCTTCTTCACACTTGATTGCTTGTTGATAGTAGCTCTCCTTCCAAGGCTAACCTGCAATCACAGAAAACAAGCAACAAACTCTACATGCATTTGTTCTACAGATTAATGGGTTAGAGATTCAAACATATATTCACTAAACTATGAAGAACTCATATAGTGGGATGGGAAAAGAATTTCTTTATTATTAAATTTAATGAATCAACTTACAATGTCGAGATCGGCCACCGCTCTGCGAACCTAGTCTTGGGCTTCTCTTCAAATGTCCTCCAACTTCTTTTCTCTGTATCTCTCCTTGCAAAAGGATGGCTAAAGGGTTGGGACAATGGGAATGTGAAATTGGGTATACTTTCTTTACTCTCATTCTCCTTTTACAAATGGTACCCTTACCCCTTATTTTATATGCTAGAAGAAGCTAGGTATTTGGTCGAACCCTTAGCCATGCATGGCTGGAAGGTTTAGTTAACTCTCCCAAAGCTGTGTGTTTTGTCGATAAATTTCCTTTTTTCATGCTTTTGTAGGTACACTTGGGTTGTTTTAGGTCAGCTAGCGTGTACACGCATGGAGTAATGGAGTAGGGTGCATGTGCCTTTATAAAAGAGGTTTTTTAAAGAGTTGTTCAATAATGTGTTGGCAACGAAGGAATCTGAGATGGCCTGATGCCAGGTAAGCATGTTTGGTGTAATTTAGGGTTATAACACCTGGAGGTACAGTTTCCTGTGTAGACGAAGGTGCCACCGGCTCTCCCTGTAATACTTTTGGTAAGTTGTTTCTTCTGTGCCTCTAAAAACTGAAGAAACTAGCCTGTTGATTTGGGGATAGAGCTTGGACTCGGTTTAGTACTTCCTCATAAGACCAGACTCTCCTGAATATTTTGTCATGCGGGGAATTTTTCGTGCATATATTTCTTCAAGTTGTATTGATCCAGGTGATTTTCCACGATTTTCTGTGGGTTGTGCCTTTTAAACTCGATGTCAACCAACTTAACATCCTCCAGAGTTGCAGCCTCCACTTTAGAATGAATGAAGTATAACAATGAAAACATACCAACCTAAAGAGGGAAGGTAGGCCATACCTTTTTATAGGCCTCTTTCAGTTCCTTGATGATACCCCCTGTCACAGTTTGGTAATCCACTTCTCGGCATACTAGCCGATCTGGTAAAACTGTCAGGAGAGCATGGGGAGGGACCAAGCACCCGAAAACCCTAATGTAAGAAAATTTTTCTTCAATGTACCAGTCTGTTATTTTTCCCAGATTCACCATGATTTTTTCTGAAATCCATGGGTGGGAAACCATATAAATCTATATGAATGGTTACTACTACATGGTGGCATATTTCATAGAAGAAATCTTTGTCCTTGTCTTCCCACAACTTGGAGTGATAGAAGTGAATAGTTTCAGCATTGGTCGGGGTCCAACTCCAATTCATCAGTGGAAAAGGGGTTATGAAGCAAATAACATCCATGATATATGCAGACATATACAAAGGGTTGGTTTCCCCTTCGACTTCGCTAATTTTTATTTTGTGGTTTCCTTAGCCAAATTTTCTGATAAAATTTTGGCCCATTTAAAAGAGTATCCCTTGGCCATCTTGTGCATAATTGACACCCATGCCATTGGGAAATGGGTAGGACTCTTCTTCCCAAATATCCTACAAATCATCATATCTACATAGATCATATGAACATCCAATGAAGTTGTGGCATAAATGCCATAAGTGTCAACTCTGAATTTCTCTGGGTGCCCTCACCATGACTTTACTATATCAGGATATCTTTTTTCATATTGTATACACTCTCGTTGCTCAAATTCTAGCATGAATGCGACATTGAAATTACATTTAAAATCGGGGGATAGATTATACATTACTTGTATGTGTTCAGGTCGGAAAGATCCAACAACAACCTTTTGAGAGTTGTAAATTATCCTGGTTTGGACGTCGACGTTTTCGAGGGCCCAACCTATCATGCCATTATATGGTATGAGCCTCGGCCGTGCAACTATTTTTTGTAGCTCCGACTGAGCTATATACTTGAGTTTAGCTTCATGAGTGTCATTCAATTCATCGTCGGAATCCTCTGGGCAATTTATAAGCTCGTATTGCAGGATCTCGAACACCTGTGTCCAGGATTTCACGGTGTCTATGGCTCGCGGTGTAGTAATTGACAGAATGTTCGCATTCGGATTTGCACCTTCACTAGTTGCTTTAATCATCTTACGTGGTGCCATGATATCGATAAAATTGGAATGGGGTTACCTATTGTAGGAGAATGCATGAGCTTCTCAGTTGGATAAAACTTACTACTCTGCGAAGGATGAAATGAAATTAAAAAACTAAGTAATTTTATTCGCATCATGTGCATTAATTCGAGCATACCTTTACTGACGGAAAATTTATGATCGTTAATGGGAAAGTATACCTGGCGATCTGCAATCTGAGTTAAAAAATCATTACCATTGATTTGTGATAAATGCCATTAATATTGGCGGTTGACAATCGGGAGCTTTGGATGAAACAAATTTGAAATTTCCTGAATCAAGAATCTGCGAAATGTTAATTATGAGATAATCTCCTTTAAAACATTAATTAATTGTGTTTAACTTTAAGTGATTTTGGGTATTCGGACTTCAAGATTTTTAAAGGTAGCTCGAGATAGAATCCCTGAAACCCAAACTTGAGAAATAACTAATTATCAGTTAATCGTTTTTAAGTTTTAATTAACCTTGTTTAAGTTTTGATGCTTCGGAAACTCGGACTTCGGATTTTTTAGGATATGATGAAGAGTAAACGTTCGAAATTTAAAACGCGAAGTCATTAATTATCTTTTGACTTAAGATTAACTTAATTAATTAAGATTTAGCATTTAGGAATTTTAATGCTTCATGGATTTGTGAGTTAGCTCTTTGTTATATTTTCGAAAGGCCATTACCCGTAGTGATGTTTTGAAGATGATGTCATTCTAGATGATGTGTCGGGACTAGGGGGTGCCACGTGTTACTTAGAATCATATGAATCTTCAGATGAAAATGTCGGAAATGGACGCTACGTGTCAGCCCAGGGAACACTCAAAAGATACATGTGTACTATGACTCATTCCCCTTTAAAGGTTTGTGGAAAGTGATAACGAACACTTTTTTGGTTTTGGGACTTTAAGCATGAAGACCTATTGAAATTCCCAAAGCGCGAAGCTCCGAGGTGACCTTTAGTGATTTGAATCTTTAACGACAGGCAGCTCCAAAACTCTGGGGAAAAGGGGATTGCTCGATTCAAACAGGGGATCTTCATCAACGACAGATATCATGTGTGCCTTATGACCATAAATAAATTCGGTTTAGACTTTGAAAGTTGATTTTTGAGTTGCCACTTTGGGGAGGATGAAGTTTGAGAAAGTAAAGCTCAAAGTTTAGGATTATAAATGTTCCAACGGTGGGCATTCTTGAATGGAGATTTAGAGGAATAAGTGTACATTAAGCAACATGAAGGATTCTTATTGTCAGAAAATGAAGATTATATTTGGAGATTAAAGAGAGTACTTCATGGATTAAAGAAATCTCCCAGAGCATGGTATTCAATACTTGACAAGTACTTATAGCAACAAGGTTTCAAAAGAGGAACAATAGATAGAAATATTTAAATTAATATCGATAATGGAGAGATGTTAATCATTGTATGTTATGTGGATGATATCATTTTTGGAAGTAATAATGATAGAATGAGCCAAAATTTTGTAGAAGAAATGAAAAAAGAATTCGAGATGTTTATGCTTGGAGAATTGTCCTTCTTCCTAGGACTGCAAATTATTCAAACTAGACAAGGTATATTCATTTCTCAAATAAAATATATCAAGGGGATGCCGAAGAAGTTTGGAATGGAAGAATATAAACTTATCATCACACCCATTGTTATTGGTTGTAATCTAAGTAAAGAAGATGAATCAAAGGAAGAAAATAAAACCCTGTATAGATCAATGATAGACATTCTCTTGTATGTAACAACCTCAATACTAGATATTATGAAGGCAATAGAGATAGTTGGAAGGTTTCAAGTAGCACCAAAGGAAACACATGTACTAGCAGTAAAAAGAATATTTAGATATCTGAAAGGAACTTTGGACTTTGGTTTATGGTATCCCATAGGAAAATACCTTACTTTGACATCTTACACAGATGTAGATTTGGTAAGTAGTGTGGATGACAGAAAGAGAACCAGTGGTGGAGAATTTTTTCTATAGCTTGGTGTCCTAGTTCAATAAGAAGTAAGCATCAACCTCTCTATCTATAGCAGAAGCAAAATACATTACAACAACATAATGCTCTACACAAGTGCTTTGGATAAAACAAACACTAAATATATTTAATTAGAGTATAATCAACCAATATCAATACTATGTGACAATAATAGTGTAATAAATATCTCCAAAAATCATGTAATGCATTCGAAGACAAAGAAAAATCCAATCAAGTATCATCTCTTAAGAGAGAAAGTCAGAGAACAAAATGTCAAGATGGAATATGTTGGCACAAAGGAACAAGTTGTTGATATCTTTACAAAGCCTATTACTAGAGAAACATTCGAGTATCTCAGGTAGAAGTTGGGGGTGGTCCCCATACCATCCACTCACTAAAGAACTACAAGAAGAGCACCAACTTAGGGGGAGATGCAGAAGGAGAAGAAGGTGGATGGTTTCTAAAGAGTATTGCATAAGGGGTAGAAAATTCCTTTTCCATTGATGTCAAAGGGGGAATGTACATAGACAAGGAAAGATTTGCAAAAAGAAAGACCTATAAAAAGCAAGAAATGACAAGTGTCAAAAAGTATTTAAGTGTTGCCATCAATAATAAAGGGGGAGTTTGTTGGAAATTGTGTTGTCACTGATGTCAAAGGATATCATTGATATCATAGGTAGGGGGGATACTAATTGTTGTCAATAATAAGAATAGCCTTCTGTGTAGTTAGTTGTCATTGATGTTAAAAATAAAATTAAGAAAGTGTCTAAGAAATAGACAGAGGAAGCATGAAAATGTATTGAGCTTGAAAAATAAAATATATTAATGGCTCGATCGAGGAACTAAATAAATCAATATATCCCACATTCATCGGGGAAATCTTGATCAAAAGGGTTTATAATGAAAATGAATTATCACTTAGTTTGAATTAAATAAAGTGGAAGAGATGTGGAACTCTACATAAAGGACTAACTATTAGTGGTTATATCTTGACTGTTCATCTCTATAGATCAATGGTTAAGATCAAATATTAAGTTTTGATACCTAGTGGGAGAGAACAAATGCCACATCAGCGCCACATGTCCAGTCAAAGGGAATCCACATCAGTTCCACATAAACACCATGTGTCAGGACATGTACCTATGCCACCTCATTCAATATATATGAATAATACATCCACATGGAAGCCACCTCATCTGCTACATCAACACAAGAGATATAAAAAATGACTAAGTATCAAACATCATAGAGATAATAAGAATGATGGAGAATTGGGAATATGAGAGTGTGAACCCATGGTGAGATCTTGAAAAACAACTAAGTATCAAGAATTGGTTGATGTCTAAAGAAATGGATAAGTATGAATATTGAATCGGTCAGATGGATGAGGTCATAAGAATTAGGAAAGTGTCATGGACCCACAGTAAGATTTAAAAAAATGACTAAGTGTCAAGAATCAGTCGGACGAAGATGAAGAAAGAGAGCAATCCTATGGATCCGTGAACCCATAATAGACTTAAAAAAATTTCTATGTATGAGTACAAGATTTGATGACCTAGGGGGTCACCATGTGCCACAGATCGTATGAACCATATGGTGAGAGATATGATCTTCCAAGAGGTTTCCACATGTCACAAATCGAATGACCCAAAGGGTGAGAGATCCGAAGGCTCATGATTTCGCGTAGACCCATGGTGAAATAATTAGAAAATTTCTAAGTATAGGTGCAAATTGAGTGCAGTGGAACTTGAGGGTGTAATTTAGAGGTCACAAAATTTTGGAATATTCCCTATACCTATAGTGAATCCATTGAGATAGATCAATGATTGATATCAATCAGAGATCTGATCGGATGGTGGCTATAAGTTGAAGACCTGGTGGTCCAGATATGCTAAAGTGAATGAGATCAACCACTAAAATTCAATTGAGAATACAATCCAACAACTATTGTGTGTTGTGGTTACATGATGTATTCTCGAGGACTCCAAGTCATTCTAGGTCGTTTATTTGATGTGGGGACATCATCGTGACTCTTTTATGGTACTTATAAGCCCATTGGAAGGGTAGGCTATCAGAATACAATCCATTGGAGTGGATGCACTCTGATGAAGAAGAAGAGCTCCGAGGAATGATCTAAACCATAGGTCAACAAACATGTGAGATGAAATATCAGTTGTGGGTTATTGTGGGTCCCACCTGACCATCTCCCGAATAGTTAGAGTGACAGAAGATAACCTTCATGTAGGTCGAAGGATTGATGCTATCAGAGCCATTTATTTCATACTCTAAGGATAGTTGGATATGTTGGAATACATTCCATCGAAGAGGTTCCATTCTGATGGTGGCTGAGTGTTGAAAGAGTATAGTTGAATATTAAGGTCCCATGGGCCTGGTAGTTTGATAGTATTGATATGAAGGAGATCAAGTCGATGGTTGAGGGTTAATTCGAGGGAAAATTAGATGTTTGTTGAAAATTTAACCCTTCACTGTGCTTTTTCAACAGACTACATGAGAAGGAAGGTATCTGAACTAGTTTCAAAGGATATTTGAAGCCCGGGTTTGAGGAAGAAGTGAATGGAGTTGGAATCAACCCCACTAAACCTTGTATGTGGAAAAATAATTGAGTGCATGATATGTATAAATAAATATTCCCGAATCATTTTGAAGTGCAAGTGTAGGAGAAGTGGATCATGTGAAGAGAATCTTTGAAGGTTTGAGGTTAGAGAATGCCAAAGAACAGAAAGAAGATAAAGTAAGGATGGCATGGTGGTGCAAGGGAGAGGATTGATGTCTTCATCTTATTAAGAAGTTGGTTCCTGGCATATTGGTGTCTACAGATTGTAAGTGGGTTCTTATAGTGAGGATTGGTGTCCTCATCTTCTTAACAAGTTGGTTCCTAGCAAGGTGGTTCTTGTAGACTGTAATTGGGTGCTTACTGCATGGATTGGTGTCCCTCACAGGTTGGAGTCTGCAAAGAATGTAATTCTTGTTTAAATATAAGAAAAACATTTGTGGTTTTCTCCCTTATTGGGTTTCCACATGAAATATCTGTGTACTATGAATTTTTGTTGATATATGTTCACATGATTAATTCTTTATGTTTGATTATATGATGACTAGTTAAATGGTAACGAGAAAAAATGAATAAAATTAGTTCAATGTTGACTCATCCCCCTCTCAGTATTGGTGTTTACTCCAACATTACATGCTTGTCATTTAAAGTTGATTGTTCAAACAAATAATTTAGACTAATGTGGTTTTTCCCCAGTTCGAATTTCCTACCCACAAGGTAGTGCCTCCACATATTCAACACATGAATAATGGTTGTCATCTCTAAATCATACGTGGCATAGTTTATTTCATGCTCCTTGAGTTTTTTGGACTAATAACAAACCACATGAACATTCTGGGTAAGGAAAGCACCTAGTCCTTCTTTGAAAGAATTAGTGCACACCACAAAGTCTTCATTTGGTTAAGCAATATTTAACATCGATGCACTTGTTAGAAGATATTTCAAATGAAGAAAACCTTCTTCACATTCCTAAGTCCACTCAAACTTCACACCCTCCTTCTACAAAGAAGTTATAGAATGTGTAATCTTTGAAAACCCTTTTATAAATCTTTTCTAGTAGCTTTTTAGTCCCATGAATGATCTGACTTCTATAACATTCCTTGGGGTTAGCCACTATTTGATTTATTTAATATTATTTGTTTCCATTTTTATACCTTCTTCTAAAATAATGTGACCCAAATAATGGATTTGCTTCTGATAAAATGAGCATTTACTCAACATTGCATAAAGTTGATGCTCCCTTAACATCTATAGCTCATGTTCTTCTTCAGACTTAGAGTAAATAAGTATGTCATATAGGAAAAAAATGAAAAACGTATCCAAGTATTTTCTAAAAATCCCATTAATCAAACACATGAATACAACTGGTGCATTTGATAACCCAAATGGCACCACTACAAATTCATACTGGCCATAATTGGTTCTAAAGGTGTTCTTGTTGATATATTCCTATTTAATCCTTACTTGATGGTAGCCTGACTTGAGGTCAATCTTGGAAAATATCTTGGCATCTTTCAGCTGATCAAAAACATCATCGATCCTTGGCAAATGGTACTTTTTCTTCATGGTCACCTTATTCAGCTACTTGAAATCAATGCACAATCGTAAGGTTCCATCCTTCTTCTCTACAAAAAGTATTGGGGTACCCCAAGATGAGACACTTGGGAATATGTACCTATTCTTCGATAATTCATCAAGCTACATTTGAAATTCCTTAAGTTTTAGTGTAGTCGTCCTGTAAGGTGTCTTGGACACTGGAGTTGCTCCAAGCATTAAGTTAATGGATAAATCTATATTCCTTTTAGGTGGAATATCTAGTATTTATCCAAAAACATAATCAATTCTCTTGGGACTCTAAATTATTCAATACTTACCACTTTATCCTTTGCTACCTCTTCGTGTGAACTACATAAATTCAGAATCCATTCCTAACACTTATCTTCAAATTCCTAGATGAAATTTCTCTCATTGTCACTACTCTTTCAATGCCTTGAGTTGATCTAAATTTTCCTTCATCATCAAGACAAGTGAATTCCTTGTTGTAAAAATCAAGTATAGCATGATTCTTGTCCAACCAATCCATACCAATTAGGCAGTCATACGATCCTAATGGAATTATGTTTAGCTCTGCTTTTGTACTAAGTCCATTCATGTCCAATAGATAGTCTTGAACCGACTCATTAATTATTCTTTTAGTTGTTGTAGATAGCTAAACTAACAAATATTTCCCATGCTTACTTCTTTGCAAGGGAAATATTTCCACAAGGTTTGGATATACATAACTACGGCTAGCTCCTAAATCAATTAAAATGGATATAGGTTGATCATTAATCTTACCTTCAAATTCAATCATATGACACTGAAATTCAACTTGACTGCTTTCTAAGGATGCATAGATCCTTGGCATTCTTCTTCCCATATCCTCAATAATATCAACCTCTTCAATTTTGTGCACATTCCTCCTTTCTCCTCTATGAGGGTAGTCTCTGTACATGTGATCTCCTCACAACCCCAACATTTAATGGGTTGTTTTCTTGGAATTTTCCCCAAATTCTCTGACATCTTGGACTCATTATGTGTTGGCTATCCTTGAGGATTATTTCTGAGGAAAGGTGGCTTGAACCCTTTCATTCTCTTCTCCATCTTTCATTTCTTCTTGTCAACTCAAGCTCCATGAAACATTAATTCTCCTTTATGTTTTCCATTAAGTCATTTGGCTCTCCTTATTGTTTCCTCCAATTCCTTGGGCTCATCATACTATATCTTTTCACTGTATATTGAAGGTATCCCACTCAGGAACCTTTGTATCTTGACCCGCTCATCCTTGATGAAGTCAACATACCTCATCAATTCTAGAAATCACCTCTCATATTCATCCATGGTCATGCTCCCAAGCCTGAATTCATATAACTCCTTCATATTCTAGTCATAATAACGCCAGGACAAGTATTTATTCTAGACATACTTTATGAACTGTCTCCAAGTGATATTGTTCTCATCAATGTGTTTCACTTGTACAAGTTGGTCCTACCACATTGATGTTTTTCCCTTTAGAATAATTTTACAACTTCATCTCCTGAATAATTATCTCTTAAGAATACAAACTTCTTACTAGGATTGGTCAATTTCTTGGTCCGATTAGCACTTACTAGAAATATCTTAGATTTACCTTTGTGTGCATTTTTTATGAAGGATTTCTCATCCTTGATTAGGAAATATTTGTTCTCTCTCCTTGTGAAAATTGTATCCCTCATGTACATGTAGGGGATTCTAAACACTACACCATGCATATCAAGTGGCACATCTATATCCACTTCATCAATACAATTTTTACTTATAACAAACTTGTTCTTACATTTCTTAGTGACCCTGAGCTCTGCATCCTTATTTACCCATAAAAATAGACATGAGTGAGGATGGTCATGAACATCCAATCCAAGCTTGCTAATCGGATCTTTGGCTACGAGGTTGGCTTTCAAACTAGAATGAAATAAATAATCCACTTTTGGCTTCTTGACCTAGATTTTAATATGGGAGAGCTTAGTCATCTCCTTCTCTTCGTTGGGATGGAGGCCATTCAGATTCACCTCCTTCTACATTGTAGTGAAAATAATCTTTTCATCTACAATTGAGCTACATTCTACATGGTTGCATGAATCCAAGATGAGTACGTTCTTCTCCTTGGCATCCTTCTTTCCATTCTTTGGATTCAACTATGGATTAGCTTCCAACACTTATATTCAGTGTGACCATCAATATTACAATTATTATAGTGGTTGTTCAAATCCTTGCACCGATGTGATGTGGTTGTTATCTTCTTATCCTTTCCTTTCTACTTTTCCTTTCCCTCCTTAGAACTACTTGGATGTTCTTTCTTCTCATCCATATTCTCCATATAGTGTGCATGCACAGATGCCTCATCAACTATCTTAGGCTTAAAGAGCTATGTAGACATCCCAAATACTTAAGGAGTACATCTATATTCTTGGGAGAAATTCCCGACATAATGGCTTATTTTATAAACTCGATGGTGTACTCTTGCTCACTTTTCCCTTCCTTTTGTTAGAAGTACTTCCAACAAATCCACTAGTCTTCTTCATACCCAATAGAGTAGAATTGGGAATCAATGAGGGTTTTGAACACCTCCCACTTAGTTATTGGGGGATCACTTCTAGCCTAAGTGTCTATGTGTGACTCTCCCGCCAAGTTTGGGAATGGGACTCTAACTTTAGCAAGGAAAATGAAGTCTTTAGAGATTCTCCTATGTTATGAACATTGAAATAAACTTCTAAATGTTGCAACCATTGATTCAACTTAACACCATCATTCTTATTTAGGTAGGGTTCGATGTCCACTTTCGCTTCTACTTTAAACATAAATTTGGAAGAAGTGATGGCAACAAGTCTCTCTTTCTCTGGCTCTTTTTTCAACTACCTTTTTTGCGCCTTCATTATCTCCAGATTTCTCATTTGAGCAAGCTTTTGAGTTATAGATACAAAACTCCCCAAAAGTTCCAAAATTGTTCTCTAGTGTTGCCATGAGGATGGCCATGTTACAAGATATGTCAACAACTTGTGCTTCTAGCTTTGAAAATCTCTCCTTTGATTCATCCCATGGATTGATACAATACTTATTTGCAATGGTTAGGGTTTTGAGAATTATTTCTTATGCAAATTTCTGGATACTACAACTTTCCACAAAAAAACCGAAATAAAATTTCTTAGACACGAATATGATCTATAAATTGTCATGTATGTTCCATTAGAATAATTCATCATGACAAATCTTACAATATTCTACAATATTTTATTGTGTAGTGTTTTAATTTAGATTTTAGATTTAGTATTACTAGCTTAGCACTTAAAATAATGAAAAAACAAAAATTGAAATTTAAGAAAATAGCACACTATCCACACTATGAACAAAAGATGTACCTTGGGAACACTCGATATAGGGAAAACCTAGCTAGAAAGTTAAGAAATGCAAATACAAAGAAAGTGCACTCACTATGGATTTTCCATGGACAAAAGTAGAACATCCTGTAGAAACGATACTGCTCCTTTCTTCTCAGTTATGAAATGAAAATATAAAGAAAGCACACTCACTATGGAATTTCCATGGACATTGTGGCTTGTATGGTTGCTATTGTAGATTTTAACCTTGTACAATTATTTACTGTAAACATATTTTCAATAAAAGAACCAAAAAGATAAAATGGAAAATACACACATTACACAGAGATTTTTCCCCGGGAAACCCAAACCGAGAAAACCAACATATTCTATATTCATTCACATCATACATTGTTTACAATACAATATACATATAGGATCCCATAGAATCCAAAAACCTAGTCCAATAACCTAGATTACTCAACAACCCTAATTCCTTAACTGGAAATAGAAAACCATCAGCGAAA
The DNA here is from genome assembly GCA_000966675.3 of Picea glauca. NCBI lineage: Eukaryota > Viridiplantae > Streptophyta > Pinopsida > Pinales > Pinaceae > Picea > Picea glauca. The sequence continues at coordinate 168,709 of JZKD02S1932960.1, forward strand.
ACTATGTGCCGAAAAACCGACAGACGCGAAAAATCGCCAATTTTTTTTTGGGGGGGGTGTTTCCCTTGAACCCCCACAGAGGGGGGCTCCTGCCTCCCTATTAATGCCTGGGAAAGGGGGCAATTAACCCCCAACGCAATGTAGACACTATTTCTAGTCATGAAAAGAATATAATACATACCCAACATTCTCCCACTTGTTGTTTTCTTTGCATACAACAAGTTTCATGCTTACATAGTCAACAATCTAGGGCAACAATGCCCATAGATCATCTACACCAAGAGAACTTCTCATTTCTCATAGATTTTTCTAATGAATCTATAACATTCTTCAAAGTGTCCACCTTCTTCACCAACACCTTCTTTTCTTCAACCATATCTCTCATAAAATGATATTGAACATCAATATGCTTTGTCTTTGAATGATAAGTTGGGTTCTTCGCCAGAAAAATTGCACTCTGACTATCACAATATATCCTTACATCTTTTTGTACAAACCAAATAAATGAACACAATCTTTGTAACCATACTGCTTCCTTGCTTGCATGAGTGGCTTCCATGTATTCAACTTTTGTAGTCGAAAGTGCCACTACATATTGTCTTTTTCTCATCCAACTGATTGCTCCTTCAAACAGGTTAAACACATACTCTCTTGTAGGTATTATACGATCTACATCTCCATCCCAGTATGCATCCACAAAGACATGTATTTCCAACACTCTTTCCAAACCTGGTCTTCCTTGGTAGCACAATCCATAACTAGTAGTGCCACACATATACCTGAAAACTCTCCTTACTGTTGTCCAATGCTCCTTCCTTGGTTTTGACATATACTTGCTCAAAACTCCCATTGCATGTGTAATGTACGGTATAGTACAAACCATTGCATACATCAAACTACCAGCCACACTCACATATGGAACACGAGACATGTCCTCCTCCTCTTCCCATGTCTTCAGACACTGATCCGCAGATAACTTTACACCTACAGGAATAAGGACCCTAGACGGTTTACATTCATGCATACTAAACCTTTGCAATATGGTCTCGACACATTTTCTATAATTTAACCAGAGCTTCTTTTTTTTCTGATCTCTTTTAATTTACATGCCCAAAATGAAATTTGCAGCGCTAAGATCCTTCATGTCAAATTTAGAGGACAACTGAGTTTTCACATCCTGGATAATCTCCTTGTTGTTTCCTATCAACAACATGTCATCCACATACAAGACCAAATAAATCAAATGATCACCAATTAATTTAAAATACAGACAATGATCCTCTTTTCTTCTTGTGAAGCCAAGTCCCAACATATAAGTATCAAAGTTTTTATACCACATCCTTGGTGATTGTTTTAAACCATACAAGGAATTTTTCATCTTGCATACCAACTCCTTCTTTCCCTTCACAGCAAAGCCTTCTGGCTACTTCATGTAGATTTCTTCTTCTAGATCCCTATGTAGGAATGTTGTCTTCACATCCATATGTTCTACTTCAAAATCAAATGCATCAGCAAAAAATAACAGAAATCTAATAGAGGTTAACTTGGCAACATCACCAATATCAATTCCCTCAACCTGGGAATAACCCTTTGCTACTAATCGATCTTTGTATTTCTCCACTTTTCCATCTGCATTCAACTTATTTTTAAATACCCATTTGTTGCCAATGGGATTTATTCCAGTGGAAAACTCCAATAGATCCCAAGCCTCATTCTTATCCAAGGCTGCCATTTCTTCGACCATGGCCTTTTTCCATAGTTTTCCATCCTCTTAATCCACTGCCTCCCTGGAAGTTCTAGGATCATCATCAGTAATAGACAAAGAAAAAATTGAATGAAAAATCAAGTGGAGTATACCTTTATGGTAGCCTTTTTTCTCGAACCGATCTCCTCAATACTGGAGTATGAGGATCTTCTTCTTCTTCTTCTTATTCTTCTTTAGATTTTGATTCATCATCCTTTGACTCAAACTCTATTTTCTCTGGTCCTTCCTTACTTGGTAGGGATTCCTGTTCGACAACATCTTTCATTTCTGTAAATACCACATCTCGGTTATACACAACCTTCTTATTTTTTGGGTTCCAAAGCTTATAACTTTTGAGACCATCTTTATACCCAATACACATACACTTTTCAAACTTCTTATCTAGCTTACTCTTGTTTTCCTTTGGAACATGAACATAGGCCTCACATCTAGATACCTTGAGATGCGTGAGAGATGGTTTCTTACCATTCCATACCTCATGTGGATTCTGGTCATCAGTGCTGATGAGGGTGATCGATTGACCAGGTAACATACAGTACCCACTGCCTCTACCCATAATTCTTGCCCTAACCCAGCACCATTGAGCATGCACCTTGCGTTTTCCATTAGCATCATGTTCATCCTTTCTGCAACTCCATTATGCTGAGGTGTATAAGGAGTAGTCTTTTGCCTTGCAATACGTCATTCCTTATAGAATTCTTCAAATTCATTCTCGTAGAACTCTCCACCATTATCCATCCTCAGTGTAAATGTGTTGAACCTACATAGAATAGATATAGCTAGGAATTGACATACACAGTTGTAGAGAAAATATGAGAAAAGAGAAGAAGGAGAGAAAGAATGGAAGAATTCTCATTAATCAAATGAATGAATGATAATTTACACATGATATAATATATATAAATCAACCAATGTGCACTGGGGGAGAATCCAATGTGCCATAGTGGTGGTCTAGAGTGATCTGGACACACACCAACAGTTACAGTAGTAAAATGCCACCTAGTCTAGTCTCTCAAGCAGTTACGAGAGTGAACTGCCATCTAGTCTGAGTTAACTAGTCTCCTAGTATTCAGTTAACTGATTGAAACAGAGTCAAGAGAGGAGGATATCAAGGAATCATGAGTAATGCGCTAGTCTTGTGATGATCCCAAGGACAATGCACATTAGTTGGTGATGATCCCAATGTTGCATGGTGATAATCCCAATGTGGCATCTAGAATCCACTCAACTGATCAAACTGAAGTGTGAACTGAAGAGAATATTCTCCTAGAGGAATATTCTCCCTAAAATATAGGAGACTGAATAATACTAATAAACATAGGGAAAACCTTAGGAAAAATAAATCTTAGGTGTGTGTGAAGTATCTCCAACACTCAACACCTTAATTATTTTCTCTATTTGATTCTCAACAAGAGCCTTAAACCCTTTAAAACTATCAAAGACTTCATATTTCTTTCTAAGGAAATTAATCCATGTATTTCTCGAGAAGTTATATATAAATGAGACATAGTACACAGATTTCCCCAATGATGGAATCGAAACAGGTCCAAACACATCATTATGCACTAGTTGTAAAATTCGTTGCACCACAGGGGAATCTTATCCAATTTTTATTCCCATATACACATTTTTCACATAAATAAAAATCCAGAGAGATGTTATACATACCTTCAATGATACCTTTACCGTGTAGTAGTCAAAGACCCTTCTCTCTGATATGCCCTAGTCTTTGATTCCACAGCATAAACTTTTCTCCAGAGACTGTAAGAGTTTTTTCTTCTTCAGTTCCAATATCAGGAACAATGGAACTATTACACCCATCAGTAATAGTGCTTCCTTGTAGCTTATACAGAGTTCCAATCCAAACTCCCTTCAGCAACATCATTGCTCCTCGAACCATCCTGTAGGTTTCTTTTTCAAATATTGTTTTTACCCTTGCATCGCCCAATTTTCTTACATAAATCAAATTTATGGCCAATCTTGGGATGTGCAGAACATCAGGCAGTGTTTTAATCCTTCCATCTATGAGCCTCAACTTGACTCTTCCTCGTCCTATGATTTTTGTTGTCGAGTCGTCACCTAGGAAAACATTACCTCCATCATACCTTTCATATTCACAGAACCACTCCCTATGGGGAGTCATATGAAAGGATGCACCTGAATCAACCAACCATGCCTCATGATCTACATGTGTGGTCGAAGAAGTCACGTACACATCCCCTCCTTCTTCCTTGGAGGTGTTTTCATTTGTAGAGGGAGCACCTTCAGATCCCTTCACTATCTCAACATTCTTGGATCTACATTGCTTCTTGAAGTTCCATTCTTTTCCACATCTCCAACATACCTTTACAAAATTTCCAGGAGATTTAGATGTCCCACTTGAGGACATAGATATATTTCTTTCTTGGGAGCATCCTCTTGCAAATAATGCATCTATGCTCTGTCCTCCCATGTTCTTTCTTCTCAGCTCCTCCGACAACAAGGATGCGACCACATCATCGAAACTCAAGGTAGTTGTATTACTACCTATGGCCACAACTAGACTATCCCACAAGTCTGGTAAAGAGCACAATACAATGATACACTTATCTTCATCAGAAATTTTAATCTCAACAGATAATAACTAACTTACCAAGTATTGAAGGTGTTTAGATGCTCTGTCACAGAGTCTCTATCTCTCATCCTCATGTTATACAACTTATTTCATAGGAACAATTTATTTACCAGGGACTTAGACTGATACAAGTTCCCCAACTTATCCCATAACTCCTTAGTTGTAGCTTCCCCTGACACATTCAGTACTATTGAATCTAAGAGACACAATCAGATTGTACTCTTCTCCTTTCAATCCAATTTTTTCCAGCCATCTACTAACGTTCATGTAGGTGCAATACCTGGATCCACGATAATCCACTGATCTTTGTCTACCAACAAATCTTCCATCTTGAGCTTCCATGACTCAAAAATTTACCCATTACATTTCTTGATCTCTATTTTTGAACTGCTCACCACTTATTTTCACTTGAAGAATCAATACCACAAATCTCCCACTATAACAAGGCTTATCACAGTCTCAAGCAAAACCTCTAACCAAAAAGGCGTCCACCTGAAGCGAATAATTTCTCTAATACCAAATGTATATTTTAACCTTGTACAATAACTTACTACAAACATATTTTCAATAAAAGAACAGAAAAGATACAATGGAAAATACACACATTACATGGAGATTTTTCCCCTAGAAACCCAAATTGGGAAAACCAACATATTCTATATTCATTCACATCATACATTGTTTACAATACAATATACATATAGTATCCCATAGCATCCAAAACCCTAACCCAATAACTTGGATTAGTCAACAACCCTAATTCCTTAACCGAAAATAGAAAACCATTGACGAAAACCATGTGTCGAAAAACCGCCCAAAAAACGGTTACAAAAAACTGCCAATTTGTTTTTCAAGGGGTGTTACCCTCGAACCCCCGTACAGGGGGGCTTGTACCCCCATGTGACCCCCAGACAGGGGGACTCTGCCCCCCTATGACCCCCCAGGAAAGGGGGAGCTTCACCCCCCTACATGCCCGACGCAACGTAGACACTATTTCTAGTCATGTGAAGAATATAACACATACCCAACAACTACATGATGTTCTACTTCCTTTTTTCTACTTCAAAATTCCACTCCTAGAAATTTACTCAATTATAGAACAATAAACAATGTAATAAGAATGGAATCCCTTCCTTTCCTAGTGGTGCAATATTTACCGTGGTTTGATAGTCATGTAGGGTTAGGGTTATGGTTTTTATATGCCTCAACTCCCAATTAGGGTTATGATTTTGGACCCTCTAGAATATTCTTGAAATTCCATAGGTGACTAGCTCCACCTGGCATCCACTTGATATCACAGTGGTCAACAATATAGGTCAATTTTTTGGAGGCATAACTTCCTCATATGAACTTCAATTGAGGTTATTTTCACGCTATTGGAAAGATCTTGATGTGTAGAACAAAATTGTGAGGCTACAAATTTGTTCATAAAGTTTTGACATGCAAAAACATCATTTGATTCCTTAAACAAGCTCCATAAGTTTCTAGATCCTAATCACCAAAGCAGAACCTACCCCTAAAATGGGCCCTATAATCCAATAGCTCCAATGTTTCCACCCATAAAGTACCAAAATATATGACAAATTATACAATGATCCATTTCATATTAGATCTTTTGGTGGGTATACTTGGGTGAATGAAGTCTCAAGTTGCTTTTGCAACTATTAATCTTACCTAGTTGTGAAGATTTTGTGATCACACTTGCAAGTTTGGGAAGAAAAGTGAAGAATTAATAACTTGGTTACTAGTGCCCGATCTTAATTCCAAATCTATCAAGTGCCAAGAGTGATCCAACCCTTGAGGTTCAAACTTTTACTCAAGTTTTTGCACTCTAAAAAATGTTATTTGATTTATTGATTAGTTTTATATATGCAAATTTTATTGACATTTTGGATGACATTTTAATTTTTTGATATGCAAATTTTAAATTATTTCAATCCAATATATAGTGATATCAACTCTACCCATGTTACAACATCATCCCCATGTTGGACTGTAAATGCACCTCTTGAAAGAATAAACATTCCTCAATAAGTGATCATGCTTGCTTTCTCATCTTTCTGCACCCTATTTTATGTAACTCATGTGAATAATAATAACAATAAACATAATAACATAAACAGTGGTCATAATTTGGTGGACAATAAATCATATATAACTCATCAAAATAACTTTTTTCATGACCTTTTAAACTACACTCAAGTGACTAGCTTTAAAATAACTTTATAACTATAAACTAACATACTCCCTAAACATGCGAATGAGAATGTCGAAGTAATGAAAGTACAATAAATGAAACCCGAGCTATCCCTAAACCATGATCTAACTAACATATTATAACATATTATAATATGACTAAAAGTAACATACATTCACTACTCAATTCACAAAAGTCACATTTTAAAAGACAAAGTTTAAGTCTAGACTATTAGCAATAACATGCACCGATAACCAATCTTATCTGAAAGCCTTAAAAGAGACAAATTAATTAATTTTTTTATGTAATACTTTAAATGAATTTTGATAGAATCTAAGGGTATATATTCAAGTTCAATTTATAATGTGTTTTCAATTAAATCTCTAGCATAGCATTCTATTCTTTGTATAAAATGATTTTCAATAAAATACAAAAATTCAATTAAAAATAAAATAAATAAATAATATTATCATTAACTATAATTTAATAAATTTGATAATTCTTTAGAATCTTAATAAGTAATAATTAAGGTGGAGCGCTAAATTTTATATATATATATATATATATATATATAATTTCTTGTGTCATTTTCATAATTATCACATGAATAATTGCATGCTTTTTTATTTTCAATAGCATACAACGTGCGTGCGCGCGCACACACACACGCACACACTACCTCTTTCAACGCTTTGTCCAAGTTATCCTTCTACCAAAGAATTTTAAAATTCTCATATAATAATATGCCCATTAGAATCCTCATCAAATCCTTTACTTCCTTGAAAGGATATGAATAACATGGTAAAGTATTATATGATTCATAGTAGGATATACAACTTCAATTCTACTATCAAAGCCTTGTGAGGAAAGGTGTTGTTGACCACCAGTTATTAAAATTATCCTCATTTTAAAAGGGCTAGTAGCCATGTTATTTGTCGGGTGAATCTTTGAATCCTTTTCTTTCACTTGTGATCTAGTTTAAACAACATTCTTAGTCTCTTGTTTGACTTATGTTAACATCATGTAAAGGAAAATGAATTCACCATCAACCTCTTCTTTTACACTACCACTCGAAATAACAACATCTAGATTTTTATTTTGTAGACTTTCTTCTTAAAGCATCTCAACATATCTCAAATACCCAACACATGTGTTCCAATCATGATTTTCTTCATAAAAAGTGGAAAAATAGTGAATCACAACAACATTGGGCACATTTAAGGAGTTTTCATGAATAGAGCCACAATCCCTATGTTAGTATATAGATTCCTCCTAACATGTTTTTATATATTATAGATATACAAATATAGTGTCTCTTTTTGAACTTCTTCCTCCATATAATATCAACATTCAATGAAATATCTCGATATCAAAATGAATGTTAAGGGTGCTAAGAATCTCATAACAAAATAGCTTGCTATGGAGATTCATGGAGTGTTCACAATATAGATTCCTATGAAGCTAGACATAACTACATTGGTACTAATGCCCGGATCATAAAACTGGGAATGTGAAACATGAACTTCTACCATCCTATCGATATAAATTTTATTGCAGTTTAATATTGAGTAAGCCCTCTGGTGAGAAAATAACAAAGATGTATGTACATGAGAATAGGAATGATTGCAAATCCACATGTATATAGTCATGCATGCAGGAATGAAAAATAAAATGCTCACCATAAGTCTTATCTTCTTCAATTTATTCATTATGGAAAATTGCTTTAATCGGGAAAATACAGCTGGATACAAAGCTTGGTCTAGAGCAACACCATCTTTACATATCCATGGATGACCTGACATCCATCACAAGATTGAGCTATAAGTACTTGTGACATTAAAGTATGAGAGCTGCCAAAAGTTAAAACCCTTTAATATTATTACACAATCTACAAAACAAGTTTTTCATAGTTTTTTGCTAAGTCAATATTAAAGGTTCATGAATTTATTGCCAATGCAATGCATCTACATTAGAACTTTTGCCAATAAACTCAATTACAAGGGAAATTTTCAGATTTATTTTATACATAGAACTCCATGAGCGGTCAGGGGTTGGGTTGGATTTGATGTAAGCATAGTTATGATAAGATCCTTGGCACTCTTAGAAATCGAGGGCCAGGGTTCTGAATCAAAATCAATATAACCTCGTAGAACAACATCGAAAATTCCCCGTTGTGTTTCTGAAAAATAGAAGTAAACACTTAATGTGAGTTGACACATCATATAAGAATTACGCCTGAATTGTTTTCAAAGGGACACATCTAGCTTCTGCCCTTAAATATGTGTTCATCACCTGCCCAAAATGGTGGAACACCGCTAAGTAAGATGTATAAGATGACCCTGGTTGTTCACACATCTACCTCTGGACCATACCATTTTCTTAACACTTCGGGAGAAACATAATATGGGCTTCCAACTACATCAGTGAACACCTAACCTGCAAGCAAAATTGGTCATTTATATGTTGTCATCAACTTATGAATCATATTGAATTCTAATCATACTCTTCTATGCTTTTTATTTACCAATAAAAAGGGATTCAAAGATAGCCTCAAAAAATAAATGTTCTAAACGCTATTGTCAAAAGGCCACAAATGCAAAATATAGAATAAAAAAGAATATAGAAGAAAAGGGAAGGTTGAGAAACTTAGGTGAAGACGTTCTTTGACAATTCCACAAGTTGTTATTGAATGAATTCTAGAATGATAGGAAACATAGGCATAGGTAAAGAGATAAAGAGACTTGGAAAGTAGGAAAAAAAGAAAGAGAAACAAAGGGAAGAAAGCAAGAGAGAGATAAAATACTTTCCAGCATGCTTGAAACAACATGTATCCCAATGCACAAGCTAGCAACATGCCCCTTATAAAATTAAGTTGTATGAATAAAACATGGTGCTTCTCCAATCCAATTTATACTGCATGAATAAAATAGGATACTTCTCCAATCCAATTTTTCCTTGTCGGAGATAGGAGAAACCTTTCTAGATTTGTGATTGTCACGTTAATAAAGCCAATTAATTGATTCATTCATCAAATTTAATTACCAAAATTGAAAACGTGAAAGAAAAATTGAACAAGGCAAAACAAAGAAACCAAACAAAACAATTGTTACTAGGTTTGAAAAACCATACAACAAAAAGTCAGTTGTCTTCAATGATCCATGGATCCAAACCCATGAGGTTAAGGAAAGAGGCAATGATGGCCCAAAAGCACATCGTAAGGGGCGTGTTTGTTATTCTTCTTCATGCTACAGTCATTATACTGGCTTACCAATATGTTCTCGTGACTCTATAAAATGTAGTATATCACCTAATTAGCATACACCTAAATAAATGCACAGAAGGAAAATTCTCGGGAGAAGACCAATGTCGATTCTCGCAGGGAATTCTTCAATCTTAAGACAATTACATAATTCCAACAACCTTGAAACCGTCCTTATCCCCCTTATTTTCTCCTGACACTGGTGCATCCAAAGATACACAACCTTTAGCTATGTCTTATTCGTAGATCTCTCTATGACAAGTGAGGGATTTTATCTTTGTAAAGATAATGTGGCTATTTTCCCCAACTTTAATGTGAGAATCCACCAAAACTGCTCCCTTTTCACATATCCCTATGATCTTGTTGGGCAACATGGCATAAACTATTATTTGATAGCCAACGCCCTGCAACCACTCACACATAGAAAAACCCCATCATGCTCCCGCAATAAATTATTCTTCCCCCATTCCCATGGATCCATGGTTCAAATATTTAGAACAAACAAACAAAACATCTAAGTACAAATGAAAATGCCTATGAAATCCAATCCAATTAGCAGGGTTGGCTACAACAGATTACACCCACAAGAAACGAAGAAAAGGGAGAGAAACTGTTGGACACACCTACCACACTTAGAGGGGGGGGTGAATGAGTGTGGGGCTCTTTTTCCCAAAACTTCCCTCTTGCACAAAAACTCATCAATTAGCATTCAACATTTAT
>JZKD02S1932960.1:185617-248800 GCA_000966675.3 Picea glauca
GGCATCAACCAATGACATCAATCAAACCAAACCATTTACATCAATGACATATGATCCAACAATCTCCCAAGTAATCAAACCATTGGCATCAATGACAACATGATCCAACAGCAACAGGATGAGAAGTCTAGACTCGAAAACATGAACAAACTTCTAGAGAATGTCATCAATGCTAGGCAAGCAGATTCGTAATGCAGTGGAGTTTGTTTTTTAATGAAATCTTTAATGAAGTCCCTTCTAGGTGTTGGAGCTATATCTAAAAATTTTCTGGGCCTTGAGATTCTATAGTGGCATGAAAGAAAACATACTCCATATCTGTCAAGTTGCAAAAAATATCAAAGAGAAGATTAGGTCTATCTTTACATTGAAAATTCACCACATAATATGCCCTTTCCAAAGAGTTGGCAACAGTCAGAAGAGGCTTGGAGTTGTCATCGTTGTCATTGAGAGGATGAGGTGCCCAACCTCCGGTTCTTTCTAGTTTCTCATAGTCATGGTCAACGGACATCAATCGATGCAACCGCCTTTCTGTGTGAATGAATCCCATCAACACCACCGTTTTAGCACCTTGTATGTTGTTGTTTCCTCTCATTACATTTTGTAAGATCTCTTTAGTTTTACAAATCTTTTTCCAGTATTCAATGGCAACTCCTATGTCCATTATATTGGAAAGTCTGAGCCTCAATTGTAGTGGCTCTTCCACTACTTTTGGGCCACCACACTATGGAGGAGGAAACCTCAGGGCATTGTTGCACTTTGAGGATGGGATTATTGATGACCAGTCTCAACACTTGCATTCATGGAACATCTCCAACTGCTACCAGTGGGAAGCAATATACTGCAATAATCAAACTAGATACATTTAGGGTTTTATGTTGTTGATGTTGTTCTCGCAGGGCATCGTCACATTCAATGGCTATATGAAGGGCACACTGTCGGAATTTGATATGAGAGGATACATTATCTTATCCATATTGACAACAAAGAACAATAAGCTCGTATGATGGTGGAAAAGGAGATAGTAAATAAGATCTTATCTTGATTGACAACAAAGAACTGACAACAAAAGAGATAACATGAAAGGATGGAACAACAAAGAGATAGAGATTTGGAGTACAACAAAGAAAAGAGAGAAGGACAGGTGGCAAGTTGTAATGGTATTGGTTGATAGTTTTTAGGCTATTGACGTGTTTCAAGGAAAAAATATTCCTATATGCATGCCTTCGACATAAATGTTATTTTGCCTTTTTATAACAAAGATAACAATTTTTAAAAAACCTCTTAACACCTAAATAATTGAATTAAAAAAAACTTCATAATTATAAAATATTTTTATAAAACCTTTTTAACAAAATTTCAACTTCATATGAGTATCGGTGGACTTTTGTTGCCTTGTGGCACAAGCGAAACAAGTGAAATCTATGCCTCGACTGTCATGGGCAAAATAAAATAATGACTAAATAAAAGAAAAAAGGCATCCTTCCACCTTAAATGGATTGCATTGGTTATATAACCACTATATTTTCGTCTCGAGGTCCTTCTGGAACCGCCATTTTTAGAATCCTTCCAACATCTTTGAAACAATTTTTATAAATGCACACATAGATTGAATTTCCTTTTTCTCACTTAACTTTCAGGGTTTGAGGCTTGATAAAATGAGAAACAGAGAATATAGAGAAAGAGAAGAGCAGAAATAGAATTCAGTATATTAGGTATGAAAAGAAAAGAGTACATGAGAAGAGGGAAAATAGTTGAGCTAAATAGGCTCAAGAAAATCAAGAACATAAGCAAATGATAGTACAACTGGATAGGACAGCTGATAGTGTACAGTCAGACTGTTGAGCTTACATTATATTTAACACTCCCTCTTAAAATCAACAGTTACAAACATCAGTACTGATGATGCCCAAGTGTTGTCTCTGAAAATCAAAAACGGATTTTCCCAGTGGATTTGTGAAGATATCTGCGAGCTAATCTCGAGAGCCACATAATTGAAGTGCAATATCACCATTATTGACTAGCTCACGGATGAAGTGAAAGTGAGTGTCAATGTGTTTTCTTTTCTTGTGAAACACATGATTTTTGGATAGAGCAATTACTGAGGTGTTGTCATAGAAGATAGGAGCTGGATCCTTTACTGTATGTGACATATCTTTCAATATTCTCTTCATCCACACAGCTTGACAGAAAGCTAAGGTAGCAGTGACATACTCTGTCTATGCAGAAGATATTGATACAATTGGTTGTTTCTTTGAGGCCCATGAAATCAGGCTCGTGCCCAGGTGAAAAGCATGTCCCGAGGTGCTTTTCCTGTCATCTAGGCTGCCTGCAAAATCACTTCTTGTGTAACCAGAGAGATGATTATCATCATATTGAGTGTACCATAAGCCAAAATTGAGAGTTCCTGCAACATATCTCAGAATCCCTTTCACCATCTTCCAGTGGGAATCTTTGGGGGATTCCATGTATCTAGAAACAAGGCTAGCTGCATACATAATATCAGGCCTAGTTGTTGTAAGATACAACAAACTGCCTACTAAAATTTTGTACAGGGTAGGGTCCACTGTAGGGCCTTCATCTTTCTTGCTCAATTTTGTGCCTAGGGGTATAGGGGTTTCTGCTGGATTGCATTCTTCCATGCGAAATCTTTTGATGATGTCTGCTGCATACTTTTTTTGACAGACAAAAATTCCTTTGGTTGATTGATCAACCTCAATCCCCAAAAAATATTTCATTATCCCAAGATTTGTCATTTCAAACTCAGATTGCATGGCATGTTTAAAATTGGTTAACTCAATATTTCCAGTATATATCATGTCATCAACATATAAACATACAATCAAAATTTTATTGTGTTGATCTGTTTTGGTGTAAAGAGTTGGCTCATTTCGGCTTCTGCTGAAACCACTTTTGATCAGGTAAGTGTCAATTCTGTTGTACCAAGATCTTGGAGCTTGCTTTAATCCATACAAGGCTTTCTTCAACCGATATACTTTGGCTGGTTGCTCTTGGACTTCAAATCTAGGTGGTTGATCGACATAAACTTCTTCTTCTAAGAAACCATTCAGGAAAGATGACTTGACATCCATCTGGTATACTTTTCATTTGTGTTGGGCTTCTATGACCAATAGAGTCCTTATAGTGTCTAATATTGCTACTGGAGAAAAAATTTCACCATAATCAATACCTGGTTGTTGTGAGAATCCTTTGGCAATAAGTCTTGCCTTGTGTTTTTCAATCTGCCCTTTTTCATTGAGTTTAGTTTTGTAAACTCACTTGACACCAATACTCTTCTTGTGTCTGGGAAAATCAACAAGATCCCAAGTCTTGTTCTTCTCAATGGATTCAATCTCTTGGTTCATGGCTTGAACCCAATGTGGCTCCTTAGCTGCTTCTTTAAAAGATGTAGGTTGACATGACATTAAGGCAAAAAGATTGTGTTGTTCAATGCCATTCAACTGTTGATGGATTTCTCTCAAACTTCGAGTTCTCTGATTTTGAGGTTCAAAGGATGAGTCTCTACTTGAAGTTGAGTTATTATGAGAGTTTTCAGGTTGTCCTTGTACTTGCAAACTTGGAAGAGTAGGTTGAGGTATTGGCTGTCCTGAATTTTCTGCATTTTTAGGACTTGGCAGCAATGGATTTTGACTGTCCATTTGCTGATTTTCAGATTTGTTCCAGAGTTGATTTTCTAGAAATTTTACATCTCTGCTGAGAATTAGTTTCTATGAGATCAGATTGTAAAGCCTATAGGCTTCATATGTTTCACTGTATCTAGTAAAGATACATTTCTCACTTCTATCATCCAGTTTCTTCCTTAATTTGGAAGGTATGTGAGCGTATGCTATGCATCTGAATGTCCTTAGATGCACAACATTTAGCTTTGTCCCACTCCATGCTTCTTGAGGGACTTTCATCTTTAGATTTGTGGTTGGAGATCTATTCAAGAGATAAGTTGAGCATGCTACTGCTTCAACCCAAAAAATATTTGACAAACATTTCTCTTTGAGTAGGCTTCTTGCCATGTTCATTATTGTTTGGTTTTTCCTTTCAGCCACTCCATTCTGTTGTGGAGTATATCTGGCTATAGTTTGCATGATAATTCCTTGTGATTTGTAGAAATTTGTAAATTCATTGGAGTTGTATTCTCCTCCTCCATCGGACCTGAGGACTTTTATATATTTGCCACTCTGTTTTTTAGCTTCTTCTTTGAATTTTGCAAAAGTGTCAGACTTGTGTCTGAGAAAATAGATCCAGATTTTCTTGCTAAAGTCATCAATAAATGTTAGAAAATAAAAGCTACCACCTATTGACTTTGTTTGCATTGATCCACATAGGTGAGTGTGAAAAAGTTCAATATGTTGTTTGGCTTGAGTAGAGGACTATGGAAAACTAGTTCTCTTATGTTTTCCAAGTATGCAAGACTCACATGGGGAATTTTGCTCTTTGAAGATATGGAGACCTTTGACCATGGAGTGCTTCTATAGAAGACTGAGACTCTGAAAGGGTAGATGTCCAAATATTGTATGCCAAACCATAGTTTCATTGGGGGTGGATTCACTTTGTGCATATGTTTGGATCAGATTTGCAGTTCTGAGGGTCAGGGGAAACATCCTATTCCGAGTCATGTGGATTTCAGAAATCAATTTTCTGTTGGGGGTTTTATCATATATCCTGCAAGATGCTCCCTCAAAAAGTACCTTATAGCCATGTTCAATGAGCTTTCCTACACTTAGAAGATTATGTTTCATATCTGAAACAAGATAAACATTGTTTATGTCCTTCTTTACATTTTGTTTAGTAAGAATAGGTACAGTTCCTTTTCCTTGAACTTTGACTAAGGAATCATTTCCAAGTGTAATATCAGATGAGATTGAAGAATCAATGCATGAAAGTAAATATTTGTTACATGTCATGTGATTGCTGCATCCACTATCTAGCAACCAGAGATCTTTCAGTTGTTCTTCAGTCTTGTGGCATGAGAGAAACATACCTCCTGAGGTTTCTCCCGTATGATTTGACACATGTGCTCTGCCTGAGAGTTGATCTGCTTGCTTCTTCCTGCATTTAGATTCATAGTTCCCATACTTTTTGCAGTAATATCATTGCATGCTTTATTTTTCATTTGATCTTCTCCCTCTGCCTCTTTGAGGCTAGAAATTCTAATTCTAGTGTTGTTGTCTATGACCTTGGAAATTTTTATTATGTTTCTATTGTCTGTTACCTCCACTTGAGTGTTGGTTACTTGTAATTCTCCCTCATCCTTGGTGACCTTTACCTCTCCCTCTACTGAAGGAGAATTGAGTTTTGAAGGCATTGGCGATTGACTCATTTGTGAGATGCAGTTTAATATCATGTGTCAACAGGGAACCGATTAGTTCATCTGTTGAAAAATGTGACATATCCTTGGATTCAAGGATTGATGTAATAGCCATTTCAAATTTCATTAGTAAACTTCTAAGGACTTTCTCAACAATGCGTTGATCAGGGATGGCTTCACCAGTCAATATGATCTGGTTCACGATTCCCATGACTCTGGTCATAAACTGATCCACATTTTCAGACTCTGTCATTCTTAAAGTCTCGAATTGCATCCTCAAGGTCTGCAATTTGACTGTTTTGACCCTGCCATTTCCTTGGTAGGTTGATTTAAGGATGTCCCAGGCCTATTTTGAAGTACCAGCGCCTGTGATTTTTGAGAAAATCGAGTCATCCACTAAATTTTGAATCCAGAATTTGGCTTTATTCTCTCTGTTCCTCTATGTTGCCTGAGCAGTTCTCTGTTGGTTTGTCATGGAGGAAAGGTCTGTTGGATATGGTTCCACATATCCAAGATCCACTAGATCCCAACACTCTTGTGCTTGCAAGAAGGATCTCATTCGAAGAGACCAAAACTCATCATTCTTTCCAAGAAGAATCAGACCTTGAGTTGGTCCTAAATTGCTAAACATGGCCATCTTTAAAGAATTTTACCAAAAGAGAAAAAAAATTGTTAGAAAATTTTGTATTTACCTGTTTCCTGCGTGTAAACTAATTTCTTGCAGTGACTTCAGAACTTCGTGATTCAGGATTTCACGAGTCTGGAATTCGCGAGTCTGGCTTCGACCTTTTGTGCTTCGGGACTTTGGGACTCCTGTATACGATTCCTTCAATTTCTTGTCTCCCCAACTCTTGATCACTGAAACGCTGAAAAAAGAGCTTAATTGGTCATGTATTGGCCTTTAACCTCTGTCTATGTGACCATGACTAGTGACCATGCACCTAATCGTTCAAGCGCTACCAGCTTTTCATGATTCAGGGAATTGCAATGCAAGCACTTCGTCAGTTCTCTATCCCTCAATATGCTAAAACCCGAAATATCCTAGCACCTATTCCTCTGAACAACTTTTCGGGACTTTGCGATTTGGGACTTCGGGAGTTTGGCTACAACGACTTTGGGTCTTTGGTACTCTTAGTGTGAGAAATGTTGAAATCTCCCCTAGACAGTCAACGGTCTAGATCTGCCCGAATGGACGGTCCTCGTTCAATCGCGACTTCTCCTTTCACAATTTCGGGAGTCGGGACTTCTTGTCTCACGCCTCCTGCCTTCTTGATCTCTCGGTACCTGAAGTCCCAGTAGATTTAGATCTCCTTTCACGATTTTGAGAGTCGGGACATCTTATCTCACGACTCCTACCTTCTTGATCTCCTGGTACCTGAAGTCTTGGTAGATTTAGATCTTCGACACCTGTCCTCCAAAATGGACGGCTCACGATCCTTTCAGGATTTCGCTGGTTGCAAAGTCGAAGGACTCCACTTCCTTCTATTGAGATGAGGTTTAAACCTCGTGCATCTTTCTTGGATCCGACAGCTCACAGACCTTGGTGTTAGATCTGATGGTTTAGATCTTTCTTCCTTTTCTTTGATCTAGTGTCTATCAGGCCACCGCACTCCAGATCCAACGGTCTGGATTCCTTTGAGATTTCATGAAATGGGACTTTACAAAGCAGCGACTCCACGACCCCTTTTGCTACTCGAAGTCTGAAACTCTGAAATGCCAAAATTCCAACCCCGCGATTTCAGGATTTCACGATTCGACTTGTCTCCTGTGCGCTCCAGAGGACTAAACCTCGTGCAATTTCTCTCAGATCTGACGGTTATCAGTCCTCTGCGCTAAATTTGGGGGATGAAAATCTTTTTCCTTTTATAATTTCTCCTCGTCCTTTCTGAACTTGATTAACGCCTCAGATATGTTAGCAAGACCAATGTTACGGCTGCGTCTGCTCGTCCTTTGCTGCTTTAGTGTGTTCTTTGCTCCTCTTGCAAAGAGTTTCTCCTGAAGTAGGAAATTCGTGAATCTTTCATGAATTATTTAAATGTTTCTTCGCTCTGCAAGAATCTTTCACGATTTCTTTAAACGTTTCTACCTTCTGCAACAATCTTTCATGAATTTGAAAGAATTTCACGAGTTCTTTAAATGTTTCTGCCTTCTGCAACAATCTTTCATGAATTTGAAAGAATTTCACGAGTTCTTTAAATTTTTCTGCCTTCTGCAACAATCTTTCATGAATTTGAAAGAATTTCTTTGAATTCTTCAAATGTTTCTGCCTTTTGCAGCTCTGACTCCTCAATCTTTTGAGCGTATTGCGCTCTTCTTCCTCATGTTTGCTTTCTGATACAATCTTTTGAGAGGATGGCGGACTACGGATTTCTCTCCAGGCTTTGTGAAGAATCTCACGTCCTATTCTCTCGTTCACAGTGAAGCTCTATGCTTCTTTGGATCAGGTTGCTATCCAGGCTATGTGAAGAGGCTTAGTGTTGAAGCTCTGATACCATGATAAAATGAGAAAACAGAGAATACAAAGAAAGAGCAGAGCAGAAATAGAATTCATTATATTAGGTATGAAAAGAAAAGAGTCCATGAGAAGAGGGGAAATAGTTGAGCTAAATAGGCTCAAGAAAATCAAGAACATAAGAAAATGATAGTACAGTTGGCCAGGACAACTGGCAGTGTACATTCAGACTGTTGAGGTTACATTATATTTAACAAGGCTGAGGGATTTCAAGGAAAACCATCAATGGAGAATATCTCAGGCAAGCTCATTATACACCTCCATGGTGTACATAAGATGTATTTGATGTCTTGAATGACTTCTTCAATAGAGATTCCTGCTTGTTGTCTCTCAAGAAATCCGCTAATTGGAGCACCCACAAGATCAGATAAGCCTTTGCCAAATACAACGGTGAATGGGTTAAATGTATTAAATTTATCAGGAAATTTAGCGGTCTCAACAACAGTGGAGTGGGAGATACTATGCTAAGACAATTTCATTCAACTCCCCATAGCCAGTACAGTGCTGGAAGTGCGGCCCAGGTATTTTGTTATAAGCTGAAAAATCTATTTTTGCTCAGATTTTCCATTCACAACTTCTTATTTGCATTCGAACTGGAGACGTCTGGGTTCTAGCCACTGAACCTTTAAGCACATTGATATTGAAACAAAACCCCAATGCAAAAATAAAAATGTGACTCCATGTTTAGGTGGTAGGACATTTTCTTAGCTCACATAATAAGCTCTATGTTTGTGTGGGAATGCATTTTCTTAGCTCTTCTAATATATTAAAACATAACACTACATATATATTTTTAAAATTTAGGGAGTGATAAATGAGCCTGATGAGTTGGTTATTTGCATAATGCAAAGTTCTATTGTTGGGTATCTGAGCTTAAAGAGGGGACTAGTCAAATTTAGGGGCAAACTTCTCCGAGCAACATGAAATATTATTATATAGTAGCAAAGAAAGTACTAGAAGACAACCGAAGGGATTGTGTTTGGTGGTGAAGGTGGTGGCATCTCAGGTCGTCCATCAAGTTTTAAGTTCCCTAAGGACATGAATATGTGGTTGGGGCCAGGTGTAATTTTGATGGAAGAATAAATCCATGTAATGGAAGCCATATATCAAAATATGGCTTGCAAGACATATATCAAAATATGGCTTGCAAGCCATATAAAAAAATGTGGCTTGCAAATATTTGGTTGTAGCTAGGAGAGTATTAAAACACCATGCGAAAGTGTCTTGGTATCGTTAAGATTTGGAGCCACCATAGGAAATGTGCATGTGCATAGTTGAAACTCGAGCATTGGACGTTGGCACTTTGTTTACAATGTGAGTAATTAGTGCCTTGCTTACAATACGAGTAATTGGTACTTTGCTTACAATGTGAGTACTTGGTACTTTGCCCACAATTCTTAGTTGAGACCATGGGAGGTTAGATCAGTGGTGCAAATATCTGCGATATATTGCCAACATTGCCATATATATGCAATTCTCTCAGGTTGGAGATATTATTGCTGGAAAAAATTGCGATTTTTTAAAATTTTGAATATATCGCGATATTTTGACAATATATTGGGAGAAAATGGAAAATATTGGCATAGTCAAGGGATTTTTGGATTTTTTTTCTCACTTTGAAGAGCGAAAGCAAGGGATTGAGAAAAAATTCATCACTCACTCTTAGACTTTCCCATAAGAAGGCTAGGGGGGAGGGGGTTGCTTTAAATGTTTAAAAAATTGAAAACAAATGAATATTGTTTTTTTTTAGTTTGCTGATATTTTTGGATATTTTCCCTGATGTTGTCGATAAGTTCCTTTTCAGACCCTCAATGATATATATTTGTCGACACAATTTTTGCAATATTGTGTTAGATGCCACATTCAAGAACAAAAATTGTAATGTGGAAAAAACCACCCCCATGTTAAGGAAATTGTTTGGACATAAAGGGTTTTCTATTGAAGAAGAGTTGCTAACATAAAACAAAAACTTGGCTTGCTCGTTAATTATATGTTTCCATAATTCAAGGAGGATCTAAACCTATGTTGTTGTAAGTGATTCAAGATGGATCTACCTTGTTACTATATGACTTTATTGATGCTTTCGAATGGGGAAGATAGAGTTTGGGATGTAGAAGGGTTGGTTTGGGTAAGATTCTAAAAATTACATTGACAAACAAAAACTAAAAATCCTTTGGTATTGGGTCAAAAAATTGGAATTTTGGGTTGTGTGACTTCGAGGACATATGTCCTAGAGGTCCTTAATACATTCTATGGGTTAATAAATTTACAATGGTGGTTTGTTTTCATCAAATAGAGTTTGTATACAAAATTTATGCTATTGATAAGGTAACGATCCAATTATTTTTTCTATGTGCAAGTCGTAGCCATTTCATCTCCCCATTATTTGGAGCTAGTAATGTATAGGAGTTCGTTAGAGATTTCTAGAAGCTGTAACAACCTTGTTTCCCCCAACTTGTAATTAATGATTAATTAGGATTATCATGCTGTGGCATGGGAACAATGTAAATGTATTATTGTTTGAATTGTCAATAACTGATTGTGGGGGTGAAGCCTTGAAAGTACTAGCCATGATATCTCTAGAGGAAAGAATGTGAAAACTATAAGAGATCAGTTAATAAGAAAAGGACTGGTGGTTGAACAATCAACTACCCCATGAATGGAAGCATGGTCTAGCTATAGAAGGTCAGCCCGAAGTACCACAGGGTCTTGCAGACCTAGACTGACCCGGGTTTCCTTCTAAAAAAAGGAACAAGATAGGAGGGATGTGCATGCAAGGCATGCCAGAGAATAAAAAGAAGAGTGGAGAATGTGAGGAACTCGCCAGCAGAGAACGAGTCGAAGGCCACAAGCTTGATGTTGAGGAAGCATCTGATAAACCTCGTTGAAGCCATGCCAGAGAGAGAAATCTCTGAGAGTATGCAGAGAATGAGACATGAGCAAAAGGTTGTGAGCTTGATGGCCATAACACTAAGAATGAATGCCTCTAAGACTATGGTTGGGTGGAAAGGCAAACATCCACAGTCAGTTAGATAAGTATTCTCATATCTTGTGTATTTAAGTGGTAACTCTGAATTAAAGTTGGATATCCTATGAGTGTTGCAGGGATGTACATGTTTTATCATTGATTATATTGTATCCCTTTAATTCTGCCTAATTGTGTATTTAAGAAAATAAGTATTTATCTGGCTTGTACACGTAAATGCCTGAGACCCGTGGTGGCTCAAGTTAAAATAAATGAACTGTGAATTTGTTGACCTTGGGCATAGCCTCATGTGTGCATGCCGACACTCCTAGTCATTCTGAAGGAAGGAGTCTGTTAAGCTCAGGAGAGGTAGTGCATGTATGCATAGAGTCTCTGCGAGGCGCGCAGGGATCGAGAACCCTCTTAAGTTCTAGAGTTGATAAATGAGCACAAGGGGTGCACAAAATATTTCTCTAAGTGTTAAGTTAAGGAGAAATAGTGCAAAATAACTAAGTACTTAAGGAGATGACAAAGATCAGGAAGGATAGCAAGATTCAAGCCCCAAAAGGAGAGATCCTTTTGTTTAGAAGATGAATGGATGAGATTAGTTCGGGAGGAGCTAAAGTTCTTCACGATCGTTGGATCTGAAGAAGGAACGTGAGATTTAACCCTTAGAGCCCTTCGGACTTTGCAGGTCCAACGAATTGAGCATATTCTTCGAACATGAGGTGAATCCATCGAAGTCCCGAAGTTCCAAAGTTAATGTGGGTCATAGATCTAAGGATGCCCGAGAACTATCCTGACCATTGGATCTACGATATAGTCAGCCCAACATTGACTACTTTGGGAGGACAAAGGTTTGGTAACACCAAAACCCATGAAGTCCCGAAGTATCAAAGTTAATGTGGATCATGGATCTAAGGATCCTTCGAGATCCCTCACGACCGTTCGATCATGGGGATGCATGTATTCCATTGAGATCATGTGGGGGGCCATGTGTTGAGTGATGGTGTTTCTAGGTGTCCCTCTCAGAGTGGCACACACTGGGACCCAAGGGACCCTTGAACAAAAGTTATGAGTCGTAGATCTATGGGGTCACGTAGATACCCTTGGACCATCATATTGAGGCTGTGGTCATGCTGGCATTGATCGAATCCAAGGGAAAAGAGGAGTTTGCATCAAAAAACTCCCGAAGAACCGGTAACCGAAGCAAATATGAGATGTCCAAGCCAAAGGGACAGGTGTCTTTAGATCCTGCACTCTGGAGAGAAGTCACTCCTAGAGAATCGAAGTGTGAAGGCATGAGGATTTTCGAAGGTTGGAGTCCCAAAGTCATCCCAGCCATCCATTGGAAAGGAACGCGTGGTAGAAGATATTCCATTTCGGAGAAAAGACACCGCGAGAGAAAAGGGAGTGTGTTGAACAAGAACTCCCGAAGCTCGGAGAGCTGGAGTTCACTTGAGTCATCCGTCAGTTGAGGACTAGTGTCAACAGATCTTCCATTTTGGTGGATATCTACTTCAGAGGAAAGTGGGGTTGCGCTAGTTGAGAACTCCTGAAGCCCTAACTGTTGAACTAAATCATGATCGTTGATCTGAGAGGGACACGCATTAGTAGATCGTGGAGTCTGAAAGTGTGAACTCTGGAGGAAAGTAAGTGGAGCATTGACCAGAAGTCCTCTGAATCTCCAAAGATAAGGAATCATCTTATCCATCTGTTGTTGGAACACGTGGAGACTGGAGATTTACTCCTGGGGAAAGTCACTCCAGAGGAATTGAAGAGTAAAGGCAGGAGAATTCCCGAAGGCCAGAGCACCAGAGTTCATCAAAACCATCCATTGGAATAGGATGCATGGAGTGAGATCTGTTACTTTGGAGGATTGGTACTATGGAAGAAAGAACGCGGAGGAGCGTTGACTGCAAGTCGCCCGAAGTAGGAAAAATGATGGATATCGACCGTTGATCAAGGAAAATATGTGGTGCGCGATCTGTAACTCCGTGTATGGAGAACTTCAGAGGAAAGAGGTGTTTGGAGCATTCGAAACTCTTGAACGTCAAAATCTTTAAGTAAATCTCATTCGTTGGTTTTGAAAGAAGTGTGGACCATAGATCTGGTCCATGTGTTTTCGTGAGCTCAGAGTTCGGCGGATTCAGAGTCAGGTGTGTCGAGAACACCTGGAGCCCAAAGCTTGGAAGCACCCTTTGCGTTTGCGCCTGGGTACAGTTCGAGGTCATATGAAGGAAGGGGCCTAGCATGGAAAGTGAGTGCCTACTATTCAAATCCTTCAAAGGGGCCATGAAAGAGCCCGCAGGTTTGGAAGAACCTACACTTTGGTGAAAGGGGAACCTAGATATAGTTAAGTGAATTTTTTTTTAATACCCCACCCCTTAAAAGAGCACCTAGGGGTCGGGTGTTTTATAAATTGGTATGAGAGAATGATAACAACACTTGGCCTGCATGGGCTCATGCACGAATCATATGAAAATATTTCTGGAGGACTTTAAGGGGTAACACCCTATCTTACCGCATTTTTAAGAGGCTTAGAAAACCTCTACGAAAGAGAGGAATGAGATCCTTTACTATTGATATATGTTTTGGAAATTGGCACTGTATGTTGCTAATGTTCCCAAATAAAGAAGTTGACTTCACTGTGCAATTGTACGTTATGTTGTACAGTCATAAGATTTGGTTGCCAAGGCTAAGATGAGCCTGTGGAGAAGAATACTGCCAAACATATATCATCTGCATAAGTTTTTTGAGTAGAAGGATGTAGATTAAAATATAGTTGGTATTTTAACCAATGAGATTGAATCATGCTAAGTCTATGACAAAGGAATCCTAGCATTTCTTTTAGAAATGATAGCCGATCCTACAGAAGTGGGATTATTCTTATGGACACTAATAACAAGACTTGAATGTGAACGAGTGGAAAGGATATGTAGAAGTAATAACTACTACTTTAATGAAGGTGTTAAACATTAGTTTGGTCACCTCAGTGATCCAATGACAATCATGTGTTCATGTTCCCAAAAGATCCTTTCTTCTTGAGGAAGCTGACTGACTTTTTCTTATCAAAAACCCTATTAAGGAAGGTCATTGCAGGCTGCACCATATGCAGGATGCGACAATCCCTGATCACCACCCCCTACCATAAATCTGGATTGCGATGTCTCCATAGGTTACTCTACAACTAGGGTACGACGATGCCAAAATACTAAGAAAAGGTTAAGTTTCAAGAAAATTATAGAAGGGGATCTTCTAGAAGATGAGGTGGCGTCCATATGGTTGGGATCTTACTCGCTTTCCTGGTTTGTTGGGATCATCCTAATCTCTTTAACCATCTCTCTCTCCCTTATATAAAGAGGGATTCCTCATGGAAAAGGCTAAGGTTGATTCAAGTAAGATTATTATTGAATAGGCTAAGAATTGGATGAGAGATTCTACTTCAGTTCACACTTGAGGGCTTCATTACAGTTCATCAAGTCATTGTGGATATTCTTCATTCAAGGTTGGAGAAAGTGTGTGTGTTGGAGAAAAGGGCCATTGAAAGGGGACCTTATGACATCAAGTATTTTGGTTGCAATCTGCACTTTTACTTAATATGATACAACAATATGTTTCTTTCCCATAAAACTATTCTTGTTTTATTGTATGATTCCTTGATCACATACACAAGTTATTGTTGAGTATATTGTTTTTCTTTCACTTTGGTTGGCTTGTGTTCCCTTGCATATTCAATATCACAAGAGCATCAAAGTGGAGCTAGGATGACTACGACAAGAGGAAGCGATATTTAAACGATTTGTTGCCCATCCCTTATTAAATAGTAAACTCAATGATTAGAGCTTAGGGAAAGCATCATGTTCTGTTCTGTTTTGTTCTAGATCTAGGTGGATCTAGGGAGATCTGTTTATGTTTGCATTTACCGATTAATCCTATAATAGAAGGGTTAAACCTTGTATATGTGTATAATCCCTCACGATTAGAGGAATGAGTCTGGTGACCATTCCCTGAAAAGGGACAGCATGCACAACTCTCGGTTTTCAAAGTGGACGGAGAAACGAATTTTGTTTCTGGGTACATGAATTGTTGGACAGGGTTTTTCTAAATAAGTTGATAAACAAAGCTATAAAAATATAGAGTGATTGAGTGAGAAATTACAACAACCTCCCTTTCTTGGTGGATAGAAAACTAATCTGTCAAAGTTCTTGTGGGAGGAGGAAAGTGGCCTTCGTCCTTGACTATGCTGAACAGAAGGAAGAATTCTAGATGTAATGGTCAAGACCAATCTTGACCTAAAGATACTCTGGATTTATGAACTAGGATACTTAGTAAGTAACATAATTCAAAATTGCATTTGGGCTTCAAGGGAATAGTCCAAATGGTATTAGACATTAAATTGTTAAAATTAAGATAAAATGGTTGACTAAATGTTGATCCTGAATGTGGTAAAGGAAGTGTTGGGGCACTTCTAGAAACCCAATGAGTCAGATTGAAGTCTAGTGGTGGATGGTAGCCATATAGATATAGTTGGAAGCTAAATTGGATGATTATGTTACCTTGGGCATGGTTATAATTTCCCAGATTGTATTTATAAGTTGGGTAATGTTCCATGGAGTTTGAGGAAAGAGTGTTTTCTTGCTAGTTATTATCATATAGAAAGGGAACATAGTTATGGCTATGTCTGATTCAACTTCCATGTGGATGTCGTGTGAATAATTGAAAGCTCACAACTGACAGGGAAGCTCAATGTTGTGTGTCCCTATGAGGCTTTTCATAAGGATGGCAACAATATCCTTGGAGGAGGATATGGAAGTCTAATAGGTACATTTGTAAATGATGCACATGCACGATGTAAGGATATATGTATACTAAAGGCACAATATGGCTTCCTTGATGAGTGATATGTAAGGCAAGAATTGCACTTGCCAAGATTAAGTGAATACCATGGATGCATGGTTGACTCCATTTTGAAGAGTCATGAAAGTTTTGTTTTGAATGATAAATTAAGGGGGATGTGCTCCATTCCCTCAGGAAAGACTAGTATAAATAAATGAAAGAGTAAATGAGCAAGGATGGTCTGTTGTCAGGATAAGAGGCAAATGATTATGCCTTGAGAATCACATGATAATGATTTTGAACAATCATGAGTTGAATAATTTTAAAGTAGAGATGTATGTAGGCTGTGAAATATACCCATGGCAGCTACACACAGACTTTTTATTATGCATATGGTTAAGTACATCATGGATGTAAGTTAACAAAACCAGAATATGTATGGATACATAATCTGGGTGCATGACAAAGATGCATGTTTATATTGCATATGGAATATTTGGTAAACAACTAAAGCTAACTCAAAGTTGAGGCCATCACAGATAGTGATGGACATGCAATAAGGAAGTTGCATGTTGAAGGAGTTCCCTATGGAAGAACTGTGTGAAAACTCTGTCAGGAGGACAGAGTCACAACCTTAATAACTGTTGAGAATTAAGCAGTGAGCTACGAGCTTATATATATATATATATATATATATATAGATAGATAAGATTCTTGGATTATATTTTGAAAGCATCATGTAATAAATAAAAGACTAATGAATGAATAAATGAGTATGTTTGATTGAATAGGCTTGGTTGAAGCCATGTTAAGAAAAGGTAGTGAGGCCTTTAGAGATAACTCAGCTGGGTTGAAAAGTCCCAGGCAGTGTGGAAAGAATTGGAAGAAGGGGAGAGCCCTCAATTATTTTCTTGCTGAGTATTATGTTTTCTCTGGGACGAGAGAGATGGTACACGAATGAAAGTAAATGTTTTGGCACCATAGTGGAGATGGTTGTATTGTTGTAGAAACAATCGAGATTTGTTTGCGTTGCACTCATGAAAACATTAAAGATAATGTGATGAAGTGAATAAAGATGTGATAGGACATGTCTGAAAATGTTTTATTGTCTTAACATTATGCACAAAATTTTTGAAAGGTAGTTGTATGCCATAGATACCCAAGTAGAGTATGATTTAGGAAGAAAACCTTGGTCGAATTAGGTTAATCAAGAACCTGACAGAGGAGATGAATGTGATCCATTCATCGGGAAGACCGATCACATTCATCAAATTGACTTCAATATCCACTGGAGTTAATGGATCAAACACCAGTCATTCGATTAGATTGACGATCAGGGATCATTGTAGGACGCAAAGGAAAAATTAATGGACATACTAGTTCACAGCCTGCAATCAACCCAAATCGTTGATCTCATCGGGGTGAATGATCAACGACCACGATTAAAAGAGTCGGGTGATCACTTTTTAGATTGCAGAGATTGAACTCTCTGATAAAGAGCGAGCATATTGGGGTTTCGTAATCACTCTGAACCGTTGATTCGTGAACGTTCAGTGGGCAAACCTGCAAGGAACCCACACATTAATGTCACATAAAACTCGTACTATGATTGGGTTTTGTGGTTGAATTTAGCAAATCGAAGCTCTGTTCTCAATCTAAATTCTCTGTCAATCACTTATGTGTTGGAATTATTATTATCTGGAAATCGTGTGGTTTAAAATCGATCGAGGGCTAATATCAACGACCGTGATCATTGCAGAGATTTCATATGCACACGGGTTAACGTCGAGACCTATACCTGTAAATAAATTGAATATAGCATTTGGGATCCGATTGTAGATCGAACAACCCATATTCATTGCGGATATCAAGAGGAGAGTTAAACCATGAGTTAGTTGAGGTTCTACAATCCCTTGCAGTTGTTGGATCTAGGGGAAAACATATCTACACCATCGATTTGCAAACAAGAGATTTAGCCAGGGTCAGAGCACCTGGACACGAGAGATGAAAGGATAGCGCCTGAAAAGAATAGAACCGAGGTCACAACTCTCAGTCGCATGGAGAGAAACGGAGTTCCTTCAGGCCAGTCAAGGAAGATAGAGTTTAGCACTCTACATTAGACTGGGGTCGTGGGGAATGGTTCTATGGGAATAAAGGTGCTCATAGCTATCACATTTCATGGAATTTCTTCGAGGAAATGCATGTTTTCATGAAGGGAAGATGATGGACCTTCCTTTGAGGAAGGAGGACCTTCTGAAAATTTTAATTACATTGTATGGATGTCAAAGGAAAGAAAAGTTGGGTGGCCATGAGTGTGGGCACCTTGGTTACTAATGAGGAAAGAATGCTTGGGTGCATTCAAGAGAAACTTATAGTTTCATATGTGATGACCCGAAATCATGAACAACCTGTAGTAGGAAGCACATTTCGGCTGCAATAATGAACAAGAATGAATAAGCGATGTGGTGAAGAGCTTGGCTAAGCTCTAACACACCATGGAAGAGTGCTTGTCATAAAGTGTGGCAAACTTGAAATCAATGCAAGGGTGCATTGGGTATGAATGTGGCCATGAATGTTGGCACATTCATTAAATTCAATTGATACCTGAATTACATTTTGAAAGGTTTGGTAGGATGAAATGATGCATAGGTAAGGGATGATTTTTTTTTCCTCCCATGTTTATATATATGTGGTGCAATTGTTAGAATGCACAAGTTAAGAAAGGCTGTGATGACATTTTAAATGTGGTGAGAATATATATATATGAGAAACTAACAGCTTGTTTGGTTATGTAAAGAATGACTTGCAGGAAGAAAGAGTCTTGGATATGGAAATATTGTAAGCCCATAAGGAAGCTCAATTGCTTGCTAAGATAAAATTCCACGGGGAGGGAAGTCCCATGCTTGTGAATCTAGTTCCGTGTAGAACAGATATGAAAATAAATGAAGAAATTGGAAAATTTGTGGGTGACAGATTTGGAATAAAATTTTGAAATTTAGAATTGTGATGATGTCTCATGAATTATGTATACCTGTGATATAGGTGAAAAAAAAAATTCTTTCCAGAAAGGATGGATGAAGGCTATCCAGCTGAAAATCATGAAGGAGGCCACTACTGAGCCATGAGAATCTCGTGGTAAGCCATGATCGCCTAGAATATGTTGTGTTGAGGTAACACAAGTCAGAGGGACACCTCAGCAGAGAAATTCTGAGCGATGCCTCGACTATAAGGATCGATAAATTCTCTGGGATTCTTCCTGTGTGAGAAAACCTTGGCAAGGCAAGATGGATTACCCAAGGAATTGAATAACAGAGAAGGGGATGTTGGAGCCTAGGCTTAGAGGGTGAGTGACCACAAGGAAGAGGAGCCTTTGATAGTTATTGTAAACTATTGATTGAGATCATGCACACAATGGGTAGGTCAAGGAAAAATAATGAGCCTGGATAACAGGACATCCATGTGGATACAAATCTACAAACTGTGCAGATAAGTATTGTGCTAGATTATGAAATTTTCCTAGAACTTTTCTGCAACAATAAAACGTTTTCGCATGAGACTATGATTAATGTGCTTGTTGTTCAAAAATTATTGAAGGTAGGTGATGGAGATTAAGAGTCTAAAAAAGGACTTGACCGAGAAAGAATGTCAAGACTTCTGAAGTGGCTGAATGAGAAAGGCATGACAGGTTTTACTAAGAAAGAACACCGAGAATAGTGTTCCTTTTAAGGGGGAGGTGATTGTAACACCCTTGTTTCCCCCAACTTGTAATGAATCATTAATTAATATTACCATGATGTGGCATGGGAACAATGTAAATGTATTATTTCTTGAATTGCCATTAACTGACTATGGGATATCACTAGAGGAAAGAATGTGAAAACTATAAGATATTAGTTAATAAGAAAAGGAGTGGTGGTTGAACAATAAACTACCCCATGAATGGAAGCATGGTCTAGCTGCAGAAGGTCAGCCCAAAGTACCACAAGGTCCTGTAGACCCAGACTGACTCGGGTTTCTGTTGTTGGGTAAAGCTCCCCTACGGACTTATCATTTAAGGGATTTGATCATGCATGCAGAAAAATGACCAATCAAAATCCCTCTACTTTCTCCTATTCTCCCGACACAAAACCCCACACACATGCAATACAAAGGTATAAACAAGATCAGATAACTCTACCTTAAGTAATTCGTTCGATGTCGATCCCTTTTCTTTCACTCGCTCTTTGATTGCAAGCCTCCTCCCAAAGATGACTTGCATTCACACATGAACAAACAGAGAGATATGGACACACACTTCATATACTAATGGTTGGGTTAGATGTGACAATATCATAAAATAAATACTCAACTTGAACACATGATATGGTGGGAAGGGAAAAGTATTCCTTTTTGTATTAATCTTCACAAGAGTAAACTTACAAAATGTGGCTGACACTACTCCTCGAAACTGGTCTTGGGCTCCTCTTCACTGTCTTCCAACTGATTTGCTCTATAATTCTCTTTGCACAAGAATGGCTAAAGGTTGGGACAAAGGGAATGCCAATTTGGGTATAGTTTCTCTACTATGATTTTTCCTCCCTTCAAATGGGACCCCTACCCCTTCTTTTATAGGCTAGAAGGAGATAGGTATTTGGTCGAGTGACCGGCCATGCATGGTTGAAAGGTTTAGTTAACTTTCCCAAAGCTATGTGTTCCATCAACAAATTACCTTTTTTTGTGCTTTTGTAGGTACACGAGGGCTATAGTGAGTCAGCTAGCGTGTACACGCATGTAGTAATGGAGCAGGGTGTGTGGGCATTTTAAAATGGGGTTTTTAAGAAGAGTTGTTCAGTGATGGCTTGGAAAAGAAGGGCTATGAGATGGCCTGATGCCAGGTAAGAATGTATTGTGCAAATTAGGGTTATAACATTTTCCTACTGAAAAAAGGAGCAGGATAGGAGGTATGTGCATGAAAGGCACGCCAGAGAATAAAAAGAAGAGTGGAGAATGTGAGGAACTCACCAGTAGAGAACAAGACAAAGGCAAAAATATTGATGCTAAGGAAGCATCTGATAAACCTTGTTGAGGTCGTGAAAAAGAGAGAGATATTTGAGAGTATGCATAGAATGAGACCTGACCAGAAGGTCGTGAGCTTGATGCTGAGGAAGCACCTGATAAACCTCGTGGAAGATGTGAAAGAGAAAGGATTGTTGAGAATTGGAATAAATTCCCTGGTGATATCATTGATTGGCACGGGGGTGGCCAGAGCACTAAGAATGAATGCCTCTGAGCCTATGGTTGGGTGGAAAGGAAAACACCCACAGTAAGTTAGTTGGCTACAACCTGTAATAGATAAGTATTCTCATTTCCTATGTATTTAAGAAGTAACTATGAATTAAAGTTGGATATCCTATGAATGTTGTAGGGATGTGCATGTTTGATCAATGGTTATACTGTATTCCTTTAATTCTTCCTAATTGTGTATTTAAGAAAAAAGGAATTCTCTGGCTTGTACACGTAAATACCTGAGCCCTGTGGTGGCTCAATTTAAAATAAAAGAACTATGAATTTGTTGACCTTGGGCATAGCCTCACGTGTGCATGCTAACACTCCCAATCGTTCTAAAGGAAGGAGTATGTTAAGCTCAGGAGAGGTAGTGCATGTATGCATAGAGTCTCTACGAGGAGGGCAGAGATCGAGAACCCCCTTAAGTTCTAGAGTTGATAAATGAGTGCAAGGGGTGTGCGGAAGATTTCTCTAAGTGTTAAGTTAAGGAGAAATAATGCAAAATACCTAAGCACTTAAGGAGATGACAAAGCTTAGGAAGGATAGCAAGCTTCAAGCCTCGAAAGGAGAGATCCTTTCATTTATAAGATGAATGGATGAGGTTAGTTCGGGAGGAGCCAAAGTTATTCACGATCATTGGATCTAGAGAAGGAACGTGGGCGTTAACCCTTAGAGCTCTTTGGACTTCGAGGGTCCGACGAATTGAGCATATTCTCTACATAGGAGGTGAATCCCCTGAAGTCTCGAAGTCTTGAAGTTAATCTAGGTCATGGATTTGAGAATGCCTGAGAACTATCCCGATCATCAGATCTACGATATAGTCAACCTGGCATTGACCACTTCGAAACGACATAGGTTTGGTAACACCAAAACCCCCAACATCCCAAAGTCTTAAAGTTAATGTGGACCATGGATCTAAGGATCCTTTGGGATCCCTCACAACCATACGATCATGGGGACACGTGTATTACGTTGAGATCATGTGGGGGCCCATGTGTCGAGTGATGGCATTGCCAAGTGTCCCTCTTGAAGTGGCACACACTAGGACCCAAGGGACCCTTGAACAAAAGTTATGACATATATATCTCTGGGGTCACATAGATACCCTCAGACTATCAGATTGAGGCTTTGGTCAGCCCGACGCTGACCGACTCTGGGAAAAAAGGGGAGTTTGCATTGAAAAACTCCCGAAGAGATGGGAGCCGAAGTAGATGTGAGCCTTCCAAGTTAAAGGGACAGGTGTTGTCAGATCCTACACTCCGGAGAGAATTCACTCCAAGAGAATCGAAGTGTGAAGGCATGAGGATTTTCGAAGGCTAGAGTCCTGAAGTCATCCCAACCATCTGTTGGAAAGGGATGTGTGGTAGAATATCTGCCATTTTGGAGAAAAGTCACTCTGGGAGAAAAGGGAGTGTGTTGAACAAGAACTCCTGAAGGCCAAAGAGCCAGAGTTCATATGAGTCATCCGTCAGCTGAGGATAGGTGTCAGCAGATCTTCCATTTTGGAAGATAGCCACTTTAGAGGAAAGTGGAGTCATGCGAGTTGAGAACTCTCGAAGCCCGAACTACCGAAGTAAATTGTGACCATTGATTTGAGAGGGACACGCGTTAGTAGATCGTGGAGTCCAAAAGTGCGAACTCCAAAGGAAAGGATGTGGAGCATTGACAATAAGTTGTTTGAAGCTCCAAAGGTAAGGAATCATCCTAGCCATCCGTTGTTGGAACATGTGGAGATTGGATATTTACTCTGGGGGAAAGTAACTCCGGAGGAATTGAAGAGTAAAGGCATGAGAAATCTCGAAGGCCAGAGTGTCAAAGTTAATCACAACCGTCCATTGGAATAGTACACGTGGCATGAGATCTATTACTTTGGAGGATTGATACTTCGGAAGAAAAAACATGTAGGAATGTTGACTACAGGTCGCCCGAAGTGGGGAAAAGGATGAATATTGACTGTTGATATGGGAAAACATGTGGCGCTCGAACATTAACTCTGGGTATGGAGCACTTCGGAGGAAAGAGGTGTTTGGAGTGTTCGAAACTCCTGAACACCGATTTCCTGAAGTAAATCTTAGTCATTGGTTGTGAAAGAAGTGTTGACCATAGATCTGGTCTATGTGTGTTCGCGAGCTCGGAGTTTAGTGGATTTAGAGTCAGGTGTGTTGAGAACACCCGAAGCCTGAGGCTCCAAAGCGCCCTTTGAGTTGGTGCCTGGGCACATCCCAAGGTCATATGAGGGAAGGGGCCCAACATGGAAAGCTAGTGTCTGCTGTTCAAATCCTTCCAAGGGGCTAGGAAAGAGCCTGTGAGTTTGGAAGAACCTACACATTGGTGAAAGGGGAACCTAGAGAGAGTTAAGGGAAACAAAATTTTGATACCCCACCCCTTAAAAGAGAACCTAGGGGTCGGGTGTGTTACAAATTGGTATCAGAGCACGACAACAAAACTTTGCCTACTTGGGCTCACGCATGAGTTGTATGAAAATATTTTTGGAGGAATTTAAGGGGTAACACCCTATCTTACCACATTCCTAAGAGGCTTAGAAAACCTCTACTAAAGAGAGGAATGAGATCCTTTAATGTTGATATATGTTTTGGAAATTGGCACTGTATATTGCTAATGTTCCCAAATAAAGAAGTTTACTTCATTGTGCAATTGTGCATGTTGTTGTACAGTCATAATATTTGGTTACCAAGGCTAAGATGAGCCTGTGGATAATATTACTACCAAACATAAATCATCTGCATAAGTTCCTTGAGTACAAGGATGTAGATTTAAAATACAGTTGAGATTTTAACCAACGATATTGAATCATACTAAGTCTATGATAAAGGAAGCCTAACATTTCTTTGAGAAATGATAGTTGATACTATGGGAGTGGGATTATGATGATGGACACTAATAAAAAGACTTGGATGTGAATGGATGGAAAGGATCCATAGCGGTAATAAATGTTGCTTTAATGAAGGGTTAAACCTTGTATATGTGTATAATCCCTCACGATCAGAGGAATGAGTTTGGTGACCATTCCCTGAAAAGGGAGAGTGTGCGCAGCTCTCGGGTTTCAAGGTGGAATGAGAACGAATTTTGTTTCTAGGTATAGGAATTGTTGGACAGGGTTTTTCTAATCAAGCTGATAAACAAAGCTGTAAAAATATAGAGTGATTGAGTGAGAAATCACAACAGCCTCCCTTGCTTGGTGGATTGGAAACTAATCTGCCAGAGTTCTTGTGGGAGGAGGAGAGGGGCCTCTATCCCTAACTATGTTGAACATATGGAATAATTCTAGTTATAATGGTCAAGACCGACCTTGACCTAAAGATACTCTGGATTTCTGAACTAGGATACTTAGTAAGTAACATAATTTGAAATTGCATTTGGGCTTTAAAGGAATAGTCCAAATGGTATTAGACATTAAATTGTTAAAATTAAGATAAAATGGTTGACTAAATGTTGATGCTGAATGTGGTAAACGAAGTGTTGGGGCACTTCTAGAAGCCCAATGGGTCAGATTGACATCCAGTGGTTGATGGTAGCCATATAGATATAATTGGAAGCTAAATTGGTTGATTCTATTACCTTGGGCATGCTTATAACTGCCCATATTGTATTTATAAGTTGGGTAATGTTCCATGGAGGTTGAGGCAAGAGTATTTTCTTGCTAGTTGTTATTGTATAGAAAGGGAACATAGTTATGACTATGTCTTATTCAACTTCCATGTGGATGTTGTATGAATGACTTCAAGCTCACAACTGAGAGGGAAGCTAAGTGTTGTGTGTCCCTATGAGGCTTGTCATAAGGATGGCAGAAATATCCTTGGAGGAGGATCTGGATGTCTGATAGGTCCATGTGTAAATGATGCCGATGCATGATGTAAGGATATATGTATACTAAAGGCACAATATGGCTGCCTTGATGAGTGATATGTAAGGAAAGAATTGCAGTTGCCAAGATTAAGTGAATACCATGGATGCATGATTGGCTCCATTTTGAAGAGTCATGAAAGTTAGCTTTTGAATGATAACTTAAGGGGGATGCACTCCATTCCCTCAGGAAATACTAGTATAAATAAATGAAAGAGTAAATGAGCAAGGATGGTCTGTTGTCAAGATAAGAGGCAAATGATTATGCCTTGAGAATCACATGAGAATGATTTTGAACAATCATGAGTTGACTAATTTTAAAGTAGAGATTTATGTAGGATGTGAAATATACCCATGGAAGCTACACATAGACTTTTGATTATGCATATGGTTAAGCACATTATGGATGTAAGTTAACAAAACCAGAATATGTATGGATACATAATTTGGGTGCATGACAAAGACGCATGTTTATATTCCTTATGGAATATTTGGTAAACAACTAAAGCTAACTCAAGGTTGAGGCCATCACAGATAGTGATGGACATGCAATAAGGAAGTTGCATGCTGAGGGAGTTCCTTGTGGAAGAACTGTGTGAAAAATCTGTTAAGAGGAAAAAGTCACAACCTTAATAACTATTGAGAATTAAGCAATGAGCTACAAGATTATATATATATATATATATATATATATATATATATATATATATATATATATGTATGTATGTAAGAATCTTGGATTACATTTTGAAAGGATCATGTAATAAATAGAAGACTAATGAATGAATAAATGAGTATGTTTGGTTGAATAGGCTTGGTTGAAGCCATGTTAAGAAAAGGTAGTGAGGCCTTTAGAGATAACTCAGCTAGGCTGAAAAGTCCCAGGCGGTGTGGAAAGAACTGGAAAAAGGGGAGAGACCTCAATTCTTTTCTTGCTGAGTACTATGTTTTCTCTGGGATGAGAGAGTTGGTATGCGGATGAAAGTAAATGTTTTGGCACCATAGTGATGATGGTCGTATTGTTGTAGAAAAAATCGAGATTTGTTTGTGTTGCACTCATGAAAACATTAAGGATAATGGGATGAAGTGCATAAAGATATGCTAGGACATGTCTGGAAATGTTTTATTGTCTTAACGTTATGCACAAGATTTTTGAAAGGAAGTTGTATTCCACGGATACCCAAGTAGAGTATGATTCAGGAAGAAAACCTTGATCGAATCAGGTTAATCAAGAACCTGATAGAGGAGATGAATGTGAGTCATTCATCGGAGGGAAGACCAATCATAGTCATCAAATTGAATTCAATATTCACTGGAGTTAATGGATCAAACACTAGTCGTTCAATTAGATAGATGGTCGGAGATCATTGCAGGACGCAAAGGAGAAATTAATGGACGTACTAGTGCACGGCCCGTAATCAAACCACATCATTGATCTCTTCGAGGTGGATGATCAATGACCACGATTAAAAGAGTCAGGCGAGCACTTTTCAAATTGTAGAGATTGAACTCTCTGATAAAGAGAGAGCATATTGGGGTTCCACAATTGCTCTAAACCTCCGATCTGTGAATGATCGGTGGGATAACTTACAAGGAACCCACACATTAATGTCATGTAAAACTTGTACTGTAATTGGGTTCTATGGTTGAATTTATAAAATTGAAGCCTTGTTCTCAATCTAAATTCTCTGTCAAACACTTATGTGTTGGAATTATTATTATCTGAAAATTGTGTGGTTTAAAATCGATTGAGGGATAATATTGATGGATCGCGATCAATGCATAGATTGCATATGCACATGGGTTAATGTCGAGACATGTACCCATAATTTAAATTCAATATAGTGTTGTTTGGACTTTGGGATACGATCGTAGATTGAACAACCTGTATTCATTGCGATGATCCGAAGGAGAGTTAAACCGCGAGTTAGTTGAGGTTCCACAATCCCTTAATGGATTTGGATATGGGGGAAGACAGATCTATGTAGCCGATTTGAAGACAAGGGATTTAGCCAGGATCATAGCACCTAGAAACGGGAGCTAAAAGGATAGCGCCTGAAAATAATAAAACCGAGGTCACAGCTCTCGGTTACATGGAGAGAAATGGAGTTACTTCAGGCCAGTCAAGGAAGATAGAGTTTATCACTTTGTGTTAGACTTGGGTCATGTGGATTGGTTCTATGGGAATATATGTGCTCATAGCTAGCACATTTCATGGAATTTATTTGAGGAAATGCATGTTTGCATGAAGGGAAGACGATGGACCTTCCAATGAGGAAGGAGGACCTTCCAAAAATTTTACTTATATTGTATGGATGTCAAAAGAAAGAAAATTTGGGTGGCAATGAGTGTGGGCACCTTGGTTACTAATGAGAAAATAATCCTTGGGTGCATTCAAGAGAAACTTAGAGTTTCATATGTGCCGACCTGGGATCATGACCAACCTGTAAAAGGAAGCACATTCCGGCTGCAATAATAAATAAGAATGAATAAGCGATGTGGTGAAGAGATTGGATAATCTCCAACACACCATGGAAGAGTTCTTGTCATAAAGTATGGAAAACCTGAAATCAATGCAAGGGTGCATTGGGTATGAATGTGGCCACAAATGTTGGCACATTAATTAAAGTCAATTGATACCTGAATTACATTTTGAAAGGTTTGGTAGGATGAAATGATACATAGGTAAGGGATGTTTTTTTTTTTGTTTCCTCCCATGTTTATGCAAAGAAAGTCTCAGGGATGCCTCGACTTTAAGGCTTGATAAAGTCTCTGGGATTCTTCCAGTGCGAGAAAACCTTGGCAAGGCAAGATGGATCACTTGAGGAACTGTATAACAGAGAAGGGGATGCCTGATCTTGGGCCTGGAGGGTGAGTGACTGCAAGGAAGATGAGACTCTGATATTTCTTGTAAACTATTGATTGGGATCATGCACACAATGGGTATCGCAAGGAAAAATAGTGAGCCTGGATAACAAGATATCCATGTGGATACAAATCCACAAACTGCGCAGATAAGTATTGTGCTAGATTATGAAATTTTCCTAGAACTTTTATGCAACAGTAAAATGTTTTCACATGAGACTATGATTAATGTTCTTGTTGTCCAAGAATTATTGAAGGCAGGTGATGAATATTAAGAGTTTGAAAAAGGACCTGACCGAGAAAGAAGTTCAAGACTTTTGAAGTGGCTGAATGAGAAAGGCATGACAGGTGTTATTGAAAAAGAACATTGAGGATGGTGTTCCTTTTAAGGGGGAGGTGATTGTAACACCCATGTTTCCCCCAACTTGTAATTAATCATTAATTAGGATTAGCATGTTGTGGCATGGGAACAGTGTAAATGTATTGTTACTTGAATTGCCAATAATAACTGTGGGCATGAAGCCTTGAAAGTACTATTCATGATATCACTAGAGGAAAGAATGTGAAAACTATAAGAGATCAGTTAATAAGAAAAAGATTGGTGGTTGAAAAATCAACTACCCCATGAATGGAAGCATGGTCTAGCTACATAAGTTCAGCTTGAAGTACCACAAGATATTGAAAACCCAGATGACCGAGGTTTCCTTTTGACAGAAGGAACATGAGGGATGTGCGTGCAAGGAACACTAGAGAATAAAAATAAGAGTGGAAAATGGGAGGGACTTGCCAGCAGAGAATGAGCCGAAGGCCACGAGATTGATGTTGAGGAAGCATATGATAAAACTCATCGAGGTTGTGATAGAGAGAGAAATCTATGAGAGTATGCAAAGATCGAGACTTGGGCAGAAGATCGTGAGCTTGATGTTGAGGAAGCACCTGATAAACCTCGCGAAGATGTGAAAGAGAAAGGATCGTTGAGGATTGGCATAAATTCCTTGGTGATATCATGGCTTGTCATGGGGGTGGCTAGAGCACTAAGAATGAATTCCTCTGAGCCTATGGTTGGGTGGAATGGAAAATACCCACAGTCAGTTAGTTGGCTACAACCTGTAATAGATAAGTATTCTCATATCTTGTGTATTTAAGTGGTAGCTATGAATTAAAGTTGGATATCCTATGAATGTTGCATGGATGTGAATGTTTTCTCAGTGGTTATACTATATCCCTTTAATTCTACCTAATTGTGTATTTAAGAAAATAAGGAATTCTCTGGCTTGTACATGTAAATTCCTGAGCCCGTGGTGGCTCAAGTTAAAATAAATGAACTGTGAATTTGTTAACCTTGGGCATAGCCTCACGTGTGCATGCCGACACTCCCATTCTCTCTGAAGGAAGGAGTCTGTTAATCTCGGGAGAGGTAGTGCATGTATGCACAGAGTCTCTATGAGGAGGGAAGAGACCGAGAACCCCCTTAAGTTCTAGAGTTGATAAATAAGTACTTAAGGAACTGACAAAGCTCAAGAAGGATAGCGAGATTCATTCATCGAAAGGAGAGAACCTTTCATTTGGAAGATGTGTTATCTCCTCAAATAAATTGATGGAGATTTTGATTTTTAGGTGATAGATTGTGGTCCAAAAAATTTATTTCTAAATTTCCTTAGGTATGTTAGAGAGTCTATTTTCTGTAAATGAACTTGGAAAGAACTTTTGATTTGGTTTTGTCAAGAAAAAGAGATAATCTCAGGTTTCGGTGGTTTAGGAGAGCCTGAAAAGCACTCATTAACCACTGAAAATCTTTGTTCTCAGTAGTTAAGGGGGGAAAAGAGAAAGCCCAATTAACCACCAAAAAGATTTCCACGAGAAAAATGAAAAGCCTGTGATTTTGCATGAGCTAGTTGTCAATTGGCATAATCATGAAGACATAACCGTCAAAAGTCCATGGAGGTGGTAAGGTATGGATGTTATTATTGCATCTATCTGAATATTGATACCCTGTTTTCCTTTTAACTACATTTGTCATTTCAGAATTAAGGCTCGACAGAGACACAGAAACTCATGTGTGATTCCCGACTAACAGAAGTGATTAGTCACATAGCCCCTCATTATCTCCAGTCATGAGGATACAGATCCATTATGACCCCAATTAATCTCTGTTTTGATTCCATTAATTACCAGTTCGAATCCGAGAGTCATTGTGATAGTCTTGAGCCCGTGATTTCATCAAGTAAATGCATACTCAGAGGCCATAATGCCATTTTTTTTGGTGATTGCCGAGTGGAGTTCGAGTTCAGTAGATCGTTATCAAGCCAATTTTCATACCAATCAAGCCAAGTCGATTCATTAGGTAGTTTGAATTCCATATTGTTTCAATTTGATTTTATATCTCACCTAAACTCGAAATTTTCGGCTTGTATTCAGTCAGTCTGTTGTTTAGATTCAGTTAGTGGTTGAGCTATGTAATCAGAACTTTGAGTCACCTTGTCTCATTTGTTTTACTCTAATTCATATTCCCGGTCACCCTAAATCATAGAGTCTTTG
This sequence comes from Picea glauca, assembly GCA_000966675.3. Lineage (NCBI taxonomy): Eukaryota > Viridiplantae > Streptophyta > Pinopsida > Pinales > Pinaceae > Picea > Picea glauca. Next base: position 215,786 of record JZKD02S1932960.1, read on the forward strand.
TCTCCCTAGCACGAAGATTTTCCTAAATCACAGGTACAAGTCAGCAATTAATAAATGTCGAAAGCAGGGCCAGTTCTAAGGGATGAATTGGATGGAGTTTGGTACCTTGAGGTGCCTGAGTTCTTCAAGCAAACTGAAGTCTATGCATATTGCGAAAAACTGGTAGATTTCCACCAACAAGTGTCTAAAACCTTTGCTATCTTGTATGATGGAAGAGCAACAACAGTGGGAAAAGAGGAGTTTGTGGTTGATGACGCAGCCATAGCCGAGTTCACGGGTCTCCCTAGAATAGGGGATTGCTGGTTCAAATCAACTGTGCCTTCAAACATTGAATTTAGATCCTACCTACAGCCTCTGCACAAGGATCCTATATGGAAAAAAGACATACCAATGTCTTATCTAGAACCTAAGTGGCAATCTCTCCTGAAGGCAATCTTTGTCTATATCACATGTGAAGGTAGATACAACAGGGTTATGTTTTATCACTTCAAGCTATTGAACCATTTCATAGGCAGGTCTCCCATCAATTTGCCTTTCTACCTTCACAAAGCTCTCACAAAAATGGCCAGACAAGTCAAGGCGAAGCCTACCAAAGTGGCTAGCAGGTTGTCACACCAAGGGTTGATTACATTACTTGTTAAAGAGTCCTTGAAAAAGAAACAAGTGGATTGGAATTAATTCCTATTTTGGAATGAGTTCCAAACTAATTTTCAACAGGATGAAAAGGGGAAGAAGTCTGCTGCTAAGAATTCCATCACTCCTAAGAGCAATATAAGAAAAAGGAAGGTTATCTCACCACCAATAGAGCCAAAAGAATCATCCTCTGCTGAAAGAAAAAGAACCAAAAGTAAATTACAGTTTGGTAAAGAGAGTGAGCAGACCAAGGACCTTGCTAAAGGAGATAACCCTTTGAACTTACCATACAGTGACTCAAATCCAGAGCAGGAGTTAGCAAAGACACAAGGTGATGAACAGGCTGAGCAAGTTGTAGAAGATTATCTCAACTTGCCCTCACCAACTCCTCCAGATGAACATAGTCAACCATTAGCAAAAGCTTCTTCAAGCAAGCCTAAAGCATCCAAGGCTCAGAAAATCAATAAAATTCTGAAACAAATCTATGAGATGGAAGTTTTAGAAAGACTTATTAAAAAGGAAAATACAGACTTGACTGAAATAAATGAAAAACTTTTTAACATGAACCAAAGTCTTAAGGAAAAGCATGATAAAATCAAGGACATGAATAGGGTGCTGATAGGAGAGAACATGAAGTTGTACATGCAGCTTAGACTTCTGAGGATAAAATTAAAAGAGTCTCAACCTCCAACATAGGATCAAACATGTTTGGAAACTCTAGCTGAGTTAGCTACAACAATGGTGGATAAACCACAGTCTTCCACAACAAGTTAAAGTTCGCAGATCTGCACGAGGAAGAGTTGCATCATCAAAGAGGCCTTGAACACTCAACAAAGAATCAAGGTAATCATTTTTACAAATTTTTGAAGTTTTGGACAAAGCTAAGTTTTTGGTGGTATAGGTGAACAGGATGACTATTCATTAACCATAGAAAGAAGAGCTTTCAGTAGTTAATACACCCAGAATTCCTCTGTGTTAACCACCGAAACCTATAACTGGCCAGAGAAAGCCAAATTTTGCACAGATCTAGGTTTTACTAATCCAAATCATATGAAAACACTTGTAATGGATAGATGTTGAATTATATATTTAGATTCAAGATCCATTTTTGTTGCATGAGGATTAGAAAAGGTATCCAAGTTGGTTTTGGCACCTATTTTGGTGGCAACAAATTAGAATTTTTGCACATCTCAGCAAATTCGAATTTTATCTCTTGAAAGAGTCATCAATCAGCCTTGGAAGGCTATTCTGCACTGCACAAGAACTCTACAAGATATAAATACCATGGAATGTGGGATTGACCTCATTTGAGGATCATTCCTTATCTTTTGCAAGTTAGTTTTGACTTTCTATTTTAGGCATATCTGATCCATTAATTCAGGATCTAGATACTGTGTTGTAAAAGCTATAAAGCTGAAAACAGAAGAGGAACAGAGGGTTCGATTTTGAGTTCTATATTCTACTGTTTTTGTATGAAAGACATTTTCTTTAATATATCAAGCCTGCAAGCTTCTTTCATTTGTTATTGTTATATCCTCCTTCATCTTTGTCTATGCATATGAGTTGAATTCGTTCTTTTGTCTCTATTTAATGGTCTTATGGTAACTGTAATCTTAATTTTCACTATTAAGAAAGAATCATAAGCATATTTGGGTTGTTTGTTTACCCATCATATATATGGTTTATGTATGTTTTAGTTAACCGATTGGTTTTCTTATCCATCTGTTATACAAACCTATCTAATAAATAGCTCTTGAAGGCCTTGTGTTGCATGAATATAGTTAGATTGTCTTGAAGATACAATCCAGAGATTAGGATATTCATCCTGATCCAAACCCACACTTATTATTGAGAAAATAGTTTCCAAAAAGATTAAGTTACCAGGAATCTTTGATTTACAGCCTAGGAGAGTTTCCTGGAGTGATAAAAAATTGGCGTCATTTCCGCAGAGAAGAGATTGAAGCTCAACTTCCTTAGGAGACAACATAGATCCATCTTTGATGATAGACAAAGCCTGGACATCATTTGGGTTGTAATCGTCTATTTGGCGATTCCATTGAAACGAAGTGGCTCCAAAAGGAGCTCACACCAGGGCGAACCAAGAAGGCCCACTGGCAACACCAGTTCCATACCCTGAGAAGATCATCAATAGGAAAAAGGGTTTACAAAGATAGGCTTCCAGATCTGCAAAGACATCAAATCCAGGTATTCAACCGACACTTCTTCTTTCATATCTAAAAGGACTCTAGTTGAATCCCCTGCTACTAAAACTCATAGTTCTCAGGAAATTGAAATTGTATTCAAAGGATTGAAGGTTGAGGAGCCTTTAGTTTCCTCTAATGTTACAGACTCTATTTTTTAGCATGATATTTCATCCAACCTTAAAGAAGTAATTACAAGGTCCCCTCAGCAAAAAGAAACCTTTTCTTCTTCTTCTTTGAATTCCTCACCCACAAAGCCTATAGAGGGTGTTTTCTATACTCATACTAACCTACCTGTTCTCGAAGATATTTTACGTGATCTATCCTCTAAGGGAGAAGAAAGCTTAGCCTTATTGCTTGGTCAGTTTTACAAGACCTCTTATTTTCCACCCATTTCTAAAATTTTTTCTCAAAGTGAAGTGAGACAATCATTTTTATTAAACTCAGCCATCCCATCTCAACCTTCATCTCCTGAAAATTCTTCCTCTGTATCAAACCCCAAGATTTCCATGGCTGTCCCTTTAACCAAGATGGAACAAATCTTAGCAAATAGGTATGCTCCACTTGTCTTGCCCAATCACTTATCTGCCATGCCAACCGAAGATTATCATAAATATATGCCAAAGTTTACCGGAATTGGGGATTATACTGTCGAAGAACATATAGAAGCTTTTTATGCTTATGCTGAAAATATTAACATTTCAGAAGAAGATGTGTGGACTAGAGTTTTTGTGCAGAGTTTGGATAGCCAAGCCCAGAAGTGGTTCAAATAGCTACCGACAAATTCAGTGACGAGTATTGAGCAACTAGATGAGGTGTTCTTGAAACACTGGGGAGATAGAAGAGATCTTCTATATTACATTTCTGAATTCATAAACCTAAGAAGAGAAGATGGGGAGTTAGTCTTAGACTTCATCAAAATATTCAATAGAATGTTCGGCAAGATCCCTGCAGAGATCAAACCAAGTGATGCATCAGCAAAGATCACATTTTCTGCTGCTTTTGATCCAGAATTTTGTTTAATCCTTAGAGAAAGAAGATCAGCTACACTTTCCTTAATGCAAGATGCTGCTCTCAAAGTCAAATCAAATATTATGGCATCTCAGAAACTCAAAGGAAAAGTTGAGAGAAAGAAGTTGTTTGTTGAGTCCCCTTCTTCTTCTAATAGAAAAATGGAAAAGATGGCCAAGATGTTGGACAACTTGACATCTAAAATGTCAAAATTGAAGATTCAGAGTCAGCAACCAACAAGGAAAAAAGAGCCAAATGCTTTTATCCCTAGAAATCCAAATTCTTTCCCTTACAGAGGGAATAATCAACAAGTCTATATCCTTCAAAGAGACAAGAATGTTGTTGATGATCAAAGAATCCGACCCCCTTTCCAAAATGCAATGCTAGAAGAGGAACAACAACTATCTGATGATGAAGTTGAAGAAGTAGATGACATAAATTGTTTTGGTGATGAAAATGATTCCTCCCTTTTGACACAAGTAGATTATGAAGAAGCCCAGATGGATCAGGAGATTCATGAGGCAATTATTGAAGAATCTGCCTATCGGACAGATGATCAGCAAGGTTATAATTTAAGATCTAAAAATGTTTCCCCTAAACCATTGCCCGCTGCTCCTGTGAAGAAGAAAGAAGTTGCTGCCGTGCAACCTGCTGCTCTTGTAAAGCAGACCCCTATTTCTACAAAGCAACAACAGAAGCAATCTCAGCCCAAATTCAAGGAGCAAGCTATCCTCAAAGCTCCTTCTAATGAGGTAAACACCTCTGACAAATCATCACACTCTTTCAATTTCGAATCAGAAATTCAGAAAGTAAAAATACCTATGCCATTGGCCGAACTTATGAAGAATGACGTTTTCAAGTCTTCCATCCTAAAGTCCCTTGAACTAAAGACCTTTTCATCCGCTGATTTTGTAAACTTACAAGATGACAAGCCAACAGTAACTATAGGGCCTATGATAGAAGATCAAGATGACTCTTGTCCACCTTTCTATATATCCCTAAATGTTCATGATAAGATTCTTCACAACTGCTTGCTTGATTCAGGAGAATCACATAATATTATGCCCAAAGCGGTGATGGACGAGCTTGGGCTTGAGGTCACCAAACCATATCATGATATCTTCTCTTTTGACTCTAGGAAAGTTAGATGCCTTGGCCTCATAAAATACCTTGTTATAAACCTTTCTCAATTGCCAACGAGAAGCATGGTAATGGATGTCATGGTTGCTGATATCCCACCCACGTTCGGACTCCTCTTGTCATCTCCATGGAACAAAAGGTTATGGGGTACCTTGCATATGGATCTTTCATATGCTACGATCCCAGTGTTTGGAGGAGAACTAAAAAGACTTTACAGAGAGAATCAACTTGCCTACATCATTAGTGATGCAAACAATTCTGTAAATCATCCTATTTATGCTGTAGACACAAACTTTGGCTCATGTATTCTTCAAATAGATGATTCTCAGTCAACTTCTTTGCAGCTTGTGAAGTCCACTGAACAATAAACTGATGAAAAGGATGTTCCAGTTTGGACCATGTATTTTGATGGTGCCAGTACCAAAGATTCAGCAAGTGCAAGGGTAGTTTTGATTTCTCCTTTGGAGGAGGCTATGCATTTGTATTTTAAGCTTGATTTCAAAACTACTAACAATATAGTAGAGTATGAGGATTTGATATTGGGGTCAAACACAACCAAGGATATGGGGATTAAAGGATTAAAGGTGTTCGGATATGTGGATCTCATCATACAACAAGTAAACAATACTTTCCAAGCAAAGCATGTCAGATTGAAAGCCTACAGGGATGAGGTATGGAAAATTAGAGATTCTTTTTCCATTTTTGACATTTCTTATATACCCAGAGATATGAATCATCTTGCAGATTCCCTTGTTGTTTCAGCCAACCTATTTATTCCTCCCATGCCTCCCATTCTCAATTATGAAATCCAAGTCAAATGTAGACCATCTTTTCCTGATAATATTAAATACTGGAAAGTTTTTGAAGATGATGATGAACTTAATAGATTTCTCCAGGTGGTAGATGAATTTTCTGATATGCATGTCGACCAGCAAAATCAAAATGTAGAGGAATTCCAGAGGCCTAAGCTAAAACAAAAATTGGGTCAGCATGATATTGTTCAACTACCTAACAATTATATACCTCGGGGTTTGGTACCTCTTGAAAAGATATTCGACCATAATGATGTCCCCTACAAGCCAAATAAGAAGGAAAAAGAGCCCGTTGTTCATGAGCACAACATAGGAAGTGAAAGTCAGCCTAAATTCATAAATCTGTCCTCTGAATTGACTGCTGATTAGAAGTCCAAATATTGCAACATTTTGAAAGAATTCTCTGGTGTTTTTACTTGGAAATACAGTGATATGAAAACTTATGACCTTGAGATCATTCAACATAAGATCCCACTTGAAAAGGACACCATCCCTTTCAAACAAAAGATCAGACCTATCAATCCTCTTCTTTTTCCTGTAATTGAGAGAGAAATCAAAAAGCTTCTTGATGCTAAGATCATAATCCCTTTAAGATACTCTAAATGGATTGTAAATCTAGTAATAGTGAGAAAGAAAAATGGTGAGGTCAGGTTATGTGTGGACTTTAGAAACCTAAACAGATGCTCTAAGAAAGATAACTATCCCCTACCTAAGATGGAACATTTGCTACAAAGAATTTCAGGGGCTACTGTTATGTCTTTCTTGGATGGTTTTTTTGGCTATAACCAGATTTTTGTCCATCCCGATGACCAAGAAAATACTACTTTTACTACTCCTTGGGGTACCTTCATGTATGCCAAAATTCCATTCGGATTAATGAATGTCGTGGCCACTTTTCAAAGGGCCATGGACATAGCTTTCGTGGGTGAGAAGGATAAGTTTTTCCTCATCTATCTTGATGACATCAAAATTTATTCCAGCAGTCATGAAGAGCAGCTAAATCATTTCAAAAGAGTATCTATCCGAAGGTATACATGTTATTATTGCATCTATCCGAAGATTGATACCTTGTTGTCCTTTTAACTACATTTGTCATTTTAGAATTAAGGCTCAACAGAGACACATAAACTCATGTGTGATTCCCAACTAACAAAAGTGATTAGTCACATAGCCCCTCATTATCTCCAGCCACGAGGACACAGATCCATTATGACCCCGATTAATCTCTGTTTTGATTCCATTAATTACCAATTCAAATCTAAGAGTCATTGTGACAGTCTTGAGCCTGTGATTTCATCAAGTAAATGCATACTCAGAGGCCATAATCCCATTTTTTGTAGTGATTTCTGAGTCGATTTCGAGTTCAACAGATCATTATTGAGCCAATTGTCATACCAATCAAGCCAAGTCAAGTCATCACGTAGTTTCAATTCCATATTGTTTCAATTTGATTTTATATCTCACCTAAACTCAAAATTGTTGGCTTGTATTCAGTCAGTCTGTTGTTTAGATTCGGTTAGTGGTTGATATATGTAATCAGAACTCTGAGTCACCTTGTCTCATTTGTTTTACGCTAAGTCATACTCCCGGTCACCCTAAATCATAGAGTCTTTGTCTCCCTGGCACGAAGATTTTCATAAATCACAGGTACAGGTCAGCAATTACTAAATGCTGAAAGAAAGGCCAGTTCTAAGGGATGAATTGGATGGATTTTGGTACCTTGAGGCTCACCTTGAGGTGGTCGAGTTCTTCAAGCAAACTAGAGTCTATCCGTATTGTGAAAAACTGGCAGATTTGCACCAACAAGTGTCTGAAACCTTTGTTATCTCGTATGATGGAAGAACAGAAAGAGTGGGAAAGGAGGAGTTTGTGGTTGATGAGGCATCCATAGCTGAGTTCACTGGTCTCCCTAGAACAGGGGATTGATGGTTCAAATCAACTGTGCCTTCAAAAATTGAATTTAGATCCTACCTACAGCCTCTGCACAAGGATCTTATATGGAAAAATGACATACCAATGTCTTATCTAGAACCTAAGTGGCAATCTCTCCTGAAGGCAATCTTTGTCTATATCACTTGTGAAGGTAGATACAACAGGCTTATGTTTTATCACTTCAAGCTATTGAACCATTTCATAGGCAGGTCCCCATCAATTTGCCTTTCTACCTTCACAAATCTCTCACAAAAATGGCCAGACAAGTCAAGGAGAAGCCTACCAAAGTGGGTAGCAGGTTGTCACACCAAGGGTTGATTAGATTAATTGTTAAAGAGTCCTTGAAAAAGAAACAAGTGGACTGGAATTACTTCCTATTTTCGAATGAGTTCCAAACTAATTTTCAACAGGATGAAAAGGGGAAGAAGTCTGCTGCTAAGAATTCCATCACCCCTAAGAGAAGTCTAAGAAAAGGGAAGGCTATCTCACCACTAATAGAGCAGACATAATCATCCTCTGCTAAAAGAAAAAGAACCAAAAGGAAATTACAGTTTGGTAAAGAGAGTGAGAAGACCAAGGACCTTGCTGAAGGAGATAATGCTTTGAACTTACCATACAGTGACTCAGAGCCAGAGTAGGAGTTAGAAGAGACACAAGGTGATGACCAAGCTGAGAAAGTTGCAGAATATTATCTCAACTTGCCCTCACCAAATCCTCCAGATGAACACAATCAACCATTAGCAAAAGATTCTTCAAGCAAGCCTAAAGCATCCATGGCTCAGAAAATCAATAAACTTCTGAAACAAATCTATGAGATGGAAGTTTTAGAAAGGGTTATTAAAAAGGCAAATACATACTTGAGTTAAAGAAATGCAAAACATTTTAACATGAACCAAAGTCTGAAGGAAAAGCATGATAAAATCAAGGACAGGAACAGGGTGTTGATAAGAGAGAACATGAAGTTGTATAGGCAGCTTAGACTTCTGAGGATAAAATTTAAAGAGTCTCAACCTCCAACATAGGGTCAAACAGGTTTGGAAACTCTAGCTGAGTTAGCTACAACAATGGTGGATATACCATAGTCTTCCACACAACAAGTTAAAGTTCGCTGATCTGCACGAGGAAGAGTTGCATCATCAAAGAGGCCTTGAACACTCAACAAAGAATCAAGGTAATCATTTTTGCAAATTTTGAAGTTTTGGACAAAGCTAAGTTTTTGGTGGTTTAGGAGAATAGGATGACTGTTCATTAACCACCGAAAGCAGAGCTTTCGACAGTTAATACACACAGAATTCCTCTGTGTTAACCATCGAAACCTATAACTGGCCAAAGAAAGATAAATTTTGCACAGATCGAGGTTTTACTAATCCAAATCATATGAAAACATTTGTAATGGATAGATGTTAAATTATATATTCAGATTCAAGATCCATTTTTGGTGCATTAGGATTAGAAAAGGTAGCCAAGTTGGTTTTGGCACCTATTTTGGTGGCAACAAATTAGAATTTTTGCACATCTCAGCAAATTCAAATTTTATCTCTTGAAAGAGTCATCAATCAGCCTTGGAATTCTATTCTTTACTGCACAAGGACTCTACAATATTTGAAGACCATAAAATGTGGGATTGACCTCATTTTGAGGATCATTCCTTATCTTTTGCAAGTTAGTTTTGACTTTCTATTTTAGGCATATCTGATCCATTAATTTAGAATCTAGATACTGTGTTGTAAAAGCTATAAAGTTGAAAACAAAAGAGGAACAGAGGGTTCGATTTTGAGTTCTATATTCTACTGTTTTTGTATGAAAGACATTTTCTTTAATATATCAATCCTACAAGCTTCTTTCATTTGTTATTGTCAGATCCTCCTTCATCTTTGTCTATGCATATGAGTTGAATTTGTTCTTTTGTCTCTATTTAATTTTCCTATGGTAACTGTCATCTTACTTTTGACTATTAAGCAAGAATCATAAGCATCTTTGGCTAGTTTGTTGACCCATCATATATATGGTTTATGTATGTTTTGGTTAACCGATTGGTTTTCTTATCCATCTGTTATACAAACCTATCTGATAAATAGCTCTTGAAGGACTTGTGTTGCATGAATATAGTTAGACTGTCTTGAAGATACAATCCAGAGATTAGGATATTCAACTTGATCCAAACCCACACTTATTATTGAGAAAATAGTTTCCAAAAATATGAAGTTACTAGGCATCTCTGGCTTACAGCCTAGGAGAGTTTCCTGGAGTGATAACAAATTAGCGTCGTTTCCAGGGAGAAGAGATTGAAGCTCAACTTCCTTGGGAGATGACATAGATCCAGATTTGATGATAGACAAAGCCTAGACATCATTTTGGTTGTAATCATCTATCTGGAGACTCCTTTGAAACAAAGTGGCTCCAAAAAGAGCTCACACTAGAACGAACCAAGAAGGTCCACTAGAAACACTAGTTCCAGACCCTGAGAAAATCATTAGTAAGGTAAAGGCTTTACAATGAGAGGCTTCCAGATCCGTAAAGACATCAAATCTAGGTATTCAAACCGACACTTCTTCTTTCATATCTAAAAGGCCTCTAGTTGAATCCCCTACTACTGAAACTCATAGTTCTCAAGAAATTGAAATTGTATCCGAAATATTGAAGGTTGAGGAGCCTTCAGTTTCCTCTAATGTTACAAACTCTGTTTTTGAGAATGATATTTCATCCAACCTTAAAGAGGTAATTACGGGGTCCCCTCAACAAAAAGAAACCTCCTCTTCTTCTTCTTTGAATTCCTCACCCAAAAATCCTATAGACGGTGTTTTCTATACTCATACTAATCTGCCCGTTCTTGAAGATATTTTACATGCTCTATTCTCTAAGGGAGAAGAAAGCTTAGCCTTATTCCTTGGTCAGTTTTACAAGGCCTCTTATTTTCCACCCATTTCTTAAAATTTTGCTCAAAGTGAAGTGAGACAATCATTTTTATTAAACTCAGCCATCCCATCTCAACCTTCATCTCCTGAAATTCTTCCTCTGTATCAACCCCCAAGATTGCCATGGCTGTCCCTTTAACCAAGATGGAACAAATCTTAGCAAATAGGTATGCTCCACTTGTCTTTCCCAATCCCTTATCTTCCATGGCAACTAGAGATTATCAGAAATATATGCCAAAGTTTACCGGAGCTGTGGATTATACTGCCGAAGAACATGTAGAAGATTTTTATGCTTATGCTGAAAATATTAACATTTTAGAAGAAGATGTGTGGACCAGAGTTTTTGTGCAGATTTTGGATGGCCAAGCCCGAAAGTGGTTCAAAGAGCTACCGGAAAATTCAGTGATGGGTATTGAGCAACTAGATGAGGTGTTCTTGAAACACTGGGGAGAAATAAGAGATATTCTATGTTACATTTCTGAATTTGGAAACCTAAGAAGAGAAGATGGGGAGTTGGTCTCAGACTTCATCAAAATATTCAATAGAATGTTCGACAAGATCCCTGTAGAGATCAAACCAAGTGATGCATCAACAAAGATCACATTTTCTGCTGCTTTTGATCTAGACTTTTGTTTAATCCTTAGAGAAAGAAGATCATCCACACTTGCCTTAATGCAAGATGCTGCTCTCGAAGTCAAATCAAATACTATGGCATCTTAGAAACTCAAAGGAAAAGTTGAGAGAAATAATTTTTCTGTTGATCCCCCTTCTTCTTCTAATATAAAAATGGAAAATATGGCCAAGATGTTGGACAACTTGACATCTGAAATGTCAAAATTGAAGATTCAGAGTCAACAACCAGCAAGGACAAAAGAGCCAAATGATTTTTTCCCTAGAAATACAAATGCTTTCCCTTATAGAAGGAACAATCAACAAGTCCCGATCCTTCAGAGAGACAAGAATGCAGCTGATGATCAAATAATTAGACCCCCTTTCCAAAATGAAATGCTAGAAGAGGAACAACAACTATCTCATGATGAAGTTGAAGAAGTAGATGACATAAATTGTTTTGGTGATGAAAATTATTCCTCCTTTTTGAAACAAGTAGATTATGAATAAGCCCAGATGGATCAGGAGATTCATGAGGCAAGTATTGAAGAATCTGTATATCAGACAGATGATCAACAAGGTTATAATTTAAGTTCTAAAAATGTTCCCCCTAAACCGTTGCCCGCTGCTCTTGTGAAGAAGAAAGAAGTTGTTTCCAAGCAACTTGCTACTCCTGTAAAGTAGACCCCTATTTCTGCAAAATAGCAGCAGAAGAAATCTCAGCCCCAAGTCCAGGAGAAAGATATCCTCAAATATCCTTATAATGAGGTAAACACTTCTGACAAATCATTATACTCTTTCAATTTTGAATCAGAAATTCAGAAAGTAAAAATACCTATGCCATTGACCGAACTTATGAAGAATGACATTTTCAATTCTGCCATCCTGAAGTCCCTTGAACCAAAGACCTTTTCATCTGCTTATTTTATAAAATTACAAGATGACAAGCCAACAATAAGTATAGGGCCTATGATAGAAGATCGGGATGACTATTGTCCACCTTTCCATATATCCCTAAATGTTCATGATAAGATCCTTCACAATTGCTTGCTTGATTCAGGAGCATCACATAATCGTATGCCCAAAGCAGTGATGGATGAGCTTGGGCTTGAGGTTACCAAACCATATCATGATCTCTTCTCTTTTGACTCTAGGAAAGTCAGATGCCTTGGCCTCATAAAAGACCTTGTTATAAACCTTGCTCAATTGCCAATGAGAAGCATGGTAATGGATGTCGTGGTTGTTGATATCCCACCCAAGTTCAGACTCCTCTTGTCACGTCCATGGAGCAAAAGGTTAGGGGGTACCTTGCAGATGGATCTTTTGTATGCTATGATCCCGGTGTTTGGAGGAGAGATAAAAAGACTTTACAGAGAGAATCAAATTACCTACATCATCAGTGATGCACAAAATTCTGTAAATCATCCTATTTATGCTGTAGACACAGACTTTGGCTCATGTATTCTTCAAATAGATGATTCTCAGTTACCTCCTTTGCAGCTTGTGAATCCCACTGAATAAAAAAATGATGAAAAGGATGTTCTAGTTTGGACCATGTATTTTGATGGTGCCAGTACCAAAGATTTAGCAGGTGCAGGGGTAGTTTTGATTTCTCCTTTGGAGGAGGCTATGCATTTGTCTTTTAAGCTTGATTTCAAACTACTAACAATATAGCAGAGTATGATGCTTTGATACTGGGCTTAAACACAACTAAGGATATGGGGATTAAAGTATTAAAGGTGTTCGGAGATGTGGATCTCATCATACAACAAGTAAACAATACTTTCCAAGCAAAGCATGTCATATTGAAAGCCTATAGGGATGAGGTATGGAAAATTAGAGATTCTTTTTCCATTTTTGACATTTCTTATATACCCAGAGATATGAATCATCTTGCGGATTCCCTTGTTGTTTCAGCCAGCCTGTTTATTCCTCCCATGCCTCCCAGGCTCAATTCTGAAATCCAAGTAAAGTATAGACCATCTTTGCCCGACAATATTAAATACTGGAAAGTTTTTGAAGATGATGATGAACTTAATAGATTTCTCCAGGTGGTAGATGAATTTTCTGATATGCATGTCAACCAACAAAATCAAAATGTAGAGGAATCCTAGAATCCTAAGCTAAAACAAAAATTGGGTCAACATGATATTGTTCAACTGCCTAACAATTATATACCTCGGGGTTTCGTACCTCTTGAAAAGCTATTCGACCATAACGATGTCCCCTACAAGATAGATAAGAAGGAAAAATAGCTTGTTGTTCATGAGCACAACATAGGAAGCGAAATTCAGCCTAAATTCATAAATATGTCCTATGAATTGACTGTTGATCAGAAGTTTTAATATTGTAGCATTTTGAAAGAATTCTCTTATGTTTTCGCTTGGAAATATAGTGAACTGAAAACTTATGACCCTGAGATCATTCAACATAAGATCCCACTTGAAAAGGACACCATCCCTTTCAAACAAAATCTCAGACCTATCCATCCTCTTCTTTTTCCTGTAATTGAAAGAGAAATCAAAAAGCTTCTTGATGCTAAGATCATAATCCCTTTAAGATACTCTAAATGGATTGCAAATCTAGTAATAGTGAGAAAGAAAAATGGTGAGGTCGGGTTATGTGTGGACTTTAGAAACCTAAACAGATGCTCTAAGAAAGATAAATATCCCCTACCTAAGATGGAACATTTGCTGCAAAGAATTTCAGGGGCTACTGTTATGTCTTTCCTAGATGGTTTTTTTGGCTATAACCAGATTTCTGTCCATCCTGATGACCAAGAAAATACTGCTTTTACTACTCCTTGGGGTACCTTCATGTACACCAAAATTCCATTTGGATTAATGAATGTCGTGGCCACTTTTCAAAGGGCCATGGACATAGCTTTCGTGGGTGAGAAGGATAAGTTTTTCATCATCTATCTTGATGACATCACAGTTTATTCCAACAGTCATGAAGAGAAGCTAAAGCATTTCAAAAGAGTTTTTGTGAAGTGCAGGCAGTTCGAAATTTCATTGAATCACAAAAAGTCCCATTTTTCTCTCAGAAAAGGAAAGCTCCTAGGCCACATTGTCTCAGCAGAAGGTGTTAAAATTGATCCAGCTCGAGTGGAAGCAATTTAGAGGCTATCCTTACCAAGGTCAAAAAAGGATATTCAATCGTTGCTTGGTAAGATCAATTTTGTTAGAAGATTTGTTCCAAATTTCGCTGAGCTAGTAAAAGACATAACATGTATGTTGAAAAAGGGGTCTGAGATAAAATGGACAGAAAACACAAGGAATTCATTTCAAGATATCAAATAGGCTATCATGGAATCCCTGACTCTGATCAGTCTGGATTACAACAAGAGTTTCTACATTTTTTCCTTCGCTTCTTATGACATGGTGGCATCAGTCTTGTTACAGAAAGATGATGACAGTATGGATCACCCAGTTGCCTTCTTCAGGAAAACACTCAGAGATGCTAAACTAAGGTATGATCCTATTGAAAAACAATCCTATGCTCTCATAAAATCTTTAAAAGCTTTCAGAATTTATATCCTCCACTCAAAATTCATTGCATATGTTCATTCACCCTATGTGAAAGATGTTTTGACTCAACCTGATATTGATGGAAAGACAGTTAAATGGATCACAAAGTTAATCGAGTTTGACATAGAAGTGAAGCCCACCAAATTGCTAAAAGGCCAAGGCCTTGCTAAGATTTTAATGGAGGAAAATCATGAGCTACTGGACATAAATTTCATAGGGGAAAATTCAGCGAGTTTGCAAACGGAGGTGGAAGTAGAAGGACAACATAACAATCAACAGGTGGTAGAGAATTTGTCTTCTTGTGAATGGTACTCAGGTATTATACATTTTTTACAAAAGCTAAAGGTTCCTCTTGAACTTAGCATGAGTCAAGCCCGAGCCCTTAAGCTCAGAGCCATCAAAATTTTGCATTTACAATAATCTGTTATATTGGAAAGACCCTGCTAGTTTACTACTCAAATGTTTAGACAAAGAAAAGTCAGTGGAAGTTATACATCAGTTTCATTCAAGTGTTTTTGGAGGTCATCATTACTGGAAGACCACAGTTCATAAAATCCTAAGGGCTGGGTACTATTGGCCTTTTCTTTTCTCAGATGTGTGTGCCTTTGTCAAAGCTTTTGATAAATGTCAAAGATTCACAGGAAAACAACAGCTAAAATCTCTGCCCCAAAGACCTATAGTTGTGAATGGCCCTTTTCAGCAGTGGGGTTTAGATTTTATAGGCGAGATAAGCCCTTCGTCTAGTGGTAAACATAAGTGGATCTTAGTAGCCACATATTATTTTACAAAATGGATAGAGGCGGTTCCCACCAGGAATGCCACTCATCAGGTTGTCATGAAATTTCTTTATGAAAACATCTTGAGCAGATTTGGTTGCCCCAAAAGGCTAGTAATAGATAATGCAACAACCTTCAAACCCGATGCATTGGTTGACATGTGTGAATCAATGGGCATCCAATTGGTACATTCAACCCCCTACTACCCTCAAGGTAATGGCCTGGCTGAATCATCCAATAAGAGCTTAATCAGAATCATTAGAAAGCTGTTAGAGGAGAACAAAAAGAATTGGGATTCTAAACTAAAATTTGCTTTGTGGGCAGACATAGTAACTATCAAAAAGTCCATAGGAACCTCTCCATTCAAATTGGTCTATGGGACTAATGCCATTTTTCCTGTTCACTTGATTTTACCAGTGGCTAGATTTTCTCAGGAAGAGCAAACTGAGTCAAAAGATATGGTAAGAAGAATGCTCGATTTGGTAGAATTGCAGCAGGTCCTGAAAAGTTAGTGGACAAATCAGAGGCTCATCAAAAGAGGATCAAGGATACTTTTGACAGGAAGGAAAAGGTAGATAATTTTCAGGTTGGTGATTGGGCTCTGAAATGGGACGCCCTCATACAGGATAAAGGAAAACATAACAAGTTTGATTCTTTGTGGACCGGCCCTTTCGTGATAACTCAAGTACATCACAACAACACATTCAATCTGCAAAGTCTGGTAGGTGAAGAAATGTTTGGTGGCGCAGTCAACAGGCGATTTTTGAAACTCTATTTTGTCTAAGGCTGTATTGTAATTTTATTTTTAGTCTTTATTTTTACAAAATAACTCCATGCCCAATGGAAACACTAGCAGATAGTTTTAATTTTTCTTTTTTCAGGAAAGGAATTCATTCTATGGTTCTTGAAACCTCACAGGGAGGCATTCATCCCCAATAGGAGCCAGTGTTCTCTCCTCAAATAAATTGATGGAGATTTTTCTTTTTAGGTGATAGATTGTTGTCCAAAACATTTATTTGTAAATTTCCTTAGGTATGTTAGAGAGTCTATTTTCTATAAATAAACTTGGAAAGAACTTTTGATTTGGTTTTGTCAAGAAAAAGAGAGAATCTCAGGTTTTGGTGGTTTAGGTGAGCCTGAAAAGTGCTCATTAACCACCGAAAACCTTCGTTCTCGGTAGTTAAGGGGGAAAAGCAAAAGCCTAGTTAACCACCGAAAAGATTTCCACGGGAAAAATGAAAAGTCCATGCTTTCGCACGAGCTAACTGTCAATTGGCATAATCATGAATACATAACCGCCAAAAGTCCATGCAGGTGGTAAGGTATGCATGTTATTATTGCATCTATCTGAAGATTGATACCCTGTTGTCCTTTTAACTACATTTGTCATTTCAGAATTAAGGCTCGATAGAGACACAAAAACTCATGTGTGATTCTCGACTAACAGAAGTGATTAGTCACATATCCCCTCATTATTTCTAGTCACGAGGACACAGATCCAATATTACATTGATTAATCTCTATTTTTATTCCATTAATTACCAATTCGAATTCGAGAGTCATTGTGATAGTCTTGAGCTCGTGATTTCATCAAGTAAACGCATACTCAGAGGCCATAATATCATTTTTTGTAGTGATTTGTGAGTGGAATTTGAGTTCAACAGATCGTTATCGAGCCAATTGTCATACCAATCAAGCCAATTTGAGTCATACAGTAGTTTGAATTCCATACTGTTTCAATTTGATTTTATATCTCATCAAAACTCAAAATTTTCGGCTTGTATTTAGTCAATCTATTTTTTAGATTCGGTTAGTGGTTGAGCTATGTAATTAGAACTCTGAGTCACCCTGTCTCATTTACTTTACTCTAAGTCATACTCCTAGTCACCCTAAATCATAGAGTCTTTGTCTCCCTATCATGAAGATTTTCCTAAATCACAGGTATAGGTCAGCAATTACTAAATGCCGACAGCAGGGCCAGTTCTAAGGGATGAATTGGATGGAGTTTGGTACCTTGAGGCTCACCCTGAGGTGGTCGAGTTATTCAAGCAAACTAGATTCTATGCATATTGTGAAAAAATGGCAGATTTCCACCAACAAGTGTCTGAAACCTTTGCTATCTCGTATGATGGAAGAGTAGAAACAGTGGGAAAGGAGGATTTTGTAGTTGATGAGGCAGCCATAGCTGAGTTCACTGGTCTCCCTAGAATAGGGGATTGCTGGTTCAAATCAGCTGTGCCTTCAAACATTGAATTTAGATCCTACCTATAGCCTCTGCATAAGGATCTTATATGGAAAAAAGACATACCAATTTCTTATCTAGAACCTAAGTGGCAATCTCTCCTTAAGGAAATCTTTGTCTATATCACCTATGAAGGTAGATACAACAAGGTTGTGTTTTATCACTTCAAGCTATTGAACCATTTCATAGGCAGGTCTCCCATCAATTTGCCTTTCTACCTGCACAAAGCTCTCACAAAAATATCCAGACAAGTCAAGGCGAAGCCTACCAAAGTGGCTAGCAGGTTGTCACACCAAGGGTTGAATACATTAATTGTTAAAGAGTCCTTGAAAAAGAAAGAAGTGGTCTGGAATTACTTCCTATTTTGGAATGAGTTCGAAACTAATTTTCAACAGGATGAAAAGGGGAAGAAGTCTCCTTCTAAGAAGTCCATCACCCCTAAGAGTAGTCTAAGAAAAAGGAAGGCTATCTCACCACCAATAGAGATGACAGAATCATCCTCTGCTAAAAGAAAAAGAACCAAAAGGAAATTACAGTTTGGTAAAGAGAGTGAGCAGACCAAGGACCTTATTGAAGGAGATAACCCTTTGAACTTACCATAAAGTGACTCAGAGATAGAGCAAGAGTTAGCAGAGACACAAGGTGATGAATAGGTTGAGCAAGCTGCAGAAGATTATCTTAACTTGCCCTCACCAACTCCTTCAGATGAACACAGTCAACCATTAGGAAAATATTCTTCAAGCAAGCCTAAAGCATCCAAGGCTCAGAAAATCAATAAAATTCTGAAACAAATCTATGAGATGGAAGTTTTAGAAAGAGTTACTAAAAAGGAAAATACAGATTTGACTGAAAGAAATGCAGAACTTTTTAACATGAACCAAAGTCTCAAGGAAAAGCATGATAAAATCAAGGACAGGAACAGGGTGCTGATAAGAGAGAACATGAAGTTGTACAGGCAGCTTAGACTTTTGAGGATAAAATTAAAAGAGTCTCAACCTCCAACACAGGATCAAATAGGTTTGGAAACTCTAGTTGAGTTAGCTACAATGATGGTGGATATACCATAGTCTTCCACACAGCAAGTTAAAGTTCACAGATCTGCATGAGGAAGAGTTGCATCATCAAAGAGGCCTTGAACACTCAGCAAAGCATCAAGGTAATCATTTTTGCAAATTTTGAAGTTTTGGACAAAGCTAAGTTTTCGGTGGTTTAGTCGAACAGGACGACTATTCATTAACCACTAAAAGCAGAGCTTTCGATAGTTAATACACCCATAATTCCTTTGTGTTAACCACCAAAACCTATAACTGGCCAGAGAAAGCTAAATTTTGCACAGATCGAGGTTTTACTAATCCAGATCATATGAAAACACTTGTAATGGATAGATGTTGAATTATATATTCAAATTCAAGATCCATTTTTGGTGCATGAGGATTAGAAAAGGTAGCCAAGTTGGTTTTGGCACCTATTTTAGTGCCAACAGATTAGAATTTTTGCACATCTCAGTAAATTCAAATTTTATCTCTTGAAAGAGTCATCAATTAGCCCTGTAAGGCTTTTATGCACTGCACAAGGACTCTACAAGATCTGAAGACTATGGAATGTGGGATTGACCTCATTTTGAAGATCATTTCTTATCTTTTGCAAGTTAGTTTTGACTTTCTATTTTAGGCATATCTGATCCATTAATTCAGGATCTAGATACTATGTTGTAAAAGCTATAAAGTTGAAAACAGAAGAGGAACAGAGGGTTTGATTTTGAGTTCTATATTCCACTGTTTTTGTATGAAAGACATTTTCTTTAATATATCAAGCCTGCAAGCTTCTTTCATTTGTTATTGTCAGATGCTCCTTTATCCTTGTCTATGCATATGAGTTGAATTCGTTCTTTTGTCTCTATTTAATGGTCCTATGGTAACTATCATCTTACTTTTGACTGTTAATCAAGAATCATAAGCTTCTTTGGCTAGTTTGTTGACCCATCATATATATGGTTTATGTATGTTTTGGTTAACGATTGGTTTTCTTATCCATCTGTTATAAAAACCTATCTGATAAATAGCTCTTGAAGGCCTTGTGTTGCATGAATATAGTTAGACTATCTTGAAGATACAATCCAGAGATTAGGATATTCATCTTGATCCAAACCCACACTTATTATTGAGAAAATAGTTTCCAAAAAGATTAAGTTACCAGGAATCTCTGACTTACAGCCTAGGAGAGTTTCCTGGAGTGATAACAAATTAATGGATGAGATTAGTTTGAGAGGAGCCAAATTTCTTCACGATCGTCGGATTTGGAGAAGGACCGTGAGCGTTAACCATTAGAGCCCTTCAGACTTCGCAGGTCCAGCGAATTGAGCACATTCTCCACACAGGAGGTGAATCCCTCGAAGTCCCGAAGTTAATTTGGGCCATATATGAGGATGCTCGAGAACTATCCCGATCGTCGGATCTACGATATAGTCAACTTGACATTGAGCACTTCAAGAGGACAGAGGTTTGGTAAGACCAAAAACCCTGAAGTCCCGAAGTCTTGAAGTTAATGTGGAGCATGGATCTAATGATCCTTCGGGATCCCTCGCAACCATTCAATCATGGGGATGCATGAATTATGTCGAGATCATGTGGGGGCCCATGTGTTGAGTGAAAACATTGTATGGTGTCCCTCTCAGACCCTTGGACCCAAGGGACTCTTGAATGAAAGTTATGAGACGTAGATCTCTGGGGTCATGTAGATACCCTTGGACCGTCATACTGAGGCTATGGTCACCCTGACGCTGAGTGACTCCAGGAGAAAAGAGGAGTTTACATCACAAAAATCCTGAAGAGATAGGAGCCGAAGCAGATCTGAGTCATCCAAGCCAAAGGGACATGTGTTTTAAGATCCTGCACTCCGGAGTGAAGTCACTTTAGGAGAATCGAAGTGTGAACGGACAAGGATTTCAAAAGGTTGGAGTCCCGAACTCATCCTAGTCATCCATTGGAAAGGGACGCATGGTAGAAGATCTACCATTTTGGAGAAAAGTCACTCTATGAGAAAAGGGAGTGTGTTGAACAAGAACTCCCGAAGTCAAGAGAGTCATAGTTCATCTGAGTTGTCCATCAGCTGAGGAAAGGTGTCAATAGATCTTCTGTTTCAATAGATAGCCACTTCGGAGGAAAGTGGGGTCGTGCCATTTGAGAAATCCCAAAGACCAAATTGTTGAAGTAAATCGTGATCGTCGATCTGAGAGGGACATGCATTAGCAGATCGTGGAGTTTGGAAGTGAAAACTCTAGAGGAAAGGAAGTGGAGCGTTGACCAAAAGTCATCTGAAGCTCCAAAGGTAAGGAATCATCCTAGCCATCCGTTGTTGGAACATATGGATACTGGAGATTTACTCTCGGGGAAAGTCACTCCGGAGGAATTGAAGAGTAAAGGCACGAGAACTCCCGAATGATGGAGAGTTGAAGTTCATCACAACTGTCCATTGGAATAGAATGTGTGGCATGAGATCTGTTACTTTGGAGGATTGGTACTCCGGAAGAGAGAATGGGAAGGAGGTTTGACTGCAAGTCACCTGAAGCGGGGCAAAGGAAGGATATCACCCATTGATTGGGGAAAACATGTGGTGCTCGATATATAACTCCGGGTACAGATCAATTTGGAGGAAAGAGGTGCTTGGACCATTCGAAACTCCCAAACTTCGAAGTCCCAAAGTAAATCTTAGTCGTTGGTTGTGAAAGAGGTGTGGACCGTAGATATGGTCCATGTTTGTTCGCGAGCTCAGAGTTCGACGCATTCAGAATTAGGTGTGTCGAGAACACTCGTAGCCCGAAGCTCCGAAGCACCCTTTGCGTTGGCGCCTAGGCACAAACCAAGGTCATATGAAGCAAGGGGCCTAACATGGAATGCTAATGCCTGCTATTCAAATCCTTCAAAGTGGCTAGGAAAGAGCTCGCGGGTTTGGAATAACCTGCACTTTCGTGAAAGGGCAACCTAGAGAGAGTTAAGGAAAACAAAATTTAGATACCCCACCCCTTAAAAGAGAAACCAGGGGTCGGGTGTGTTATAGAAGCACCATGAAGAGACTAAGAGGGTGTTGAAACCTTGAAATCAACCCTAATTCTAACTATCAAGAATTTATTAGGAGGAGGGAAAAGGGTTTATGAATCTTGGTTGCTTTTTTTGTTCCATAGCAGAAGCAGTGAGTGTGGAGGAGAGAAATACTAATAGGGAAAAGGGAGAGAAGCAATTTGTAGAGGATTGTAGTAGACCATAGTGTTCCATAGCTTTGTAGCAAGCTTGGATTACTTTATATTTAGTATTGTAATCTCCATTATATAAAAGTCAAAAGGCACAATCCTTCATTTCTTGCATGGTTTTCCCACATTGGGTTTCCCATGGTAAAGTTTCTGCTCCAACTTCTATCGTAGTTCTATTTTCATGTCACAATAGTTCAATAATCTGTTTGATTTGTTTTAGTTCTTGTTATATCACTAAAAATACAAAAAGAATGGTTATACAGTTTTATATATGCTCATTGTATTTGTTAAAATTCTCCTCAACCCAACACCCAACAATTATTTCCAAATAAATTTAATTATTGAATTAAAGCACAGTTAAATTACTAATAAAAAATTACAATAGAAGCATAAATAAGGAATCCATACACATTGCAAACGACATTTCTGGATAAATACCCCTGGAAAAATCTCGAAGGAAAAACCAATATTGTGAGATGTTTATTATTATTAATTTGGGCTCCTATCTTAGGATAATGGACCACCTGAGGAATAATACAAAACAAAAAATATCCAATACTCACAAACCTAAGGATCAATCGTTCGATCTTGTTGGTTGGCTTCTATCTCCCTTGCTTCCCCTTTGCTCCTTTCCTCGACCCCTTCCCCAACACAATTGGATGAAATTCCTTCTTCACCCAATCAATGAGATCCCACTCTCACTATTTGTGCGTGTCTACTCCTATCACATAGGTTTCCTTTTATAATATTGATTTTTCCTTAAATCCAAAACCCTATATTTCCAAAGTGATAAAAAGGATGAGATTAAATCTTACCTTCACTTTATGATATAAAGGCTAGGATTTAATTTAATTTAATAATTCCAAATACTTAGGCATTTGAATTAAATTGAACTCCATTAATTACAAAAGTACATTCACTTTAATAATTACTTTATCAAAATGAAACTCCCATGTCTTGAAAGGTATTAAGGATGATTCCCACGTGTTAGACACAAACTGATGTGGAAGTACTTGTATGATGTTATATCAACGCTCCCTCTTAGCGAGGAAGGTACTTCCAACACTCGTAGGTGGCTCTATATTCACTACCATATTCCCTACCATAGTTTCTCTCAAATAAACCTGATTGGTTGCTCCCTCTAAATAGAAAGCTATCCCTTCCATCTCATTCTGACCCTTTTTCAAAGACTTGTTTCCTTTGAACCTGCTCCTAGAAGCCTCCTTCTCCTAAGCAACCTGCATGGTCATCTCGTACCATGAATCCTTCTTGAAAAACTTGGAAGGCTTCTCCTTTCCACTTGAACCTGAAGGATGACTCCCTTTGAGCTTCTCAACTTTCATAGATACCTGCTTCTTTTTCTCTACCACTCTATTGCTTGTCATTTCTCGCATATGCTTTCCCTTTATCCTATACAAGTTTCTCTCTCTAACTCCAAGAGCCACTGTTGTGTATGAGGTAGATCCTTTGGGCTTGATCAACACCTCCCCTTCCTGGAATGCTACATCAAATTCCTTCTTCTTAGTCACTGAGAGTGAGAACACACTTATCTTGAGTTATGGAACCCATAACACATTCATCACTCTTAACACGCCTCCTAACTCCACCTAGAATGGCATTGTCTTGGTTCCCTTTACTACATGCTTGATACCCACACCAATTTTCACATGCACGTCTAAGTTTGAGTCTGTGAAGATCTCGAAAATATCACGTTCTCTTGTCATATGACATGTGGATCCACTATATAGTAGCCATGTACCAATTGATATGGTTCTTGAGGAAAGATGGGAAACAAGTAATAATTCCTGCTCAAAATTTCTGGAAAAATCGTATGCCCGAGCCTTTTGTTAGAATTAGGGAAGCAAAGTAGAAATTTACTGTCTTTTTAATTCTGTTAGACAGAACAACTAAATCAAACCTTGGAACAGTAAACCAATACAATATTGCTTAGGAAATCAGATCATAGAAACAATAATTAGATTTGAATTGTAAACAATTTATGAGTGTGCACTAAACACAGATCTAAACTGACAACAATTAGATTCAACCAGAAATCTATTTCTTAGTAAGCAAGATCAAGGGATTAAAACTAGACTAGTCAAAACAAAAACTAGCTCTGATATAGACCCAAGTTGGAGAAACAGATCTAATTACTAGATATAAATCTAGACTAAAGGACAGATCTAATCAATAGATCTGATGTGAATCTAAACAAAAAAAGATCTAATTAATACATCTGATATAGATCTAAACCAAGGATAAACTTCATATTCAAGGATCATACAGATCTAAAAATGCAGATCTAAGAACATACAGATCTAAACGAGATCTAAGAACATATAGATCTAAACTTTAAAGAGCATGCAGATTTAAAACAGTTGAATTAGAACAAGTAAATTACCTTGAAACCTTACCTCTAATCAAAGGAGTTCATGCCATACACAAGAGATGAAAATCCACTGAGTATATGCTCAGAAAAATTCCAAGATCATGGATCTCCCTCAAGGGTGAGATCTCTTACCAAGAGAATTTTAGGATTGTTTAAACCCCCCACCAAAACTTCACACAAGTACATTGAAAAACACCCCACAAACCCTCATGCATAGGAAGAACAACCAGGAGAAGGGACAATTGCCTCAAGGATAGCCTAGCCACCTTACTTAGGGTGTCGCGACCCTCACAGGAAACTGATATAGGGGATGGTAGGTTGATGAAGAGGGATTTTTGGTTAATGAAATGATGGCCGGCTAGTGGAGAGCAACTACACCAGGATTCTCAGTAGTGAAAAGCACTCACCATACCCATAGTAGAAAAAATAAATCAGCAAGACCTGGAACAAAACTCTGCTACAAGGGAAGGTATATAAACTGCCACCAAAGGAGCCACTATCTGATGCAAGGAGCCCGAACTGTTGCCAAGGGGGGGGGGGAACTGTTGCAAGGAGGGACCAAACTGTTGTAAGGGAGAAATCTGCCACACTTAGGAGAGAGATAGAATAAGAGTGAATGAGTAAAGGGGGAGGGGTATTTATTTATACTTTTGGGTGAGGGTTAGATAAAAGAAATAATAATATATTTCTTGTATTAACCCCTAAAAATACAAAACACAAACCCCAAACAAACTCAAGCCCAAAATCCAAGGGTGGAGGGTTAAGGAGAGGTTTACACATGTCCATGTAATTCTCAAGGTGACCTTTTAAACTTTATCATGTCTACATATGGGATACATCCCTCATGTGGTCATGCCCACCTTCAAAGAGGGTCATACACCAACAACTTCCTGATCAAGGACCAGGTTTCCCCAGAACATTTCTGGGGTCTTATCCACCAAGGTACAAGACCAAGGACCAACCCATGTCCCAGACATGGGTACCCTGGAACATGTCCAGGGGCCCTATACATATCTAGGGACTTTAACTACTTGGTCCCAGACCAAGAACCCCAGTCATATACTGAGGGCCCTCTTAAGGGTCTTTACTACTTGGTCCCAGACCAAGAACCCTAGTTATCTACTGGGGGGGCTTTCAAGGGTCATTTTCCATGGCTCTGACTGTTTGGTCCTAGACCAAATCCCCAAGAGTGCACTGGGGGATCTAGATCTAAGCTAGGGTCTTTTCCATCCTCCCAGAGAATGGCTCTTGCAGCTGCCTTAAATTCAACACTCCCTCTCAACAAGAGAGGCATTCTCAGCTACACCAAGCTTGTCACGAAAGTATACGAACTTTTTTAGGGACAGTGGCTTGGTGAAAATATTTTTCATCTATTCTTCTGTCGGAACATACTGAATGCTGAGAATTTTCTTCTGTACCATGTCCCGGACATAGTGATATCTCATCTCAATGTGTTTCGACCTGTCGTGAAACACTAGATTCTCAGTGAGCTTTATACCACTCTGATTTGTCATAGTGAATGACTGTGGGTTCAAGCTCTAAACTGAACAAGTCTGAAAGTAGCTTCCTAAGCCACACTACTTCTCTGCTAGCAGAACTTGCAACAATGTATTCTGTTTCTGTAGTGCTTTGGGCTATGAAGCCCTATTTCCTACTAGACCAGGAAATCATTACTGAACCCAAATTGAAGCAATATTCAGAAGTGCTCTTCCAATCCACTATACTAACCATCCAATCTGAATCTGTAAATCCATGGAGCATTACACCTCCTCTGGAAGTGTATCTAAGACCATAAGCTATAGTTCCCCGAACATATCTCAGAATATGCTTTACAACCATATGTATATGCTTTGGTTCACACATGAACTGGCTGAGAGCATTTACCACATAAAAAATGTATGGTCTTGTATGTACGAGATACATCAAAGACCCAAAGATCTATCGATATAAGGTGGGGTCTTCTGGATCTGAACCTGTAACCTAATCTTGTAGTTTCTTTAGGTTAGAGATCATTGGAGTAGTCATGGACTTGCAGTCCATCATGCCAAATCTGCGGAGCACATCAACTACATATTTACTCTGTGAGAGAAAGATCTCACCTAGTCTCTGCCAAACTTCCAATCCTAAAAAATAATGCATGAGCCCCAAGTATTTCATTTCAAACTCTACAAAAAGCTCCCTCTTAGTATGAGCTATCAAGTTTTATTCTCTAGTGAGGAACAAATCATCCACGTATAAGACTAAGATAACTGGATGATTTTGTACAACCTTTATATAAATATTGGGATCTGTTATGCTCTTGGTGAATCCAAGACTTTGTAGAAAACTATCTATTCTACCATACCAAGCTCTTGGAGCTTGCTTCAACCCGTATAGGGATTCCTTGAGTTTGCACACATGAGATAGTTTATCATGCACCATGAAACCTTCAGGTTGCTCAATGTATACTTCTTGTTCAACTTCATCATTAAGAAAAGCAGTCTTAACGTCCATTTGTTGAAGTTTCCAGCCAAAAACTGTTGCAAGAGAGATAATAATCCTGATTGAAGTATACCTGGAAACTGGAGCAAAAATATCATCGTAGTCAATTCCTTCTTTCTGAGAGAAACCACAAGCCACGAATCTCGCCTTGTATTTCTCAATACTACCATTTGTTTCATTCTTTATCTTATAAATCCATTTTGAAGTTACTATTGATTTGTCATGAGGTCTAGGAACCACGGTCCATACATCATTCTTTAAAATAGAATCATATTCTTCATTCATAGCATCTTTTCACACTAGATGTTTGTTAAATTAGCTATGAGACCAGAGTACTTATCTGGTTTCTTGCTTTCTTTGAAGGTGCCCTTAGAAGCTGAATGTTTTTCTGCTTCTTTCAATATTTCCCAACACCAGGATGGTTTCCTTTTAATAATTTTTTTTTTTTAAAGAAACCAAAAGTATCTCTTGAATCTTCTAACCTACCATCTCTGCTATAGATCTTGGACTAACTCAATATGCAGGGACTGCTCCCTCTGAGTCTCATAAAATGTCTACCTCCCTGTCATGTTCAAATTGGCTCCCTTTGAACCTATAAGATCTTTTGACTTTGTTTTGGTGTCATATTTGTTCAAGATGTTCTTAGTGTTAGTACCAAATTTAATATGAAAAGATGAGTCAGACTTCTTGAGCTCTTGTGCCAAGGATAATGGCTCAATTACAATCTAAGGACTCTCGAAAAGAGATATTTGTAGGGTTCCCAAAACGAAGAAAAATACCCCAACTACCAAGATAATTTGTTGGACTCCTTAACCAAGGAAATAACCCAAAGGTTACATGTTGTCTTTTGTATCGGAGATAAAAGACCAACAGACAATTGAGTTTCCAAACCAGGGAGAAAGACTTTGCTTACATCAAAATTAAGTATGTGCTGAGATCACAACTTCCTTGGTTATATAACAAAAATACACATGAGATTCTGACAGTATTCCATTGAGACATGGATACAAGAAGGTAAACATATCTCTCTTGTTGTCATTTGAAGTCACAAGAATGAATGTAAATGGAGTATCCATGAAAAATTGCTTACGCTTAAGACATACTTGAACTTTGCAGCCTGTTACCAACTCAAGTTATCTAGGACTTCTTGTGTGTATGCAGATGTTTGATATAAATCTATTAGTTCAAGTAATTCCATATCCTGAAGTGGTTATACTATTGTCCCGTCGATAAAACATTATTCATCCATATGCAAACAATACATATTAAAGAATGAGGCCAAAGACTACAATGTCCAAATTATGTTCTTACAAAAGTTAGCCCACACATGTTTTTCTCAAAGCCAAATACCAAAGTCATTTCCAAGATTGCACCACTCAATGTAATGTGGTTTAATTTAAAGCTTTTTGTACTCTTTGTAGTACAAAACATATGCATGACCATTAAGTTCATAAGGTGTTGTCATTTACTGAAGTTACACAGTTTTCCAGTGATTTTGTCAAAGCCATTGTATGAAAGCTAAGCACTTACCAAGAATTAGTAACAATAACATTATAAAATCTTAAGCCTATCACTTGTGATCTTCAAGATGATGGATTCATTCCCAAGCATTATGTACCATATCTTTAACTAACTCAGCCTAGCTTATAAGTGAGAGAGGGTAAGAGTTATCATTTAATTTCCAGTCAAAAAAGGAAAAGAGAGAAAAATTAATAGATAACCAAGGGTAAACTAGGGGATTTTCTAGGAGTCCCCCCCTTTAAAAAAAACAAGGATCCACTAGAGATAAAGGACCCTAGATTCCAGATTTTCCTAACAAGGAAACTCTCTCAACTAGCATTCGTAACTCCACCAAAGATCCAAAAGGTTTTCTTTGGCACCCAAATTTGCATCTCAAAAGTGTACAAGACAATAAAGAAGATAGTCTTTCACTATCCTCTCCACATCAATCAGTCCAAAAATAAAACATGTAGTGGATATCTTCTTTTTCATAGAAGTAGCCTCGACTGAGAGAAGCATGGTGTGGTGAAAAGGTTTTGATAAAGCAGAGGCCAAACTAAAGAGTCAAAAATCTCAGCTCAAGTAGATCTTGCCATAGTCATTCAAATCTCATTTGCTAATTAAATGCAGAGTTAACAACCTTCAAAGATTTCCAAGTCTGTTAGTGTCACAAAGGTTTAGATGTGTAGAAATAGTTTCCAAGGAGTATCTTTCTACTGGCTAGGATACATGCTAGACAAGGTCTCTACACCAATTCTTTTGAAAGATTAAAGGACCTTGACTAAAAATGCTCAATCAAATTTATAGAGATTGAACTTTCTTTTATGTTCAATCTGTTCTAGTCATTTTCTAAAAGTTTGAATTTAGTGAAATGACAATAATTCAAGTTCCTTTCCAAAGGCATAATTGAGCATTAAACAATTAAATTTTCCCAAGAGGTTTCAGGTCTAAAAGACTGCTAAGGAGAGTGAAGGGAAAGAGTTTCATCATTAAGATTTTTCAAGGGTTTGAAAAACCAGTGGAATCATACTACTGGACTTTATTAAGGATAATAACAAATCTAAGACAGCTAGATACATTTGCTCACTTTGTAGCTTAACATTATGGAAACCCTGTTCCCTTTTTCAAATCCACAAAGGAAGGAATCACATACTTCTAATATGAAAAACAAATTATAAGAATAGGATCTATGCAGGCTCAAATCTGCACACTTCTTGAGCTCTTTTCATGCCCTAAGCTCTGATACCATGTTAGAATTAGGGAAGCAAAGTAGAAAATTATTGTCTTTTTAATTCTATTAGACAGAAAAACTAAATCAAACCTTGGAATAGTAAACCAATACAATATTGCTTAGGAAATCAGATCAGAGAAACAACAATTAGATTTGAATTGTAAACAATTTTTGAGTGTGCACTAAACAAAGATCTGAACTGAAAACAATTAGATTCAACCAGAAATATATTTCTTAGTAAGAAAGATCAAGGGATTAAAACTAGACTAGTCAAAACAAAAACTAGTTCTGATATAGACCCAAGTTGGAGAACCATATCTAATTACTAGATATATATCTAGACTAAGGAACATATCTAATCAATAGATCTGATGTGAATCTAAACAAAAAAAGATCTAATTAATACATTTGATATAGATCTAAACCAAGGATAAACTTCAGATTCAAGGATCATACAGATCTAAACATGTATATCTAAGAACATATAGATCTAAACGAGATCTAAGAACATACATATCTAAACTTTAAAGAGCATGCAGATTTAAAATAGTTGAATTAGAACAAGTAACTTACCTTGAAATATTACCTTTGATCAAAGGAGTTCATGCCATACACAAGATATGAAAAGCCACTGACTATATGCTCAGAAAAAGTCCAAGATCATCGATCTCCCTCAAGGGTGAGATCTCTTACCAAGAGAATTTTAGGACTGTTTAAACCCCCACTAGAACATCACACAAGTACACTGAAAAACACCCCACAAACCCTCATGCATAGGAAGAGAAACCGAGAGAAGGGATGACTGCCTCAAGGATAGACCAACCACCTTACTTAGTGTGTTGCGACCCTCACAGGAAACTCAGATAGGGGACAACAGGTTGATGAGGAGGGATTTCTAGTTAATGAAATGATGGTTGGCTAGTGGAGAGAAGCTACACCAGAATTCTCAGTAGTGAAAAACACTCACCATACCCATAGCAGCAAAAACAAATCAGCAAGACCTGTAACAAAACTTTTCTACAAGGGAAGGTCTATAAACTGCCACCAAAGGAGCAGCTATCTGATGCAAGGAGGCTGAACTATTGCCAAGGGGGGGGGGGTGAATTGTTGCAAGGGAGAAATCCATGACACTTAGGAGAGAGATAGAATAAGAGTGAATGAGTAAAGGGGGAGGGGTCTTTATTTATACTTTTGGGTGAGGGTTAGATAAAAGAAATAATAATATATTTCTTGTATTAACCCCTAAAAATACAAAACATAACCCCCAAATAAACTCAAGCCCAAAATCCAACTTTGGAGAGTTTAGTGGAGGTTTACACATGTCCATATAATTCTCAAGGTGACCTTTTTAACTTTATCATCACTGCATATGGGATACATCCCTCATGTGGTCATGACCTCCTTCAAAGAGGGTCATACACCAACAACTTCCTGATCAAGGACCAAGTTGCCCCATAACATTTCTAGGGTCTTATCCACCAAGGTACCAGACCAAGGATCAACCCATGTCCCAGACATGGGTACCCTGGAACATGTCTAGGGACCCTAGACATATTTAAGGACTTTAACTACTTTTTCACAAACCAAAAACCCCAGTCATATACTGAGGGCCCTCTCAAGGGTCTTTACTGCTTGGTCTGAGACCAAGAACCCCAGTTATCTACTAGGGGGATTTCAAGGGTCTT
This sequence comes from Picea glauca, assembly GCA_000966675.3. Taxonomy (NCBI): domain Eukaryota; kingdom Viridiplantae; phylum Streptophyta; class Pinopsida; order Pinales; family Pinaceae; genus Picea; species Picea glauca. Next base: position 247,119 of record JZKD02S1932960.1, read on the forward strand.
TTTCCATGTCTCTGACTGTTTGGTCCCAGATCAAATCCCCAGGAGTGCACTAGGGGCCCTAGATCTAAGCTAGGGTCTTTTCCATCCTCCCAGAGAATGGATCTTGCAGTTGCTTTAGATTCAACACCTTTATTGACGTAACTACTTCTGGTTGTATCTCGATTTCACCCTTCTTCCTCTCTAGACGCTATGAATCATAGTGTCCCTTCTTATGATAGTCAAAACACTTGACCTTACTTAGGTCCTTCCCTGCGCCAACTTGTAAAGAAGAATCACCTGTGTTTTCCTGACCTTCCCTTTCCCTTCTTTTCCTCACTGGAAAGCGTAAGGTTCTCCTCAACACCATCCTCCTACATGCCTCCCAAAGCCTCTTAATGAGTCTCCTCCTAGATGCAATCATCCCACAACTCACAAGAATCTCCACTCATGTTCTTCTTGATCTTCCCCTTGCCCTTATTTTCCTAACTGGAAAGTGCAAAGTTCACCTCATCACCATCCTCTTGTGGGCCTCCAAGAGCCTCTTGACAAGTCTCTTCCTAGATGCAATCATCCCACAATCAGTTGAAGTATGAAAGGTTCTCTTAAGAACAGATGCATTCAATGAATGAAGTCCAGGGCTTAGTGAAACCATTAAAGGCCACCCTCACTAACTCCATGTTTTTCATCGGCTTGTTGACTACCCCCAACTGATCACAAACCCAAGTGATCCTAGTGAGATAACTGGTCACTGAATCATTCTTTGACATATTGGTGTTCCCGAGTTGATCCCTAAATATCATCTTTTGATTATCATTATTACTTTAAAATAGATTTTTCAAAGTCAAGAATATCACGTTGTCTGAATTTTTCTCAGATAGATGAGATACAACATGATTTTTCACCGAATCTAATATCATCCACATTGCCTTGGACTCCCTTTCCTCGTGCTTGGCTATCTCTGTAGGATCTGTTGACGTGGTCAACGCAGTATTTGCATGACTTCATAGCCCATTCTACTTCAGAAGAAGCATGCCCTCACTTTCCATCAAAGAAAGTTAAAGGAACCCTCCAACCAGTCCTCATACCTCAAACCAATTGGTGCCATCTCCAAGATATAAACTTTTCTAGGAACACAATCTGTTGAAAATATGTGCCTAGTCCTTTAGGCAAAAAAAGTGAAGAATTTTTCTAGCTACTCAGATCCTTGTGTGGGACCCATAACTTGCTTCCCAAACTTTGTTTCTCTCTACTCGGACCTATTGCCCACTTCTTGGATCCCTATCCGAAGCTACCCACAACCTTCTGCTACTACCCAAGGCATCATGTAGTTTGCATGACTGCTCCTCAATATTTTTTTTTGCTACTCGACAACTTCCTAGGTTTTTCCAAGCCCTTCATAGGCCCTGCTGTGACTATTTCATCATTGTCTGTGGCTACCTGGGCTTGACCATGACCTCTACTGACAACCCTATTAGTGGTCGACTTCCTTCTGGCTCCCTTACCCTTTACCTGGTTGGCGCACAACTCCACCTGCTATCACCTCCTGTATGCTCCATGTACACCTCATATGCCCACAGTCGACCACACCTATTAACTGTTGGATCATGTTGTCATTGATGCCAATGGTTTGTCATTGATGCCAATGGTTTGATTACTTGGGAGATTGTTGGATCATATGTCATTGATGTAAATGGTTTGGTTTG
>JZKD02S1932960.1:256062-280466 GCA_000966675.3 Picea glauca
TGAATAAATGTTGAATGCTAATTGATGAGTTTTTGTGCAAGAGGGAAGTTTTGGAAAAAGAGCCCCACACTCATTCACCCCCCCCTCTAAGTGTGGTAGGTGTGTCCAACATTAACAACTCCACATATACATTGTACACCCGATTACATATGCGCACATGTCCACACCTTGTCTCTATCTTGTCCATAGTTCCCAATCCACACTGGAACCTATGTCGATGATTGACCTACAATTAGTCGGCCACAATCACCCATTTGTAGCTATGTTATTTTCATGCACCCAACCAGACCTCTCATCGACTATTAGTTGGCCACACCCTTGTGTCTGCCTTCCATGAGTCGGCCCAACCCCCGCTTTGCACACTTCTAGCATCGAAAATCTTTCACACGTGGTCACTCAACTCGATCCACTCACACATCCTTTGCAACTCACTCCCTACACATGAACCTCTACAACTCATGTGGTCGTACATACGTATGACCCATACGACTATTGTATGGTCATATGTCTCCCCCCCCCCCACTTTTTTTTTATTTCCCACTGATCTGTAATGAGACATAAAACAATCTCCTACGCTACAAAAAATCACGATTCATGAAAATCTGGTTTTCCCTCAGAGTCTTAGCTCTAATATCATGTTAAAATTCTCCTCAACTCAACACCCAAAAAATATTTCCAAATTAATTTAATTATTAAATAAAAACACAACTAATGTATTAACCAAACATTACTACAGAAGCATAAATAATGAAACCATACACATTTCACACAATATTTCTAGGTAAATACCCCTGGAAAAACCTTGAAGGGAAAACCAGTATTGTGAGATGTTTATTATTATTAATCTGGGATCCCATCATGGGATAATGACCCACCCGAGGAATAATACAAAGCAAAAAATAGCCAAGACTTACAAACCTCAAAATCAATCCTTTGATCTTACTGGTTGGTTAATATCTCCCTTGCTACCCCTTTTCTTCTTTCCTTGGCCCCTACCCCTACACACTTGGATGAAAGTACTTCTTCACCCAATCAATGAGATCTCACTCTCTTACTTTGTATGTGTCTACTCCTCTCACATAGGCATCCTTTTGTAATCTTGAGTTTACCCTAAATCCAAAACCCAAGATCTCCAAAGTGATCAAAGGCTAATATTAAATATCACCTTCACTTTATGATCTAATGGATAGGATTTAATTTTATTCACTAATTCCAAATAATTAGGCATTTGACTTGAATTAAACTCCATTAATTACAAAAGTACTTTCACTTTAATAATTACTTTATCAAAGTGAAACTCCTAAGTCCTAAGAGGTATTAAGGATGACTCCCATGTGTTAGACACAAATTGACGTGGAAGTACCTATATGATGCTACATACATCAACAATTGTTGTAGATTTTTTGGGGTGCATTGATCATTTGAATATCTAAGTAAATTTACATATCATATTGGTATTAGATCCAGGTTTTATTTGATTTTTTGTCTAGTTAGAGAACATTATATGCTTACTTGGGTCAACAAGTCTAAAGTTGTGGGAGACCTACTTCTTGTGGATCTCGAGATCAACACGAGAAGGGATAAAAAAAAATTGCAATCCTTAGAAATGGTAGACAAGCAGAGCGAAGGGCCCATGAATGAAGGGGAGATAAGATTTGCAAGGTTGAAAACTCAAGTAGATGGTCTTATCACATAATTTGTAGTTCTGCAATGCCTTCCATAAGATTCCAATATTGTGTAACAACTCAAAGTACTTGTCACTATCACCTAGGAAAGTACTTCTCTTGTTTTAGTGAAGGAAAGAGGTCCAACATAAGGGGGGGTTCCCTAGTGACCTTAAGGGATGCTATAGCAAGATAAGGCAAGTCTATAACCCCCCTATCTTAGTCACTTAATGGGTTAGATTAGGTATAGGAAAGATGAAGAGTGAAATTAGTTGGGGAAGGTAATTAGTTAACCTGTGCGAGACAAGAAACATTCCAATGCATGTGATAGTTAGTTACCAAGTTATTGTTAAAATATTTGATGTGCTCGTTTACCATAGACAATATCACAATATTGTCACCCAACTATTGGTTGTGGAGCCTGATTATCTTCCTGATGCAGAGGTCTTTGTTTTCAGTCATGTTCATACCCCATGAAGACTGTACACCCCTCCACGTGGGGGGGCTTGCAGGGGGGGCTTTCCCCTGAAGGAAAATTTTCCTTGTAAAATATTGTAATTTCATAGTCAATTTGGAACGTTCATTATAAGGTCGCAGATCTGATGGTAGAAGTTATTTTAGGGTTTTTTTCCCTAGAAGGAAACCCTCTTTTATGAGGGAATTGTATTGCGGTTGTGTATGTGTAGGAATTTACAGTGGGTGTGTTGTAGGTTGTATCCCTTCATTTTGCTGAATAATAAAAATGAAGGACCTAACAATTTCTCTGGTGGATGTAGCCCACATTAGGTGAACGACATATATTTGTGTCTCTATTGTATTGTGTATATTCTGTGTTTTATTTCCACATTTTTCTTAATTTATTGTTCCATAATCCTATTTTTCTAACAATTGGTATCAGAGTGAAAGGTAACTCGCAGGAAAAGAGGGTTCCTGGTTCGAGTGGGAGAAATGGCAGAAGATGAAAAGTTTAGGGTCGAGAAATTTAATGACCAAAACTAGCAGTGATGGAAGATGCATATGGAAGATTATTTATATCAGAATGATCTATTCCTACCATTGGGTGGAATAACAAAGAATCTGATGTCCATGAAGCATGAAGAATGGGAGGTTCTTTATAGAAAGGCACTAGGAATGATACGACTGAGCCCAACAGCTATTAGAAATAATAGGTGTGCTCGTTTAACCATAAACAATATAGCAATATTGTCACCCAACCATAGGCCGAAGCCACCCCCGAGCACCTTAATCTTGACAGAGAATAATTATGGAATCAAACCCTAGGCCTAGTATCCAATCAATGTAGCGTACCTCTCTCCAGAGCTAGCACACAAGGAAGAAATTCCAAACCATAACCAATAGAAATTCCAAGCCTAAACAGAGAATACAAGTTGTAGTAGCTACAGTTGCAGCTATTCTCCAGGCTTGTGCACTTACACAGTTTATGTAGTGTGCACTCTTACATTTATGTAGTTGCAATTTGTGCGTACCAAATGAGATCTGGCGTCCTGTATTTATACTGTTTCTCCTTAGTTGTCTAGATTGACTTCTCATTCTGGAGGCCAAACACTCAATATTAAATATTTTCTTTTAGCCGACTTGTCTTCTAGGGTTATGTCCAATGCTTTAGGGTTTCTTCTTGCTTCCTGGAATATTCTATTCTTGTCAAGGTTACACATGGAGGTTAATACCTCCCACAATTACCATAATATCAACACTTTCTCCTAGCTAGAGAGGTATTGAAGGAAACGGTCTTGAGCGCAAACAACCATTCAACAGGTAGCATCATCATATCCATATAGGCTATCTCATGATTAGATCAAGCACACCATCATCACTATCAATATCATCTGATAGCATCAACTACATCATCTCTAAAAGCCATACTCCATATGAGTAATCAAGCATGATGTCAAATAAGTCACTCACTCCACATAGTGATACAAGGACCATTATTCTAATCCAGACATACATCCTAGAAGAATCATTGTCCCAACAGATGCTAAAAGCTACGCCATGGGTTATAGAGACCATTCCTATAGGAATGCCAGTCTAGGACTATTTTCTAATCGATTCATATGTACCATAGAGATCTATCTCAACCTATATTCATTAAAGAATATCGATCCTGAACCATTTTCTTAATCAGGCCACAATCTGTGCCTTAGGAAAATACTAGTCCATGACATATCAACAAACTGTCAACCTGGACCATTCTCCACAGAGAGAATACCTGTCCACCAAAAATCTGTTCTATCTGGACCATTCTCTTCCTGGAGAATGTCTGTCCATGAGCACACTGACTATCCATCTAGCTGATAATCATTTTCAACACTAGTGATAGTCTACATGGCAATCAAAACAATGACATTCAATAGAACACAACTATGTCTATCCATAGTAATACACAACTACAATCCAGTGGTACATAACCACACCAAGTAGCACACAACTACTTAATCAGTGACACATAGTCACAACCAGTGGAACACATCCACCATGGTACCATACATCTAATTTCCAAAGACATATAGTCTCCATAGCAATCATATCATCTGATATCAACCTACATAGAAACAATATCATGATATAAAATGAGTCATTTGGGCCATTCTTCCATTTGCATCTGTGATATCTGGAAGAGAATATGCCCTTATTCAGTAAAAACATCAACCATGGGCTATCTGGACTATTCTTCCCAAGCATGTAAGAATAATTGTCCCTGATTTCTGAGCCTGGATCATTCAGCTAACTGGGCTATTCCTCCGGCACTAAACATAGTGCAATCTAGATAAAATGTGTCTGCCCTAGGGAATGCTTGCCCCTGATTGATGAACCTGGACCATTCACCTAACTGGGCCATTCTTTCGGCACTAAACATAGTGCAACCTGGAGAGAATGAGTCGGCCCTAGGGAATGACTATCTGGACCATTTCCTAAAGAAATGAATTTTCTACACCAACCTCCAAAATGGACCATTCTTTGAAACTGCTCACAACTGTGAACTTCGAAAGAATGACTTCCCAATGAGGCATACCATTCTACTTGACCACTAATTAGAGTGACTTGCAAGAAGAATGATTTTTCTAGACCATTCCCCCACACTGGCCACAAGGGGAATCATTGTCTATCGCACATCAACAATCTATAGAACCATTTTCATTACAAAAATAATTGTTCAATCTAGACCATTTTCTGAAATGGAAAATGCATGTCTGTTAGAAATCTCAAACCACTTTCTGATCTGGAAAGGTACTACTCATCTTGGACCATTTTTCGAATTGAAAAATGATTGTCCATAAATCAATAACACATTAGTGCTCCCTCCCAACCTGGGAGTAATCTCTTCCTTTTTCAATAAGGAAGTCATCTCCACGAGCCCCAGCTTGCAAACTTTTCATCTTGGATAGAGGTTTTGCCAGAAATATCTGCTATCTGCTCATTTGTGGATATATATATTTGGAGAACCACTTCTCTTTTCTAGACTTCATCAAAGAGAATGTAATTCCTAGCCTCAATGAACTTCAGTTTACCATGGAACAATTGTTTTCTCTGAAGGCTTCATATAGCTCTGATCATTAAAATATATCATGGTCGAATTCAACACTTTTGTTTCCTACTGGCTCATAACATTGTGGCAAGGCTCAAGTGAAACATATTCAAGTAGCACTTCTTCTATCATCATGAGAGTTTGTCATGGATTAGTAATCCATCATCCCAGACTTCTGAGTAACTGTTCTAATACACTATCTCTTTCATAGAAAGTTTTCACCACGCTTCTATTGTATATGAGATACTCTACATCAGGTTGTTTGAATCCATACAAGGTCTTCTTATATCTGCATACATGGGTCTCTTTCTGGTATACCTCATAACCTTGATATTTCTTTACATAAGCTTTCTTAATCAAATTCTCTATTGGGAGAGTAGTCTTTTACAACCAACTGATGTAAACTTCAATCCATGGATACTGCAGGAGATATAATAGCTCAGATTGAGGTATATCTTATTTACGAAAAAAAGTTGTTATCATAGTCTTGTCCTCCTTCTGGAAGAACCTCTAGTTCTGAATCTCACAATGCTTCCATCCATTTTCAAAATTTCTTACATATACTGTTCTTCATCATAACTTCCATTTCTTGTGCTTGATTGCTTCTAGTGGGTTCAAACCAAGATGGTAGTCTTTTGATTCTCAATATAATAACTGGTTGTTCTGGCTTTTCTTTCTCTCTTAGAATCATCATGTTCTTCCTCATGTTTCTCTTTATCTCTTGGATCCATGGAGTTTTCTATAGATTCCATGTCTTGAAGATTCCAACTTCTTCCTTTCATCATAGGATCATGGATGTAGATGTACAACCAAGGAAACTTTGAGGCTCCTTTTCGAAGAATACTTCTTATGAACATATGTTGATTATCATGGCTGCTACTTTCAATGGGAACAGGGACAAATACTTCATAATCCTTAATGAATCATATCATTTAGGATTAACTCCCTCCTAATCCTTTCTTTATACATGAATGTATGCTCTTCTTTTGGAATTCTATAATCATCTCCCTCCCTCTAAGAGAATTCACACTTTTGTATACATCCTTATTGCCTTTTGCAAAGTGTCACAAGTATTTTTATAATTTCCTCTTGATTGTTGACTTATTTTTGTTTTGACTTCTTCTGGGTCTCCTCAGGTTTGATTCTGCTTTCAGATTTATCTGGAAGTTGTTACTTATATAATATCTTCCATAGGAATTGTTACCAAAGCTTTTCAACATAATTCATCTTTTTCATGTGTATTGCTTGACTTGTAGTCATCGTAATAATTATCCTTATCCTTTTATTCTTCCATAGGTATTGTTTTCCTTGAACACATTTTCTTCTAAGAAATAGATATACATGATATGTACATGAACTATGTAAATATGATATATACAAGAGATTTTGAAGAATATTGTTACCTTGAATTAGAAGAAGAAGTTTGTTTAATCCTGCTTGACTTTCTTTGAGGGTTCCCTTTCTTTGGAAACTATTGCTTCATTTGTTTCCTTCCTTTTATTTAAATCAGGACAATGGTTTTTGTAGTGACCATATTTTCAACAATTGAAGCATTGTATCTTTGACATATCCTTTTCTTGATTTGGTTTCTTCCTTGGGACAAACTTCTTGTTATTTCTGAAATTCTTTAACCTTACTGTGAAGGCTTGATCATCATATTTCTTTTGGGTTTTCTCTTTTGCATTAATCCTTGATTCTTATTTTGCACAACAAGTCCAAAGTTCTTCAAATGTGGGATACTCCTTCCTTGTGTTCATGCTTGCAGCAAATGCATCCCATGTCTTGGGAAGACAATTGAGTACTATATTTTCCAGTTCCTTCTCTGAAATGACTTCTTCAATAGATTGTAGTTGATCTCTTAAATGAGATATTCTCACAAGGTATGATATGTTGTCATCATCATTCATTTTCATGTCACAGAGATCATTCTTCATAATTATTACTTGTCCAATGTTTCTAACTGAGAAGAGGTTAGTTAAGGCATCGCACATATTCTTAGATGAGTCAAGATGAGAGATGTAGGGTATCAAGTGGTATTTTACAGAGTCCACTATGATACTCATGGAATGGATGTCATTGTCCTTAAACTTCTCCATAACTACAATGTCATGAGGTTCCTTCTGTTTTCCTTCTTCAAACTGTGGTTCCATGATCTTTCCTTTCACGATATCCAACACTTTATTCTTGTAAAGGATGATATCAATCCTTGTCTTCCATGCTCTGAAGTTAGAATCCCCTTCTAACTTGTTTTCTGACTTCATAGAGTAAATCATGACTTCTTTGACTTGGTCAACCTTTGACTTTGACCAAAAACTCAAACTTGGCGTCTTAGCTTACTGAGAGTACCAGGAGGTGTGTTGGGTTAGAGCGCACTAGGATATCTAGAAATTAGGTCAATATATTCACTTAAGGTGCCTCAACAAGAGGGTTAGGGTTTCGTTGTTGCAACAAAAACTGACTACATCTACAACTGTAACTGAGCAAATCCTCCCAATGTATCTTCCAGTGATTAGACTGTTCGAAGATATTGTGGGCCCATAACCTGTTAAAAATAATAGGTGTCCTTGTTTAACCATAGACAATATAGAAATATTGTCACCCAACCATAGACCGAAGCCACCCTCAAGCACCTTAACCTTGACAAAGAATAATTCTGGACGCAAACACTAGGACTAGTGGCCAATCAATGTAGCATACCTCTCTCCAGAGATAGCACACAAGGTAGAAAGTCCAAACCATAAACAATATAAATTCCAAGCCTAAACCGAGAATACGGGTTGTAGTAGTTGTAGTTGTAGCTACTCTCTAGACTTGCACACTTACAAAGTTTTTGCAGTGCGCACTCTTACATTTCTGTAGTTGCGAGCTGTGTGTACCAAATGAGATCTGGCCTTCTATATTTATACTTTTTCTCCCTAGATACTTGGGTTGAATTCTCATTCTAGAGGATAAACACTCAATATTAAATATTTTCTTTAGCGGACTTGTCTTCTAGGGTTATGTCCAATGCTTTAGGGTTTCTTCTTTCTTCCCAGAATATTCTATTCTTGTCATGGTTACATGTGGAGGTTAATACCTCCTGCAGCTACCATAATATCAACAACAACATCAATGGCTTTCAATATTTGAAAATAAAATACAACGAAGGAGTGGATGAACGCATTGGATAAAATGTATGAAAAACCCTCGGCGTCGAATAAGGTATTTCTAATGAAACGATAATTTAATATGAAGATGTCAGAAGGTGGGTCTGTTGCAGATCATTTAAATGAATTTAATATAGTTACTAATTAGCTAAGTTCTGTAAAAGTGGATTTTTATGATGAGGTCATGGCTCTTCTAATCTTGTGCTCATTTCCAGAAAGATGGAATGGCTTGGTCATGGCTGTAAGTAACTCTGTCTTTGGTTCAAACACTCTAAAATTTGATTATGTTGTTTGTGTTATCCTTACCAAGGATATGCAGAGGAAAAACATAGGTGACACATCAAGTAATGCGTAGAAAATGGAGAACAAGGGAAGACAAAACGATAGAGGAAATGGCTCAGGGAATTGTGGGAATTCTAGGAAGGGTAGATCCAAATCTAGAATGGGAAAGATAGAGTGTTGGAATTGTGGGGAGACGGGACATCTGAAGAAATATTGTAGAGATCCAAAGAAACAAAGATATGGATGCCAGGAGAAAAATCAAGAAGAAAATGTAACATGTGATGTGTTACAAGATGATTTGATTCTTTCTGTAGATAATATTTATGAGTCTTGGGTAGTAGATTTAGGGGCTTCATTTCATGTCATACCCCATAGGAAAAAATTTCTAGATTATGTTCAAGGTGATTTTGGATAGGTTCATTTGGGTGATGATGCACCATGCAAAATTGTTGGAATGGGAAAGGCACAAATAAAGCAAAAGAATGGAAACCAATGGTTGTTTAAATATGTAAGACATGTTACAGATCTAAGGAAAATTCTAATTTCAACTGGGAAATTGGAAAGTGAAGACTGTATATCTATATTTGTAGATAAGGCGTGGAAGGCCACCAAAGGATCACCGGTGATAGAAAAATGAGAGAAGGTAGATACATTGCATTTTTGTACTGGTAATACTGACTCTTCTATCTCTTTAGCTTTTACAAGAGTGGATACAACATTGAGGAATTGTAGGCTTGAATAAATGAGTGAGAAGGGGATGCAGATACTTCACAAAAGAAATTTGTTTCCAAATATTAAACAAATTGATTTGGATTTTTGTGAGCACTCTGTTTATTGAAAACAAAAGAGAGTTAGATTTCTCAGAGTCGAAAAAGAAAAGAAGAGTGAAATGTTAGAGCTTGTGCATACATATGTATGGGACCAGTTCATGTATCATCTCCTGGTGGCTCTCGTTATTATGTTACTTTTATTGATGATGCAACTAGAAAAACTTGGGTTTATTGGATTCGACAAAAATATGGTGTTTTTGATACTTTAATAAATGGTAAGATTTGGTTGAGAATGAGAGAGGAAAAAGGTTGAAGCGTCTCAGATCAGACAATGGAGGTGAATATTGTAGCAAGGAATTTGATGATTATTTTTCATACCATGGGATTAGTAGAGAGAATAAAGTTCCAGGAACATCACAAGAAAATGGTGTGTCAGAAAGGATGAACAAAACAATCATGGAGCATGCAAGGAGTATGAGATTGCATGCAGGGTTTCCCTTATAGTTTTGGGTAGATGATGTAGATAATGTTGTTTACTTGATAAAAATAGGACCTTCAAGTTATTTGGATAGTGGATTTCCATAGGAGGAATGGACAGGTAAAAAGGTAAACTATTCATTTCTGAAGACTTTCGGTTGTGAAGAATTTGTCCATATTGATAAAGAAAATAGAACAAAGCTTGAAGCAAAATCCAAGAAGTGTACCTTTATTGGATATGGTGTTAATGATTTTGTTTATCGCTTATGGGATTATGAAAATCACCAAATCATTAGGATTAGAGATGTTATATTCAATGAGAATGCCATGTATAAAGATCAGTTGCAGGGAAAAAACAAGAAAAGAAAAACCAGAATACATAGTCCTTGATGAGATCACTGAAAAATAAATTCCAAAGGTACCAGAAAATCAAATTGTGCAACAACAAGAGAAACATGTACCTCAAACTACTTCAAGTTTTGTTAGAAGATATACCAGGTTAAGTAGACCCCCTGAATGCTACTCTCCTTCATTGTACTATTAATTGTTGACTGATTCTAGTGAACCAGAAAGTTATGAAAAGGTAATGCAAGTAGACACTAAAAGGAAGTGGGAGAAAGGCATGAAAGTGGAAACAGATTCCATGGTAAATAACCACACTTGGGACTTGGTTCAGTTGCTTGCAGGAAAAAGGGCATTGAAGAATAAATAGGTTTACAGGTTGAAGAAAGAAGATGGAGGAAAAAAACAATACAAGGCTAGACTTGTTGTAAAGGGGTTTGTAGAAAATAAAGGTATAGATTTTGATGAAATATTTTCTCCTGTTGTTAAAATGACTTGAATTAGGACTATTTTAAGTCCTGTGGCAATAGAATATTTGTATAATGAATAGTCATATGTAAAAACAACTTTTTTCCATGGGTATTTGGAGGAAGAGATTTATATGCATCAACCACAGGGGTATGAGGTCAAAGGAAAGAAGAATTTGGTATGCAGGTTGAAGAAGATATTTTGTGGCCTAAAACAAGCTCCAAGGTAGTGGTATTTGAATTTTGATAGGTTTATGACAGAACAAGGTTATAATAGATGTCATTCTGATCACTGTGTTTATTTTAAAAGGATAGAAAATGGAAGCTATATTATATTGCTATTGTATGTAGATGGCATGCTTGTTGCAGTGTATAATATGCAGGATATAAATGTGTTCAAGAAGAAATTAGCTAATTCATTTGAGATGAAGGATTTGGGTACTGCAAAGAAAATCCTTGGTATGAGAATAACAAGAGACATGAAAAATCACAAATTGACATTGTCTTAGGGTGAGTACATAGAGAAGGTGTTGGAGAGGTTTAGAATGCAGAATGCAAAATGAGTTAGTACACCTTTGGCCAGCCATTTCAAATTAACTAAGGAAATGTGTCCCAAGACACGAGAGGAGATAGAATACATGTCCAAGGTCCCTTATTCATCAACAGTTGATAGCTTGATGTATGTGATGGTTTGCACAAGACCAGATATTGCACATGTAGTGGGAGTTGTGAGTAGGTATATGAACAATCTAGGTAAAGAGCAATGGGAGGTAGTAAAGTGAATTCTCAAGTATTTGAGAGGTACTTCTACTCATGCATTATGTTTTGGAGGTTCAGACATTGTTCTACAGGGATATGTTGATTCATATATGGAAGGTGATAAATATAACAAGAGGAACACCACAAAATATGTTTTTACTGTAGGTGGAACAACAATAAGTTGGATTTCAAAACTACAAAAGGTCATTGCACTTTCAACAACAAAAGTAGAGTATGTTGCTGCTACAAAGGCTAGTAAAGAAATGATTTGTTTACAAAGGTTTATGGAGGAATTGGGAAAGAAGCAGAAGAATAACAGGTTGTACTGTGACAGTTGGAGTGCCATTCATCTTGCAAATAACTCAACCTTCCATTCAAAGACTAAGCATATACAACTCAGGTACTATTTCATATGATCCATCTTGGAAGATGGACATTTGCAGTTGGAAAAGATATATACTAGCCAGAATCCTGCAAACATGTTAACAAAGGGAGTAAACAGGGAGAAACTGAGTTCCTAATCAATTTTAGTTGGCCTTCAATCATGTAGGTGAAGATGAGAAATTTTCCAGGTCTAAGGTGGATCATAGTCCAGCATGTACAACAACAATGGAGTTGTTGTGATCAGTCTCCAAGTGGGAGATTCTTGGTTGTGGAGCCTAGTTATCTTCTTGATTCAAAGGTATTTTTTTTCATCCATGTTTATACCCCATGAAAACTATACACCCCTTCACATGGGGGGGTTGCAGGGGGGGCTTTCATCCCCAGTGGGATCCAAGGGCCAGCAAGGGTTTAGGAGCAAATCCCACGAAGGAAAAATTGTCTTGTAAAATATTGTAATTTCATAGTCAATCTAGACCGTTCATTATAAGGTCCCACATATGATGGTATAATTTATTTTAGGGTTTTTTCCCCTAGAATACAACCCTCTTTTGCGAGGGAATTCTATTTAGGCTGTGTATGTGTGTGATTATTGTATTATGAGAGAGGAAGTTGTGAGAGAAAGTAGAGGAAGTTACAGTGGGTGTGGTGTAGGTTGTATCCCTTCATTTTGTTGGATAATAAAAAAGAAGCACCTGACAATTTCTCTGGTGGACATAACCCACATTGGGTGAACCACATATCTCTATGTCTCTATTACATTGTGTATCCTCTGTGTTTTATTTATGAATTTGTCTTATTTTATTGCTCTGCGATCCTTCTTTTCTAACACCAACCATAGGCACACTGCCACCCCCGAGTACCATAACATTTGCTAGATAGAATGATTCTGGAAGTAGCACTAGAACCAACATATAACTAAGAGAGCACATCTTTCTCCAAAGATAGCTCATGAGACAGAAAGTCCCAAATCCACAGAACAACAACAATACTCAGTTGCATCAATTGTAGTTGCAGTTGTAGTTCCAAGAACACCACCAAGAATATCATAATACCACCAATAATGTCACCAACAATACTGCCAATACATACTAGAAGATAAGGCTCACATATTAGGCTAGATGGTGCTAGAGAGACAGACCAATAAACAGCCTAGCAGATCCACCTTCCATTCTTGCAGTTGCAGTTCCAAACTTGCACCACACTTGAGAGAGTGAGTGAGGTGAGTGAGTACAAAGGAGCTCAAACACCCTCTATTTATAGTGCTCTTTGTCAACTGTCTAGGCCGACTTCTTCTTTTGGAGGGTAATACTTTAATATTATTTATTCTACTAAGATGACTTGTCTTCTAGGGTTTTTACACATTTGTTTATGGTTTCTCTTGCTTACGAAATATTCTATTCTAGCCAAAGGTTAAAAATGGAGGTTAATACCTCCCACAACTACCATAATAACAACACTCCCTCCTATCTAGGGAGGTATTAACTGTAATGGTATCAAAAACATCCATCCATTTCACATGGCTTGGGAAAGGATCACATAGTCTTGCAGACCATTCTATAGGTAGCATCATCATATCCATACATGCTATCTCATGATCATGTAGATCAAGTTACGAGCATCATCATCACTATACATATAGTTGGCAATCACCTCCAACACTATTGGTTGGCACACCAGCCTAGGAAACACATTCAACACTACTGGTAGTCTCCATGGAAATTCAGTAGTAGTACAGAGTTACTACAATGCCATCCAATAGATCACAACAGTGTTGATCCATAGCAACACACCATTGTTATCTAGTGGTACACAACCACTCCTAGTAACACACAATTACTATCTAGTGATACACAATCACTACCAGTGGAATACATCCACCATAGTAGCACATCACTATTGTCTAGATACACTCGGTCTCCACTGCAATCAACTAATATCTACACATGTTATCACCATGCATTACAACAGTCTCTTGGCATAAAATCATATCATCCTCTACATCATCTCTTGAGGCCATACTCCATCTGAGTAATCAACAATGATGTTGAATAAGTCATGTGCTAGACTTAGCGCACTCAACAAAGTGTCTCACATAAGTCACTCACTCAACATAGTGATACAAGGACCATTATTCTAATATGGACATATGTCCTAGAAGAATGATTGTCCCAACAGATGTTGAAATCCCTGCAATGAGCTACAAGGACCATTCTTCTAATTTGGACATACATCCTAGAAGAATGATTGTCCTCCCATATGTTGAAAGCCATGCCATGGTCTACAAGGACCACTCTTATAATCCAGACATACATCCTATAAGAATAGTTGTCCTGGACCATTTTCCCTCTGCCCACTACTATGAACTTAGGGAAAATATTTTTCTTGTACCAATCTCCCCACTCTGGTCACTACTGTGAACTCAGGGAGAGGGACCATTATTCTAATCTGGACATACGTCCTAGAAGAACAGTTGTCCTGGACCATTCTACTTGTCCACGAAATGCCCCGGGAGAATAGTTGTCCATGGTACATCAACAATCTGTCAAACCAGACCATCCTCCACAAAGAGAATGTCTGTCCACCAACAATTTGTTCTGCCTGGACCATTCTCCACCTAGAGAATGTCCATCCACCAACACACTGACTATCCATGATGTCATATATTAACACTCTCTCCCAACCGAGGAATTCATCTCCTCCCTTTCAACCAAGGGAGGTATCTCCATTTTATCATCTCTAAGTTGTACTAGCATGATGCGAATGCATCATATCTAAGTTGTACTGACATGATGTGGAGTATCATCTACATCATCTCTAATTCATACTAGCATGATGTGAATGCATCATATCTAAGTTGTACTAGCATGATGTGGATCAATGTCTCTACATCATCTCTAAACCATACTAGCATGGTGCCAATGCACCATATCTAAGTTGTACTGGCATGATGCAAGTTATTTGCATCATCTCTAAGTTGTACTAGCATGATGCTACTGCATCATATCTAAGTTGTACTAGCATGATGTGAATTAGACATATGCATCATCTCTAAGTTGTACTACCATGATGCTAATGCATCATATCTAAGCTGTAATAGCATGATGCATCTCAAGACATCTGTATCATATCTAAGCTATACTAGCATGATGTTTAAGCATCATATCGAATTTTTACTAGCATGATATAGATCAACAATATCCACGAGTCCCAGCTTGTCCCTCAAGTATGTAAAATTTATATTGGACAAAGGATTTGTAAAAATATCAATTATCTGCTCATTGGTGGAGATGTCCTGGAGAATCACTTCTCCCTTCTGGACTTTATCATGAAGAAAATAGTACTTGATCTCAATGTGTTTCGACATGCCATGGAACATGAGGTTCTCTGAAAGATTCAAACAACTCTAATTATCACAATATATCACAGTCAAATCCAACACCTGATCAAATAGTCCAAAAACTAGCTTACGGAGACATACTGATTCCGTACAAGCATCACAAGATGCAATGTATTCTACTTCGCTTTTGCAGTGTTGGATGCAATAGACTTGTGTTTCCTACTATCCCATGATATCATAGCAGATACGAAACTGAAACATATACTAGAAGTACTCTTTATGTCATCTGCACTCCCTGCCCAATATGAATCAATAAATCCATGCAGTTGTACTTCACTATTTGAGGCATATCTCAAACCATAATTTAGCGTCCCACGAAGATATCTCAAAATGTTCTTTGCAACGATCCAATGCTCATGTCTAGGTTCCACTTGGAATTGGCTCAACGTGTTCGCAAAAAAGAAAATGTCCTGTCATGTATTAACTAAATACATTAATGAGCCAATCAATTGTTTGTACAAGGATGAGTCTACCGGATCAGAATCAATGTCTCTCAACTTCCTCATATCTATCATCATGGGAGTTTCCATGGATTTGCAATCCATCATCCCAAACTTCTGAAGGATATTTACAACATACTTCCCTTACCATAGGAATATTTCACCACGCTTATACTATACTTCTAGTCCCAAATAATAATGCATGAGACCAAGATCCTTCATATCAAATTCAGAGGCAAACTCCCTCTTACACTGAATAATGAGAGGCTCTACACCTGTCAAAAATATAATATAACATATGTTATGTTATATTACAATATAACATAATATAATATAAAATATGTTATATTATATTATAATATAACATATTTTATATTATATTATGTTATAATATAATATAATATAAAACATGTTATATTATAATATAATATAACATATGGTATGTTATATTATAATACAACATAATATATATTATATTATATTATGTTATAATATAATATAATATAAAATATGTTATATTATAATATAATATGACAGATGTTATGTTATAATATAATATAACACATGTTATATTATATTATAATATAACGATGAAACTGTGACCTTTCTTGCTACTGGTGGAACTATTGCCTCTCGGTCTATGGGAGATCATTGACAGGTTATGCCTCGTAGATGGAGGGTATCTATCTCGATAAATTGGATTTGTGTCTGCCTTTTCTTATGGATTTCAAACTAGCTCTTACATAAGGTACCCTATAGGCTATTTAATTGGAATTCACTCTGCGTCACTATTCAAATCGAGGAGACTGCATCGTATATAGACATTGATACACATTGATCCCTCTAGAATGTAGAACTTATTAGTTATGTACAATATTTGTTCAATCATTTGAACCATAAATACAAGTTCAAAAAATCATCAACATATAGTAGCTAAACCACAGGTGCGTCACTCACAACCTTGTAATAAGGATATGGATCAACATAGCTCTTGGAAAATCCAAGTCTTTTCAAGTAACTTTCAATTTGTGCATACTAAGATCTTGGAGCTTGCCTGGGTCCATACAAGGCCTTCTTTAATCTGTATACATGGGTTTCTCTCGGGTGTACCTAAAATCCTTGAGGTTTCTCTATGTATACTTCTTCCTCAATTACTCTATTGAGAAAAGTGGTCTTTACATCCATCTGATGTAAACTCCAACCCATGGATGCTACAAGAGATATGATGGCTCTAATAGAGGTGTATTTGGAAACTGGAGCAAACATCTCATCATAGTCTTCTCCCTCCTGTTGGAGAACCCTCTAGCCACGAATCTTGCCTTGTATTTATTGATACTTCCATCCACTACATGATTTATCTTGTAAACAAATTTTTGAAGTGACTATAGAATTTCCTTTAGATCTAGGCACAATTTCTCATACATCATTTTTCATGCTGGATTAATATTCTTCCATCATAGCTTCTTCCATTATTTCTTCTTGACTGACAACCAAAGATCCTCAAGTGCTCAACACTTGGCTTCTTTTACGGAGAAAGCTTCTTCTGGAGTCATGATCTTCAATATACGATGCAGACTTCTATTCTGAACATATATATGACTACCATAGCTACTTCTTGTTAGAAAAATAGGTGTGCTTGTTTTACCATAGACAATATAGCAATATTGTCACCCAAGCATAGGCACAAAGGCCACCCCTGAGCACCTTAACCTTGAAAGACAAAATAATTTCGCAATAAATCCAATAGCCAACCAAGGTAGTGCACCTTTCTCCAAGGATAGTGCACCAAGAAAGAATAACCAAATACCAAGAAGAAATTCCACACCATAACCAAGAGAAAGTCCAAGCCAAAACCAAAATGCCAATTGCAGCAACTGTAGATGTAGCTGTAGTTCCTCTACAAACTTGTGCACCACTGGTCTTATGCAATTGTGAGAGTGAGTATGATAAATGATCTCCAATGCTCGCTTATTTATAGTTCTCCAAATCACCTAACTGGGTCGACTTCTCTTCCTGGAGACTAGTAACTCAATATTAATTAATATCTTGAGACAACTTTTCTTCTAGGGTTATTATCCAACATTTTAGGGTTTCTCTTGCTTCTCGAAATATTCTAGTCACGTCAGGGTTACATTTAGAGGTTACTCCCTTCCACAACTACCATAATATCAACACTCCCTACTAGCTAAGTAGGTATTAAAAGCAATGGTCTTGAGCACAAACAAACCATTCAACCAGTAGCATCATCATAGCCACACAGGCTATCTCATGATCACGTAGATCAACTCATGAGCAACATCATCACTATTGGTATCATCTGATAGAATCAACTGCATCATCTCTTGAAGCCATACTCCATTTGAGTAATTGGGTATGATGTTGAATAAGTCACTCACTCCACAGAGTGATACAAGAACCATTCTTCTAATCTGGACATATGTCCTAGAATAATAATTGTTCCAACGGATGATGGAAGCCACATCATGGGATACAAGGAATATTCTTGTAATCTAGACATATGTCCTAGAAGAATGACTATCCTGGACCATTTTCCACAAGGAGAATATATTTCCACGAACAATTTGTCCTTCCTGAACCATTATTTGCCTGGAGAATGTATGTCCATCAACATACTAACTATCCATCTAGATGGTAATCATCTCCAATTCAAGTGAGAGTCTCATGGAAATCATAATAATTCCATCCAATAGAACATAACTGTGTCTATCCATAGTAGTACACAAATACTACCCAGTGGTACAAAACCACTCCTAGTAGCACACGACCACTAACCAGTGACACACATTCACTACCAGTGGATCACATCCACCACAGTAGCATACAACTACTGTCCAGAGACATACAATCTCCACAACAATCATATCATCTGATATTAACAATATCACGATACAAACTAAGTCATGTGGGCCATTCTACCACTCACATCTATGAGATCTGGAAGAGCATATGACCTCATAATGTAAAACATCAACCATGGTCTATTTGGACTATTCTTCTCAAGCATAGAAGAATAACTGTCCCTGATTTTTGAGCCTGGACCATTCACCTAATTGGGCCATTCCTTCAGCACTAATCATAGTGAAACCTAAAGAAAATGAGTCTACCCTAGGGAATACCTGTCCCTGATTGTTGAACCTAGACCATTCACCTAACTGTGCCATTTCTCTGGCACTAAAAATAGTGAAACCTGGAGAGAATGAGTCTACCCCAGGGAATGAATGTTTAGACCATTTCCTATGGAAATGATTGTCCTGCACCAACCTCCAAAACAGACCATTCTTTGAAAATTATCACAATTGTGAACTTCAAAAGAATGATTACCCAACGAGGTATACCATTCTACTTGACCACTACTCATGGTGACTGCCAATAAGAATGATTGTCCTAGACCATTCCCACACACTGGCCACAAGGGGAATTGTTGTCTATGGTACATCAACAATCTATCAAACCATTTTCATTACGAAAATGACTGTTCGATATGGACCGTTTTTCGAACTGGAAAAATACCTATCTGTTAGAAATATTGAACCACCTTCTGAACTGGAAAGGAACTGCCCATCATGGACCATTTTTTGAACTGAAAAATGTATGTCCATAAATCAATAACATATTAGTGCTCCCTCCCAACTTGGGAGTAATCACTTCCTTTTCCAATAAGGAAGTCATCTCCATGATCCCCAGCTTGTCTCTTAAGTACGCAAAATTTTCATCTTGGACAAAGGCTTTACCAAAATATCTGCTATTTTCTCATTTGTGGAGATATACTGGAGAACCACTTCTCTTTTCTGGACTTTATCACAAAGAATATAATTCTTGATCTCAATGTAATTTGGCCTATCATGGAACACCAGTTTATCTGAAAGCTTCACATGTATCTAATATATCATGGTCGAATTCAACACCTAATCATATGGTTCATAAACCAACTTATGGAGCCACATTGCTTCTGTAAAGGCATCACAAGCTGCAGTATACTTTGCTTCTGTAGTGTTGAGTGCAACATACTTTTGTTTCTTGTTAGCCCATAACATCATGGAAAAGCTCAAACTGAAACATATACAAGTAGTACTTCTTCTTTCATCTACACTCCCTACCCAATCTAAATCGATAAATTCATGCAATGGTATGCCATAGTTTAAACGTCCCACAAAACAAAAATTTCGTTGAGTATTCTCCAAATACATTAATGATCCAATCAATTGTCAATACAGAGACAAGTCTACTGGATTAGAGTCTCTTCAACTTCTTTAGATCTGTTATCATGGGATTTTTCCATGGATTTGCAATTCATCATCGCAGACTTCTGAGTAACCATTCTGATACACTTTCTCTGTCATAGGAACTTTTCACCACCTTTTTGCTATATATGAGATATTTCTGCATCAAGTTGCTTGAATCCATACAAGATATTCTTCCATTTTCATACATGGGTCTCTTTCTGGTATAATCTTCTTTCTAAAATTGTTTTATTGCGAAGAACAACCTTTTACATATAAATTTCAATCCATGGATACTGCAAGAGGTATATCTAGTTTAATGGAACAAGCTGTCGTCATAGTCTTCTCCCTCCTTCTGAAAGAACCTCTAGTTTTGAATCTCGTAATGCTTCCATTCATAAGTCTTTTTCACATTTTTTTATATACATTGTTCTTCATCACAACTTCTATTTCTCTTGATTGATTGCTTCTAGTGGGTTCAAACCAAGCTGGTAGTCTTATGATTCTCGGTATAATAATTGGTTGTTCTGGCTTTTCTCTCTTTCTTGGAATATTCATGTTATTCCTCATGTTCCTCCTTAGATTTTGGGTCTATGGAGTCTTCTATAGATTCTATACCCTTCCTTTCTAAACATTTAAACTTCTTCCTTTCATCATAGGAACATGGATGTAGATGGACAACCAAGGATAATTAAGGCTTCTTTTCGAAGAAAACTTCTTCTAGAGTCAAACTAAACACGTGTTGCTTATCATGGCTCCTACTTTCAATGGAAAAATACTTTATAATATTCACGTATTCTTCAATGGATCATATCATTTAGGATTAGATCCCTCCTAATCTCAGCTTCATTCCTGAATGCATGCTCTTCTTTTGGAATTTTATAATTAGCTCCCTCCATCTAAGAGAGTCCATGCTTCCATCTGCAAAGTGTCACAAGTTTTATTCTAGTTTCCTCTTGATTACTAACTTCTTTTTGGTCTCTTCAAGTTTGATTCTGATTGTCACCCTTTTGGCAGTCGTTACTTATATAATGGATTCCACATAAATTGTCACCAAAGATTGTCAACATACTTCATCTTTTTCATGTGTATGGTAGTCATCGTAATAGCAATCCTTCTCTTATTATTCTTCCATAGGTATTGTTTCACTGACCATATTTTCTTCTAAGAAATAGATATGCATGATATGTACAGGAACTATGTAAACATGGTATGTACAAGAACTATGAAGAATATTGTTACCTTGACTAGAAGAAGAAGTATGTTTTATCCTGCTTGGCTCTCTTTGAGCATTCCTTTTCTTCGACAATCATTGCTTCGTATGTTTCCTTCCTTTTATTTAACTCAGGACAGTGGTTCCTATAGTGACCATATTTTCGACAGTTGAAGCATTGTATTTTTGACATATCCTTTTCTTGATTTGATTTCTTCCTTAAGCCAAACTTCCGCTTATTCCTGAAATTCTTGAACTTTGTTGTGAAGGCATGATCATCATATTTATTTTGGGATTTCTCTTTTTCACTAATCCTTGATTCTAATTGTTCACAACAAGTCCAAAGTTCTTCAAATATGGGATACTCCTTTCTTGTGTTCATGCTAGCGAAAAATGCATCCCACGTCTTGGGAAGGCCATCGAGTACTATATTTACTAGTTCCTTTTCTGAAATGACTTCTTCAATAGCTTGTATTTGATCTCTTAACTGAGAGATTCTTTCAAAGTATGATGTTATGCTATCATCATCATTCATTTTCATGTCATGGAGCTCATTCTTCAGACTCATCACTTGTCCAATGTTTTTGATTGGGAATAGGTTAGTTAGGGCATCGCACATATTCTTAGATGAGTCAAGATGATAGATGTAGGGTATCAAGTGGTATTTTACAAACTCCACTATGATGCTCATAGCATTTATGTCATTTTCCTTGAACTTCTCTAGAATTTCAACATTCTAAGGTTTCTTCTCTTTTCCTTCTTCAAATTGTGGTTCCTTGATCTTTCCTTTCACAATATCCAACACTTTATTCTTGGCAAGGATGAGGTCAATCCTTGTTTTCCATGCTATGAAGTTAGAAGCCCCTTCTAACTTGTTTTCTTACTTTATAGAGTAATTCATGATTTCTTTGACTTGGTCAACCTTTTCCTTTGACCAAAAACTCAAACTTGACGTCTTGGCTTGTTGAGATTACCAGGAGGTGTGCTAGGCTACGTGTAATGTTCCCAAGCCAAGTTTTTGCTTAGGAACACTAACTTACCCTTGATTTAACTATTTACTGTTGTGTATATAGTTTGGCCACTAACATTTCAGCCTTAGGGTTTATTACAGTTATTCAGCCATAGTTTATTCAAGATGCATTTCAACATATGAAGATCTCAACAATATACAAGATATGGAACCACAAACAAGATATGAACTTTATTATAAGAAAGAAAGCACCAAATACAATAGAGAAGCAGATATGGAATAGCTTTAGATGGATTCTAGACAAGAATATGAGTTGCATACAAAATTATCCCAGAAATACAAAGTAAACATCCCAAAGGCTGCAATACAAGATGAATGCTCCAATACAAAACTAGGGTTTGGCCTCACCATCAAGTTGTTGGTATGGCCCTGTTGAAGACTATGAAGACCAAGGGTTTGGCCCTCCTGAAGAAGACTCCCAAATGTTGCTAAACTCCACCAAATGATAGATCAGGATAGAGTAACCTCCTCCTGAAGAATGGAGCCCAAATACTGATGCCTCTTCCTCCAACTGCCGAAACCCTAAACTGGTATGACCCTCCTGAAACCCTAAATATGCTCAATAATTTGACCTGGCTGAATAAGGCCTCTGAATCATTTGAAACTCTCTAGGATGATAGATCAGGTAGTCACAAACCCCTAAGAGAAGTTTCAAGGTCAGATCTGAGGTATAGCCTCCTAGATCTGAGAATCATTGAATCACCAAACGTCCTCTCTCCTCCAAAACCATCACAATCTGTAGACAATAATAGGTACATGGTAACTCCTCAAGGAAGCATCCAAACTGATGAGAAAGGGCTTGCAAGAAAAACCCTAATGCTGAAATCTCCCAAAGCTTCCTCAATAGGTTGGATCGAACTATTCCTCAACCAATGGTGTGCCCCTGCTGGAAATCCCTAACTAGTATGACCCTCCTATCCTCCTGAATAGATGATGAATGTAGAATGGTGTGGGTAGATTATTTCATCCCTGAGACCAAGATTGGAACAAGGTGAGTGGAATCTTTCACCACTGAGTTGTTCTCTATGGTTTGTAATATCAAAACCATCAAAATTTTATGCTCAAGAACATCAACAAGAAAATACCAAATATCCAAGATGAAATGATAGGTGTGCCCTAGCCTTCTCTTTATACTTCTTTTATGTTTCCCTGTTGAGTTAAGTTAACCCCTAGGGTCAACTCCTAACTCAACCTCCAATGCTCTATTCCTTCATTGAGTTGCTTCTTTAACCCTTTTTACCTTTTCCTTAAGTCAACTTTAAAATATAACATTAGTTTGGTTAACTTTTCCCCTTTATGTGAGACTATGGCCTAGTGGGGATGCCTAGACCACTAAGTCTTCCCAAACCTCTTCATCAAGAGGTGGGGGACATTACAGTCTCCCCTGCTAGAAATTTCTTGTCCTCAAGTAATTCCAAACCTGTCACATGTACCACCTGTTCATTCTTCCACGTGGCATCCTCAATGGGTAAATCCTTCCATTTGATCAGGTACTCTTTGATGCATCTCTTCTTGCACCTCTTCTCCGAAACCTCCAGTATCTCCTCCAAAATCGAAACCAGTTTCCCCTCTTCGTCCAAAGGAGGTAACACCTCAAGGGGTGTGATGTGTTGGTCGATGGCCCTCTTCAGGCAGGACACATGGAAGACATTGTGTATCCTGTTGCCCTATGGGAACTCTATCTCATAAGCTATGACCCCTATATTCTAGATGATCCTGTAGGGTCCAAAGAAACATGGTTGTAACTTCTCTGTTCCACTTTGTTTTATAGAAGCCTTCTTGTATGATTGGAGCCTTAGATATACTAATTCACCAACCTCAAAGGTACACTCAACTCTGTATTTATCTGCTTGGACCTTCTACTAGTTCTGTGCTCTCTATAAATGATCCTTTAGCTCTCTGAGGATATCCCGACTTTGTTGCACCCAATCCTATACCATTGGATCCCTGCTATCACCAAAATCAATCTCTACGAAAGAGAGTGGATCATGGTTGTACAATTCCCTAAATGGGGTCATGCCTACGGACATGTGATGGGTGGTGTTGTAGCAGTATTCCCCCAAATGTAGCCATCTGACCCATGCATTTTGTTGCCCTACCACATAATGTTGGTTGTGGAGCCTGATTATATTCCTGATGCAGAGGTCCTTTGCTTTCAGCCGTGTCTATACCCCATGAAGTATTTACACCCCATAAGTATGTACACTCTTCCACGCGGGGGAGTGCAGAGGGGGGGTACCCCCTC
>JZKD02S1932960.1:280516-323845 GCA_000966675.3 Picea glauca
AAGGAAGGACCTGGCAATTTCTCTGGTGGACGTAGCCCACACTGGGTGAACCACGTAAATCTATGTCTCTCTTGTATTGTGTGTCTTCTGTGTTTTTGTTTCTGCATTTGTTTTAATTTATTGCTCCACGGTCCTATTTTTCTAACACATAATACCTGAGATATCCTTCCACACATTTGTTGACTATTTTGGTCTATCCATCCATTTGAGGATGATAGCTGGTACTAGGGGTCAAGGCCGTACCAACTAGTCTGAATAGCTCCTGCTAGAATGTACTCATGAATCTACTATCCCTATCAATGAAAATGGTTTTGGGTAGGCCGTGCAGTCTGAAGAAATCCCTGAAAAATAATTCGGCCACCTGTGTCTCACTAAAGTCTGTACCTATGGAGAAGAAGTGTGCAAACTTCATCAAACTATCCACCACTACGAAAATGTAGTCTTTCCCCTATGCCTTTGGAAACCCTGTGATGAAATCCATGGATATTCTTTCCCACTTGTGCTCTGGGATGGGTAGGGGTTGCAGTAGTTTTGTTAGGTGAGTGTGCTCATCCTTGTTCTCCTAGCATGTCGTACACTCCTTGACATACCTCATTACATCCTCCTTGAATCCCTTCCATGAGAACCTCTCCCTCACCTGCCTGTATGTCTTACCAATCCCTTGGTGACCTGCCATTAGTGCGTCATGACATGCTTGCAACACTTTTGCCTTGAAGTCCGATTCAGGGACCAAAAAGATTCAACCCTTATAATAGATGAGACCATCAACAATCCTAAAATTATCGTCCTGTATTTTCCCGTCCATTATCTAAAAATTGAATAGACTCTTTGCATACTCCATCACCAAGTGGTCCTTCCAATCAACATACACATGTGTCATGGCATAAATGGATGGCCTCCTGGATAAGGCATCAACCACCACATTGTTCTTCGCTTTGAAAAATTCAATGTCAAAGTCATAAGCCTGCATTATGCTTACCCATTTATGTTTCCTTTCATTTAAGTCCTTCTGCTCTAATAGATACTTAATTTTGTTATGATCTGATCTTACCACAAACCATGCACCGACCAGGTACTGTCTAAATTTGGCTAGAGCGTGCATGATGGCCAACATAACTTTGTCATAAATGATTTAAAGTAGCTCAGGTCCCCTGAGTTTTCAGCTCTCATAGGCAAGAGGGTGCCTATTTTGCATCAGTACGGCCCCAATACCTTCTCATGAGGCATCACACTCCAAGGTAAAAGGATGGTTGAAATATGGTAGGGCTAAGACTGGGCATGTTCTTATCACCTTTTTCATCTTTTCAATTATAAATTGAGCCTCCTCACTCCATTTGAAGGCTCATTTCTTGGTCAAGTCGATAAAGGGTGCACAAAGATGAGAGAATCCCTTGACAAACTTCCTGTAGTAAGTGCATATGCCCATAAATCCCCTTAATTCTGTAAGGGTTTTAGGTGTAGGACACTCCATTATGGCTTGGATTTTCTCCTGATGTACCTATACCCCCTTTGCTCTGAATATGTGCCCCAAGTAAAGAATCTTCATCATTCCAAACTCACATTTGGACTCCTTAGCATACAATGACTGCTCCTCCATGATAGACAGAATTTTGTCCACATGCCGAAGGTGTTCCTCCCACGTCTTTCTATAAATGAGCAAGTCATCAAAAAATACCAATAGATGCTTCCTCAACTATTTTTTGAAGACATGGTTCATACAAGATTGGAATGTGGTTGGGGCATTAGTTAACCAGAAGGGCATCACTAAGAATTCATAGTGACCATAATGACACCTGAAAGCAGTTTTTGAGATGTCCTCCCCCGTCAGTTTGATTTGGTGGTAGCTGGAACATAGGTCAATGTTTGTGAAATAGATAGCTCCATGCAGTTTGTTCAGTAGCTCATCAATCCTTGGTATAGGATACCTGTTTTTTATCATTTTCTTATTTAATGCCTGAAAGTCAATGCACATGCACATGGTTCCATCCTTTTTCTTGACCAATACTACTGAGGAAGCAAAAGGGTTGGAACTTAGCCTAATGTGCCCCATATCCAAGAGCTATTTGATTTCCTTCTCTATCTCTTCCTTATACTTCTTCGGATGTCTGTACGATGTGGTGATGACTGGTTTGTCTCTTACCTCCAACTCAATGATGTGCTCATGTCTGGTGGCATAGCTGGTGGGATCGGTCCAAACACTTTGTTGTGTTTTTCAATGATCTCCTGGATTTTTGGACTGTAGTGAACCTTTCCATGCTCTTCCACACGTGCCGAAATCTTGCATTTAGTTTCATACACTATCTCTTCTCTCCAGAAAATGACCTCCATCCTCTTGGTCGTAACTACCTTGGCAGAGTTACCTGTCATGCCTCAGAGTACTACCTTTCATCCACCCTCCTCTGTAAAATACATCTCCATGGTCTTGTAGTTGGTGGTGATAGGCCCCAACGTACTGAGCCACTGAACTCCAAGGATTATGTTGGTATCCGGAAGGTCCATCATATAGACATCCTATATTAGCTCATGCCTACCCAATGTAAGCTTCATGCATGGGATGTACCTATCATAAGGCATGGTGCTCCCACCTACTACCTCCACCTTGAATCCTTCAAATTCAACCGTGGGTATATTCCTCCTCCGTAACAATTTTGAGTCAATGAAGTTGTGAGAAGCTCCCCCATCAATCAATACTGACACCTTTTCCCCCTGCAAGACTCCTCTCATCATAAAAGTGGTATGCATGGTCACTCTGTTGATAGATTCCAAGGTGGATTTATCCTCAGCCGTACTGTCATGACCTGTGGTCTTCTCCTCTGTTTTCTCTATGGTGTCTGCCTCCATGTTCTGTATCTGGTTGAAATCCTCCTCCTCCTCATTGTCTGAAGTTACCTCTATGTAGTGCACTTGGCCACGAACCATGAATTTGTGTGATGGGTTCCATGGCTCTTTGTAATTGAAGCAAAGTTTATTCCTCCTCAATTCCCTTCTGGTTTTCTCATCCACTCTGCCTTAGCCCCTGTCAAACCCCCTTGGGTCACATCCTCCTGGGTTCATTGGAGGTCTCTGATATCTTCCTCCTCTATTAAGATTTGGTCTAGGCACAAACTTTGTCTTGGCAGTTGGTCCTAGGTCTCTCGTCCTATAGATAACATCCTATAGGTTGGTAGGCTTAAAAATGTTTACCCAACCCTTCAAAGATTCCATCAACCCTTCGGTGAATAACATCATGAGTTTGGTCGGAGATATATCCTGCACCATGCTTGCTAGCTTTTGGAATTCTTCAATGTACACCTCTGGTTCTCTTGTCTGTCTGAGTTGTGTGAGCTCCCAAAAATGCAACTCAGGATCCCCCTAATCAAATCTGTCAATGAGTCTCCGAGTGAACTCTGTATATGCCATGATCTGACTGTGGCCTAGTGTGGTTAATCCATGATACCACCAATCATGAGATTTTCCATCTATATACTTGGTGGAAAAATTGATGGCTTCCATCTCCCTCATGGGGTTAAGATGTAGATAAGTATCCAACTTATGTACCCATGCCTACACTATCATCTTGGTCATACCATCAAAGTAAGGAATCTCCATATTCCCTTCTCTATGTTCAAACTCATAATTACTCCTGTGGTTCGGCCTGGGCTTGTTTCTGAATTTGAGTTGACAGTATTGATCCAGGGACATCTGCCTCTAAATCATCATATCGAAATCATGGTACTCCTTGGTACACTGTGCCATCTTCTCAACAAAGTCATCCACCTACTCATGTTGTACCTGTTCATCTGTGAACATGGGAAAGTACAGCCTAGGGGTAGCCCTGCTACCCATCTATCCATGTGGAGTGCCCCCTCCATGGCTTCCCTCAGACTGATGAAAGGAAAGATGTTCGGAATTATACTTAGGGGCCTTTTCTGGATTATAAATGTTTCCACCGTGTCATCCATCGACATCCCTATTTTCATATGTCTTTGGAACTTTCCCCTTGTGATTCATCTGCATCAATAGATTGCATATCCTACTTTGTTTCTCATCGAACTTCCTCAGGTTGTCATCCACCTTCTTCAAGGTCTCAGTGATTTTGGCTTGTCCTCTATGGGTTATATCATAGTTTTCCTACAAGTGGATGACCAATTTACCTTCTGTTTGGTTTATGGATTTATAAAACTCTTGTGCTAAGTAAGCCAAGCCCTGGGCTCACCTTCATCACCTAAACCCTCCATCTCAGCCTCTGTTTCACTTGCCTGTTTCTTCCTTCAACACACAAAGATACCAATGTACTTCTGCATGCGCTAATCCTCACAGGATGGGAGGATCAGAGATCTGATACCACTGTAATGTTCCCAAGCCAATTTTTCTCTTAGGAACACTATCTTACCCCTGATTTAATTGTTTGTTGTTGTGTATGCAAGTTGGCTACTAACATTTCAGCCTTAGGGTTTATTATAGTTATTCAACCATTGTTTATTCAATATGCATTTCAACATATGAAGATCTCAACAATACACAAGATATGGAACCACAAACAAGATTTGAACTTTATTATAAGAAAGAAAGCACCTAATACAATAGAGAAGAAGATATGGAATAGCTTCAGATGGCTTCAAGACAAGAATATGAGCTGCATATAAAATTCTCTCGAAAATACAAAGTAAACCTCCCAAAGGCTGCAATACAAGATGAATGCTCCAACAGAAAACTAGGTTTTGGCCTCACCCTCAAGTTGTTGGTATGACCCTACTAAAGACTATGAATACCAAGGGTTCAACCCTCCTAAAAAAGACTCCCAAATGCTACTAAAATCCACCAAATGATAGATCAGGATAAGAGTAACCTCCTCCCAAAGAATGGAGCCCAAATATTGATGCCTCCTCCTCCAACTGTTGAAACCCTAAACTGGTACAACCCTCCTGAAACCCTAAATATGCTCAATAATTTGACTTGGCTGAATAAGGCCTATGAATCATATGAAACTCTCTAGGATGATAGATCGAGCAGTCACAAACCCTTGAGAGAAGTTTCAAGGTCAGATATGAGGTATAGCCTCCTAGATCTGAGAATCACTAAATCACCAAACATCCTCTCTCCTCCAAAACTGTCCCAATCTACAGACAGTGATAGGGACATGGTAACTTCTCAAGGAAGCATCCAAAATGATGAGAAAGGGCCTACAAGCAAAACCCTAATGCTGAAATCTCCCAAATCTTACTCAATATGATGGATCGAACTGTTCCTCAACCAATGGTGCATCCCTGCTGGAAATCCCTAACTGGTACGGCCTTGTTGTCCTCTTGAATAGATGATGAATGTAGAATGGTGTGGGTGGAGTATTTCATCCCTGAGACCAAGCTTGGAACAAGTTGAGTGGAATATTTTACCACTGAGTTGTTCTCTAGGGTTTGTAATATCAAAACCCTCAAAACTGTATGCTCAAGAGAATCAATAAGAAAATACCAAATATCCAAGATGAAATGAGAGGTGCGCCCCAACCTTCTCTTTATACTTCTTTTTTGTTTCCCTGTTGAGTTAAGTTAACCCCTAGGGTCAACTCCAAACTCTACCTCAAGCACTCTATTCCTTCATTGAGTTACTTATTTAACCCTTTTTACCTTTTCCTTAAGTCAACTTTAAAATATAACATTAGTTTGGTTGACTTTTCCCCTTTGTGTGAGACTATGGCCTAGTGGGGATGCCTATACCACTAAGTCTTCCCAAACCTCTTCATCAAGAGGTGGGGGACATTACACTAGGGTGCAATAGGCTATCCAGGAATTAGGTCAATCTCTTCTCTTAAGGTGCCTCAAAAAGAGGGTTAGGGTTTTGTTGTTGCAACAAAACTTTGACTGCAACTGCAACTATGACTAAACAAATCCTCCCAATCTATCTTCTAGTGGTTATACTGTCCAAATATAGTGTGGGCCCATAACCTGTTAGAAAAATAGGTGTGCTAGTTTCACCATAGACAATATAGCAATATTGTCACCCAACCATAGGAACAAAGGCCACCCTCGAGTACCTTAACCTTGACAGGAAGAATAATTATGGAAGCAATCCAATAGAAAACCAAGGTAGCACACCTTTCTCCAAGGCTAGCGCACCAAGAAAGAATAACCAAAGACCAAGAAGAAAGTGCAAACCATAACCAAGAGAAATTCCAATCTAAAACCGAAATGTCAGTTGCAATAGTTGCAACTGCAGCTGCAGTTCCTCTACAAACTTGCACACCACTAGTCTTATGCAATTGTGAGAGTGAGTATGATAAATGAGCTCTAGAACCCTCTTATTTATAGTGCTCCAACTCACTTGACTAGGCCGACGTCTCTTCCTGGAGACCAGTAACTCAATATTAATTAATCTCTTTAGCCGACTTATCTTCTAGGGTTATTATCCAACGTTTTAGGGTTTCTCTTGCTTCCCGAAATATTCTAGTCATGTCAGGGTTACATGGAGAGATTAATGCCTCGCATAGCTACCATAATATCAACACTTATCCCCATAGAAACATGGATATATTCTGTTCATTCATCATTGCCTTAACATATTCTTCAATGGAACAGTTCTTTATTTTTGCCACACCATTATGTTAAGGATTATGTGGGACAATTATCTCCCTCCTTATCCTGACTGCTTTACAAAAGGGAATGAGCTCCTTGGAGGTGTATTCTCCTCCATTATTAGATCTTGATTTTCTTGTATCTGAGTGAGCGATGTCCAAAAACTCCTTTTTCTTTCCATGCTTCCTTTAGAAATGGTATTTTGTGAGATCACCTGCCTCACCACTATATGGATTCATCTTCTCCGTGTTTGCAATTGTCACTCTAGCTCCTTCTCAGAGCTATCGCCTATGACCTACCTGGAACAAGAATAACAAGAGAAAAAGTATTTCCAATAGAATTTTCATAAGAACATATCTATGGTAACAAGGATCATAGAATTACTAAGGTGACCTACCCAATAACAAGAAATATCTCCTAGAGGAGATGTTAGTTTATCAAACAAGTGCAATAAGCATCTATATTTAGGGTTTCTCTTGCTTCCAAAATATTATATTCTAGCCAAAGGTTACACATGGATGTTAATACCTCCTACAACTACCATAATATCAACAGTTATATCACACAACATTCACCTTTAGACACTAGATATTAATTAAAACCAATTTCTATTGTAAAATTGCAGCAATGAACTAGTTTATACCAATAATAAGTAATACGCAACAACAAAAATAAAATCATCCTAGAAAATTAGCAATTATCATCCATCAAACATTACTAGAAGACAACCGATGGGATTGTGTTTGGTGGTGAAGGTGGTGACATCTTAGGCCGTCCAACAAGGTTTAATTTTCCCAAGGACATGAATATGTGGTCGGGGCCAGGTGTAATTTCGATGGAAGAATAACTCTATGTAATGGAAGCGTAGCCCCATGGAAGTGTTTTCACTCAATGTTTCATCCCTCGACAATTGTTTTGCTTGTGCAAATGGGAAATTTATGGCTCATGACCTCTGTGGGCCCGTTGTAATGTTTCTCCTACTTCTCTTAAGTTTAAAGGAAGATCTATCAATTTTTATTTTTAAATAACCACACACCAAGACAAAGGTTGTAATAATGGAGAGTGTAGTGGAATGTTCAAGCTTTGGAACCACCTTTGGAAATGGGCGCATGCATCTCTGAAACTCAAGCATTGTACTTTGGCACTTTTCTTACAATGTGAGTACTCAGAACATGTGAATTTACAATTCTGTGTTTGAGACTCCGGGTGGGAAAATGTCTTTATGGAAGAATAACAAGGCGCCAAATGAGGAAAAGAGTGCCCTTATGTTAAATAAACTGTTGAAATAGAGATCATTTTCCCTTGAAATAGAGTTGCTAACATAGAACAAAATATGGCTTGCTCATTTTTTTTGTAGCTAGGAGAGTATTAAAATACCATGCAAAAGGAAAAGGTTGCAATAGTAGAAAGTGTCTTCGTATCTTTAAGATTTGGAGCCACCATAGGAAATGTGCATGTGCATAGTTGAAACTTGATCATTGGAATTTGTCACTTTTCTTAAAATGTGACTAATTCGTACCTTGTTTACAATGTGAGTACTTGGTACTTTGCCCACATTTCTTAGTTGAGACCATCAAAGGTTAGATAAATATTGCAAATATCAGTGATATATCACAATCCTCTCAAGTTGGAGACATTATTGCTGGAAAATTGTGATTTTTTCAAATTTTGAATATATCATGATGTTTTGACAATATATCAGGAGAAAATGGAAAATATTGGCGTAGTCAACGGATTTTTGGATTTTTTTTCTCACCTTGAAGAGCTAAAGCAAGGATTTGACAAAAAAAGAATTTCTCACTGTTATATTTTCCCATAAAAAGGCTAGAGGGGGAGGGGGTTGCTTTAGATGTTTAAAAAATTGAAAAAAATGATTATCACTATTTTTTCTAGTTTGTTGATATTTGTGGATATTTTCCCTAATGTTGCTGATAAGTTTATTTTCGAACCCTCAATGATATATGTTTGTTGGCACAATGTTTGAAATATTGTGTAAGATGCCTTGATGGAGAACAAAAATTGTAATTTGGAAAATTCTACCCCCCATGTTAAGGAAATTTTTCGGACATAAAGAGTTATGTGTTGAAGAAAAGTTGCTAATATAAAACAAAAACTTGGCTTGCTCATTAATTGTATGTTTCCATCATTTGAGGAGGATACAAACCTATGTTTTTGTAAGTGATACAATGTGGATCTACATTGTTACCACATGAATTTATTGATTCTCTCGAATGAGGAAGATAGATTTTGGGATGTAGAAGGGTTGGTTTGGGTAAGAACCTAAAAATCACATTGGCAGACAAAAACTAAAAATCCTTTGGTCTTGGGTCAAAAAAATGGAATTTTGGGTTGTGTGACCTAGAGGAGATATGTTCTATAGGTCCTCACTACAATATATGGGTTGATATCTTTACCATGGTGGTTCATTTTCATCAAATAGAGTTTGTATGCAAAGGTTATTCTCCCGACAAGGTAATGATCCAATTGTTCTCTCTATGTCCAAGACGTAGCCATTTCAACTCCCCATAGTTTGGATATCTGGAGCTAGTAATGTATAGGAATATGTTAGATACTTCTATAAGCACCATGAAGATTCTAAGAGGGTGTTGAAACTCTAAACTTAACCCTAAATCTAACTATCAAGAATCTAGTAGGAGGAGGGAAAAGGGTTTATGAATCTTGGTTTCTTTTGTTGTTCCATAACATAAGCAGTGAGTGTGGAAGAGAGAAATACTAACAAGGAAAAGGGAGAGAAACAATTTGTAGAGGATATTACTATACCATAGTGTTCCATAGCTTTATAGAAATCTTGTCTCATGTAGATCCTCGACTATCCATTCCCATAAGGCACCCTTTTGTTTGTATCATTTGGAGCATATATATTGGCTAGACAGTGCATGGTCATCATAATCGAACATGGTACATACAACATAATTTCAAGGTTCAGCCCTATGTTTGATAATAAATTATACTAGCCTTGCTTCTAACTTCAACATGGTTATTGAAAAACAACATGAGATTGGCCAAAATACTTAAAGGGTCGATTTGAGCATAAATCTAGTCATTGCAACTTCTTACAAACAAATAATATCAAGACCAGAAACAAAATTTCCAATTCTTTGGACCATGTATTTGTGACAAGGGTATATAAGACCTTGTAATTTCCATGAAAATACCTTCATTATCAATTTTCTATGTGTCAATCCATTGTCTCCTCACCTTCTCATCTTGTTAGGGTGTCCAAAGGATTAGGAGAAGGTGTATTTCGTAATTTGGGGAGGAATGAATAATTTAAAATCCTATTTTTTAGATTTTGATATGGATCTTCAACATTGGGGTTTGATTGAGAAGCATCTAGTCATGGGGGTGGAGATTATGACTAATGAACCTCAATTCCCTTTAGCCCAATGGATTAGAGTTACTAGGAGCATCTCTAATCTTCATAGATCTTCAAGGATTCTTTTCATCCGAATAGGCACCGACTTTAGGGGTTGGTTGGAACTTATGAGCTTGGGGAGTTGGTTGGGATTGTTGATTCTAGATAGATTTTCCCATTTTTACCACCCTAGTCCAACCTTCTTTATTTATTTGGGCTGAGGCTTCAAGGGCCTGACTTGTTACTTCACTAGCTTCGAGGGGAAGGGTGTCATTTTTTACTAGCAAGGTGCAATCCTTAATCCGATGGTGTGGAACTTGACACCTTAAATAGGGGTTTGACCTCTCCTTCAGATATATACAAATTCCTTTGAATCCTTGGAAATACCTACCTTTGAGACAAATCCTTTTTTGAGGGTGTGGGTTAAAGAATTAGGTTGGTTAATGGAAAATGAAACTGTTAATTAGCACCAAATTATGTTCTATAAATTCCCAATATTATAAGGGGAGCTATGGGAATCCAACCCATATCAAGCTTAGAGAAATCCCCATGCCTCTTGGGAAACACAACCAAGGTGTTGCGAAACTTCCATGGTCCATGAGAAATCCCTCCATGGAAATGACTCTCTTCAACAAAAGAAAATTGAAAAAATCCCTTAATCAAGCTATAATTGGCCGTGCAAATCCAACCATGAGGTCCCCATGCCCCTTTGTCCTAGGCCTTAATCATAGCCTTTGATGGGTTATGCCTCTCAAAATAATCAAGCAATTTGTTATTTTTTAAAATTTCATATATTGTAGCATATACATTATCTTGATTATCAATAAGGAATTCATCAATAGGGATTTCATTCTCTTGTGTACCACCTTTGGGGTAAGTTTCCATGGGGCATGTTACAACTCATATTTTATGAAGTTCCACATTGTAATTTTCTTGACATTGATGGAGATTTATATTGACTTGGGGGGATTTGTCTTCATGGAACCCATTTTCCTCACTACGTTGGATCACTGATGGAGGTCTTTAGTTTGGGGGTGGGGGGGTCTCACTTCTCCTTATTGGATGATTTTTCTTTCTAGTTTGGTGGTATTATAACATGTGCTTTCCTTGTTTATCAACCCTTGGTTACATATTTGTTGGTATCTTGGAGCATGCTATCTCATTATGTTGTGGTTTTTGGTGTTTTTTCTTATATTGGATATGGATGATGGTTCTAGCACCCCAAGGGGTTAGATGATGGTGTTAGGAGGTAGGTGTTTCATGATGTTGTTGGAGTTTCCTATTGATTTGGTGTGTTGATGTTATGTTATTGGGGTCACTAGGATGGGTGTTCTACATGATCCTCCTATGTTGATGTTTCTTTGCAACCATGAGCATATTTCCAATTGTTCTGGTTTCTTCATCTTCATTTTCTGCAACAATTGTGGATTGTTGTAATGTATGTTGTTAATGAATGGGGGTTATAACCTCAATGTTCTCTAAATTTATTTTCCTTTCGATATTCTCTGTAACTCTGCGAGATAGAGGTGTCATGAACGAAGGCTTGACTGCTCGATTGTCCTTCACGACCTTTCTTTTCATGACTTTTTCGGATGAGAAAAGAATCCTTCAGATCCAATAGATTTTATTTCTTCATCAAAACCATTTTTAATACTGTCAACATCCAGTTCTACATGATCCTCTTCCACCACTTCAACATTTTGCAACTTAAACATGTTATGGCTTATGAAATTGTCCCATGAATAACTTTTATTAGCCAACTCTACTACAATAAAAAATTTCACCAATTCATGGTGGTACAAAATTTTATGATGATTTTTTCTATTTCGTTTTACTTGGATTGAAATTTTACTCATACTTTTCCGCAAGTAATAGGAGAAATTTATTTTTTCATCAAACTCAAAATGCAGCAAAATCCTAACATGGTACTGAAAGGTGAGAGCATACCATCCTTCATATGTCAAATATGCTTTTTACAAAATTACCAAAGGCTTCAACCATTTGTCTTTAAGCTGAGCTCAAGGTATCTTTTTGGCCCAATTCGCATGATGGTATGTTGGCTTCATGAACTGGTTGCAGGTATAATGCTCCATAGGTTTATTCTGCAACCAATGCTCCTGTTTCCTTGATAGACTAGTGGCATGAGTTGTTGTCTTCTTTGAGACTTCCATTACCTATCCCCCTATTCGGGCTACACACCCATCAAAACCATTGGCAAACTGAAGTGGGTTACCACAAAAATAAAAACCCTACTTCTACACTTATGAGCTACGAAAGGAAAGGTCAGATGGATGAGTTGTTGAATTGACTAGTGGTTTTGAGGGCATACACAATTTTATTTTAAACGTTATGCATATAACTCATTTGGAATCCCTTCAATGATTCCAAATGAGTTTTGATGGTCAAATATATAGACAATTTTAAGGTAAGCTTATGGGAAATCATGGAATGATCTGGCTTGTTTATAAGACAGGGAGATGATTATACTTGCATATGGAGAATGTAGTGGAAAATCATGCGATGAGAAGATCTTAAGATGTCATTACGAAGACATGTGTAGGCATATAAAAGATTCCATTTGATCGATTATCATAAAACATATGAGTTCCATATGGTTGATAAGCCATGAGTTAATGGAATATCATTATAGATGATAGTGTAAACAAGTGTGATGGGTAAGATGAAAATCATGCCACTTAGATGGAATAAGATTGGATGCTAATGCAGTGGGAAGGGAATATGGCATATGAGTGTATCATGCGGGGGTAAGGGTATGAATTTTTAGGATATGAACAAGGTAATAATACAGGTGGCCGCAATCAAAGTAGTATAGAGGTAGGATAGATGAATATGGGTAAAATAACAAGAATAAGAGTGTTGCATAATGAAATTCCCTCATTATCAATAAATTAAAAAGGAATTTAAAATCATACTCGTGAACCTCATAATTTGTTTGGTCCTCCATACTTACAGATATGCATGTTGGGTTTGAACCTTGTGCAAAAATACTTTGAAGATGAATCGAAAAATTTAATGAACACATTAACTCTCGAGCTCTGTTGTTGTATATGGTACAAATGATCGGTTCTAGACCAATATGGGATTTGTGTTAGGTGCATAAACCTCTTAATTGAAAAGTGAAGACCTACCACTATCCAAAATTTTCTCAACAAATATTAGAAATGTAGTTACAAGTCTTCATATACCTTCTATATAGTTCTAGTACCAGAATGAACAAGAAACCTTTTGAAATTTATCAATGTTGTTGACTGAGGAAAACTTGAATTGATGGAGACAATGTTGTTGCTGATAGATATTTTTTTTAATTTTGTTCTTTGTCTGGGAATTCAAATTTGTACTATAGGATGAAGTAGGAACTTGTGGAACACAATGCATGCTGACTGAGGGATGAATAGAAGGTGTACTAGAGTTGAGAGAACATTTTAAAATCTGAGAATGAACTAAGTGGCTGGAGATGCTGAATGT
Organism: Picea glauca; assembly: GCA_000966675.3. Classification (NCBI taxonomy): domain Eukaryota; kingdom Viridiplantae; phylum Streptophyta; class Pinopsida; order Pinales; family Pinaceae; genus Picea; species Picea glauca. The sequence continues at coordinate 293,927 of JZKD02S1932960.1, forward strand.
TGATCAAATTTGTTGATGATGAAGAAATGATGTTGTAAAGAAGATGTTGATGTTGCAGGTTCTAAAAATCTCAACTCTATTTATTACAACCAAGTTGAAAATGAAGAGTTGAATACTGAACCAAAACTCAAATTCAATTGTTGTTGATGATGCCATAAACCATATAGTCTTCACATATAACCCCTACTAGTACAATTCAATCTATGTGAATGGATTTACTTGGATTCAAACATATAAAAAAATCATTGGATTACCTATCAATAATGTAAATCATTAATCAATGCGATAGGACCCACCATTAATGTCAATGGGCATCAAGGTACAAAAGTATATTCTAGTTGGTGTGAATGAATGTGTTGGAGTCAAACACCTACAGAATCAATCAGTCAAGGGACATTGATGTATTCCCTTGTTGATAGCGAGAGAACCTACCATTAAGGCATGCAGGCCCCAAGGTACTTATAAACATCTCTAATCTCAATCCCAGATGATGAGCTGGAGTTGATGGGATGAGACTTGTCAGAAGGTGGGCCTTAAGGAATCCCACATCAGTTAGCACGATCATAAAACACAAATGATTTTGAAGAACCATAATACAAAATCAAACCAACATGAAGAACTTTATTGAGATTTTTTCCTTCTAGTTGCCTGGTTTTCAAGCAAAACTCATGTCGAGTTGTGTTAGTAAATTGGTTTTAACAACTGGACTTATTTTTCTCTTTAATGTTTTATTTATTTAATCATCCATGCTATCCTACTCTACTTGAAAAAAAATAATTCCTTTTCTCCTATGTAGGAGTATTTCCAATAGATCCATGTACATAACATGATTACAAATATGCTCATATTCAAGTTTGGAAGATATGCTTTGAGGGATACTAGAATATGAGGGACCAAATTCTTTGATTGAAAATATGTCAAGAAATTTCAAAGAATATAGTGGTGTTTCAGTCTGATGGTTGAATGGAACCAAAGTTCAATGTATTCATGTTGTTCTTGGTCTACTTGTTCATCAACACTACTTTTCACATCCCCCTTTGCCATGCCATGCATATCTTCTATTGTTTGTTGATTGGTCTCTTGAACACATAGAGGATCTGATGATAGGCATGGTACAAATTCCTTGATCTCAGGTTCTTCTATTTGCTCCTCATTCAATGTTGTGCATGGCTTGTCAGTCTCTTCTAGGTCATATTTTTGATGTTGCTCATGGAAATTTTTGTTGAAATATTGTAACTGCAAATAGTATTCTGATTATTATCGAGTTATTATCATATATATAAATCCCCTTTTGTGGATTGATCATGTCAGGACTTATGTATGACCAAATCCCCTTTTGTGGATTGGTCAAACCCTAATTATATCATGTTATTCGAGAAACTGACCTCTAAGGCTAATTAAAGTGGCTTTAGACACTAGTTGAAGAAGTCGGCCCTACCCAGTGAAGAGACACCACTCTAGCGTTCCTCAACTATTATAAATAAGAGAGGCTAGTGCCTCATTCACTCACTCACTCAACTCACTCATCTAGTGTGCAAGTTTCAAGGAAGTTGTAGTTTCCAGTTGCCGGAAGAAGGAAGAGAAAGGAAAATTTCTCAATGTTGGTTATTCTCTAGTGTTTTGGTTTATTATCATGGCATTGTATTGGTTATCTATATTAAGGAAGTTTTTGCTGGGTTTTCTCCCCCATGAGGGTTTCCCAGGATAAATGTTGTGTATCTTGTGATTGTTTTTCTCTCAGTGATCCTACCTATGCTATTTTTGTCTAGTAAATTGAAAAGAAACTTAATAATAGCTCAAAACTTAACATGGTATCAGAGTTATGCTTAAGAGAACACCTTTCACTGGATAAGAAAAAACACAATTGTTTCCGTACAAGAAAATTAGGGATTTTTATTGGAAGAGAATTTCAACCTAAAACTCATCAAGGAAGTGTGCCCTAGCCTAGCAAGCTCATTGGCAGCTTGAGCACACTTTTCTAGTGGAAAGAACTCTTGAAAAGTGAAACCCTAGTTTTCACTGGTACCAGAAAACCAGAAAACAAGGAAACCAGAACCAGTACCAGAAGTACCAATCCATATTTCCTCAAGATTAGTTTCAAAGGGTAAAATTTGGATTTTTCGAAATCTGTCTACACCAACCTACTTGCCTCAACCAAGCACACCTCTTGGTAAGTTTAGATTTAAATTCTAATCACTTTCATTTTTTGGTCATTTTCCCAGCTCCAGGTCAAGATGTTTGCAAGCACTAAGCTTGTTGACAAGTTAGAAGGTGTGGAAAAATTATGTGTTGGAAGTATAGGATTGCACTCATTCTTGAAGAAAATGGCCTTGCAAAGTTCATAAAGGAAGATGTACCAGAACCCAAAGAGGTTGCATCTAAAGTAAAGTACAAGAAGGATATGGTTAGGGCCAAAAGGATCATTGCAGACTCCATTAAAGATCACTTGATCCCTCAAGTAGCTTCAAAGAATACTCAAAAAGAAATGTTTGTTGCCCTAACCAAAATGTATGAAGGAAAGAACATCAACCAAAAGATGAATCTAAGAACTCAACTCAAAAGTACAAGGATGCAGAAAGGAGAAACAATCCATGACTATTTCTCTAGAATCTCTCAATTCAAGGAACAACTAGAAGAAATTGGAGGCAATATAGATGAGGATGAACTCATAATGACAACTCTTAATGGTATCACAAGACCTTGGGACGCCTTCATCCAAACCATCTGTTCAAGGAAGGAGAAAATTCACTTTGATAGCTTATGGGAAGAATGTGTTCAAGAAGAAGCAAGAATAGCCAACCAAGAAGCAATGTTATCAAGAGATGAAGATAAAGCTCTAGATGCTCATGCTAAAGGAGGATATACGAGGTCTCACTTCCAGAAGGAGACTCATCAACATAAGGAATCTCACCCTCCAAGGAGATTCCAGAAGTTTCAGAAAGGTAAAAGAAGAGAAAAAGAGTTCTCCTCTTATCAATGATACCATTGTGATAATATGGGACATATCACTAAGAATTGTCCAGCTAGAAAAGAATAATACAAGAAGATAAACAAAAGGCACCATTCCATACAATTGAAGATGAAGAGCCACCAACAAATATGATTAAAGAAAATATTGAAGACTATGTCTTAATCTCTACCCTCTCAGGATCAATGTCACCTAGTGAGGATACTTGTCTCATAGATAGTGGTTCTTCCAAGAACATGATAGGTCATAGAGACATTCTCTCTAGCCTTACAGAAAATAACTTTCCCCATAAAGTTACACTTGGAGATGATTACCAGTACCCTATCAAAGGAGTGGGAGAGTCCAATTACAAACTTGATTCAGGGACCCCAATGAAGATGAAGGATGTACTATATGTATTAGGTTTGACAAAGAACTTATTTTCTATCTCATCTTTAGATAAGAAAGGCTTCATAGTTTCTTTCATAGATGGTGAAGTTCTTATGTGGACTAAAGGAAAAACCATAGAAGATGCAATTGTTATGGGAACAGAAGAAGGTGGCTTGTATAAGCTAAATGGTCACTTAGATGCAACCTTGACTCATTCCATTGAGAGTCCATGTGAACTTTAGCATAGAAGACTAGTTTAAATCAACTACAAGGCATTACCATATGTGAGCAAGGCAGTCACATGTCTACCAGAATTCAAAGTTGATAATGAAGGTGTGTGCAAGGGATGTGCACAAGGAAAGAACATAAAGAATCATTTCCCAAAGAGCGAGAGTAAAACATAAGGAGTCTTTGAACTCATCCACTCAGATGTCTATGGCCCAATGCCATCAACCTCTCTTAGTGGGTATGTATACTATGTGTCATTCATTGATGATTATTCTCGCAAAATCTGGGTTTAATTTTTGAAATCAAAAGATGAAGTGTTTGGTAAATTCAAGGAATTCAAAGCCTTTATAGAGAATCTCTCTAAAATAAATATCAATATACTCAGGACAAATAATGGAGGAGAATACACCTCAAAAGAGTTTGTAATATTTTGCAAAGATGCAAGGATTAAGAGGGATCTCACCACTCCCTACAATCCTCAACAAAATGGTGTAGCAAAAAGAAAGAACATAACTATAATGGAAGTAGTGAAGATTATGATCCGTGATCAAGATAGTCCAATGCACTTATGGGAAGAAGAAATAAGAACAACAATGTATATACAAAATATATTATCCCATAGTGTACTTCGATTCAAAACCCTCGAAGAGATGTTCTCAAGAAAGAAGCCAGAAGTAAGCCATATCAAAATATTTGGTTGTCCAGAGTTTGTACACATTTCGAAAGAAAGAAGAACCAAGCTGGACCCTTCAGGAAAGAAGGGAATATTTGTTGGATACTCTGAGGTCTCCAAGGACTTCATAATTTACATACTATGTTACCATCATATTGAGATCCGTAGAGATGTAACCTTTGATGAAGATGCAACACACAATAAATCAAGGAGATGTTAGCTTGAAGAAGTATATGAAGAAGAACATCTAGCTCCCAGAGTTGCAGAACCAGTGAGGGAAGTCATAACTTCCCCTGATGAGGAGATTCTAGAGGATCGTGACATGACAAAATATCAAGAGCCTTCCCAAATAACAATCTCTCACAAGAGAAATCCAACTTGGGAAAGGGAACTTATTAAATATGGAGAGAAGTATGGTGCCCCAGAAGGAACCATGAGACAGAGCAAGAAACCTAAGCCATTCTCCAGTTACATGTCTTTGATGTGCGATTTTATAGAGAAGGATCCTACTTGCTTTGAATAAGCCATTCAAAAGAAAGAATGGGAAAATTCCATGATAGAAGAATACCAATCCATTATAAAGAATGATGTATGGGAAATAGTTCCCAAACCGAAGAGTAAATATGTGGTATCTTCCAAATGGCTATATAAGATAAAACATGTTGTCGATGGAAGTATTGAGAAATATAATAAAATATTTGTAGCTCGTGTCTTTTCTCAAAAGGAAGGCATTAATTATGAAGAGACATTTTCTCCTGTAGCAAGATACACTTCTATCAGAACCATCATAGCCCTTGCAACTAAGATGAAGTGTAAGTTACATCAGATGGATGTGAAAACAAACTTCTTGAATGGTGTCATTGAAGAATAAGTGTATATAGAACAACCTCAAGGGTTTGAGGTTGAATATAGAAGGACACATGTATGCAAGTTGAAGAAGGCTTTGTATGGGTTGAAGCAAGATCCTAGAGCTTGGTATGGAAGAATTGATAGTTTCCTGACGAGCTTGGGATTTACCAAGAATAAAGTTGATTCTAACCTTTACTTCAAGGTTATGAATGATGAGCCAGTTAGATTTTTGTTGTATGTGGATGACTTATTATTAACTGGAGAAGAAAATCCCATCATTTATTGTAATAAGAAGCTCTCTACAGAATTTGATATGAAAGACCTAGGCCTGATGCATTATTTCCTAGGTCTCGAAGTTTGGCAGAGCCTAGAGAATATCTTTCTTAACCAAGGGAAGTATACTATTGAAATATTGAAGAGGTTTGATATGTTGGAGTGTAAATCCATGAACACACCCATGGAAACAAAGTTGAATCTCTCAGTTGATACTTCGTCAGAATTGGTTGATGCTATGTTGTACAGATAGATCATTGGATCATTGATGTATCTAACAAACACTAGGATAGATATATGTTTTGTTGTGAACACCTTGAGTCAGTATCTGGTAGAACCCAGATCTGTTCACCTTGTTGCTACAAAACATGTGATGAGATACCTTAAAGGTACGTTTGAATTTGGTCTCTATTATAATGAAGATCGTGACTTCAGACTGATTGGTTATACCAATTCAGATTGGGCTGGAAGTGTTTCTGACAGAAAGAACACTTCAGGATGTTGTTTCAGACTGGGGTCAGCCATGACTTCATGGCAGAGTAGGAAGCAATCCAGTATTTCTCACAGCATGGCAGAAGTAGAATACATTACTGCATGTTTTGCCAGTTGTGAAGCCATATGGATTTAGAAGTTGTTTACAGGTCTATTTGACCTAGAGATGGAAGCAATTGTGATTCTATGTGATAACTGGAGCTGCATAAAGATCATAGAGAACCCTTTGTTCCATGACAAGTCAAAACACATAGAAATACAGTATCACTACATTCATGATATGGTGTAGAGAGGAGCCATTAATCTTCAATATGTTATCACAAATGAGCAGGTTGCAGATGTGTTGACCAAGCCTCTGTCTCGTGTAAATTTTGAGAACTTTCGAGACAATCTTGGTATAGTAGGAAATGACCTCCCTCGAAAGGGGGAGTGATGTTGATGATACTATGGTATCATGACCAACAACGAGTAGCTCAATTAGGATTTTATATCCTAGGGGACTGATCATCCCTGGACAGATCCCGAAGGTTCGGTAAGGACAGTCTATCCAATAAGGACAGTCTGTCAGAGTACTTGTGCATGTATATGCTAGCTGTGGTCAATAGTGGTAGCTCTATTAGGATTTTTATAATCCTAGGGAATCTCATGATTCATGGCCAGATCCCAAAGGTACGGTAAGGAAGGTCTGTCAGAGTACCACGTGGTAGCTCTATTAGGATTTTATATCCTAGGGAATCTTATGATTCCCGGGAAGCTCCTTGGGGATTGTGAGAGTACCAAAAAATGTTGTTACACCTGCTCATTCTGTTTCTCTATGATGATTATGATCATGATGCTCCAGGCTTCGTGTTGTGATGATGCTAATGCTCCAACATTTGTGCTGTGATGTTGTTGTTTCTCTATCCTTCGTGTTGTGATGATGATGATGATGATGATGTTGATGATATATCAACCTCGTGTTGACTATGATGTTATATCAGCTTCTTGTTGATGATGCTTTTGTTGTTGATGTTGTATTATCTTTGTGTTGTTATTTGATGATTATGATGATGTATTTTTGTTATACTAATTGATGTTGATGTAGATGATGATGATGCCATTCCAGCTCCATGTTGTGGATGATGATATTGATGATGAGAAAAACTTTCGATGATTTATAGATATGCCAGTCAGTGTTCAAAATGATGATGATGTTGCTTCCCTCTCTCTCTTGATGATGTTGTATTGTAGAATACCCTTCTTGTTAAGGGGGAGTGTTGAAATATTGTAACTGCAAAGAGTATTCTGATTATTATTGAGTTATTATCATATAAATCAATCCCCTTTTGTGGATTGGTCAAACCCTAATTATATCATGTTATTTGAGAATTCGCCCCTAGGGATAATTAAAGTGGCTTTAGCCACTAGTTGAAGAAGTCATCCCTACCCAGTGAAGAGACACAACTCTAGTGCTCCTCAACTAGTATAAATAAGAGAGGCTAGCACCTCATTCATTCACTCAATCATCAAGTGAGCAGGTTTCAAGGAAGCTGCAGTTTCCAGTTTATAGAAGAAGGAATAGAGAGGCACATTGCTCAGTGTTGGTTATTCTCTAGTGTTTTGGTTTATTGTCTTTACATTGTATTGGCTCTCTATATTGAGGAAGTTTTTGCGGGGTTTTCTCCCCTATGAGGGTTTCCCAGGATAAATGTTGTGTATATTATGATTGTGCTTCTCTCAATGATCCTACCTATGTTATTGTTATCTAGTAAATTGAAAATAAATTTAATAATATCTCAAAACTTAACATTTTTTCTCTTTTATCACTTCCCAGAGTGCAGGTATATTACTAATTACTATCCGAATTTTCTCTTCTTGAGATGATGAGATATTTCCAATTGTTGTGAAGATTTGAGAGAATTTGAGATATTTCCTCAAAGTAACATCCCTCTTTACTCAACAGATTCTTGAACATTATTGAATTCTTATTATTTGATAACCCTCGTTTCACAACAGGATTAGTGCATGGGGCTCTTACAACACCCTAAAAATAGAAATAAATGACATCAATGGAAATGAAAACACACTACACAAAGCAAACTTAAGGCAATTTGAAAATTTTTCCACAAGAGTTAGCTTATGCATCAAACTAAAATACGACACATTGAACCAACACAACAAGAGCTCGGAGAAACTCACTAAAGTGAATGCAATGGGATAGAACCCTTTCAAAAATTATGAAGTGAGGGTGCTTTTGCGTCTTACGTTTTCTCCTCCTTCAAGTCTTAAATGAAGGTTCAACAGAATTATGCGCAAAAACAAAAAAATGTAAGTGCTCTAATCCCTTTTGCACCTCCCTCGCAATGCTGCCAAAAATGTGGGGTTATTTATATGTATAAATCCTTGACATTATATCATCAATACGGGAGTTTGTAGACTTTGAGGTGCAAGAACAGGAAATGCAATAATAGAGCCTATTCAAGCATATGTTAGCAACTAATCCCGACAAAGCACACTTCAGGATGCAATAAATGAAATCAAATGATAGATATCAATCCAAATAAAAAATCAATCAAATGAAATCAAAAGTAAATATAAAACACCTCAATCTTGCATTCATAGATTTATATCAATATGTACAAGGGTGTTGCATTCTATGTCTATGCATGTAAATGTCTTCTTATGAAATCTTGTTTAATCAATGAATAATTAAGACTTCAATGTGTGAGGGGATAACAATACCAAGGAATGGAAATCAAACCTATGAACAATGATTAGTTCATTAGTTTTAGGTTTCATTAATGGCATATAGTGCAATCTTTCACTTCAGGTGTAAGTGTTCATGCACTTGATAGATTATTAAATTATCAAACTGAATGAGTTCTAATCACTACAATTCAACTTATATGAGAATACATACCATTCAAGCTACCACCCAAATCAGTCAACAAAAGAGTTTAACTCTTTCAAACTGTTATTGATCTAATCTTGGTATTACTAGCTCAGAAAGGAAAACAATGAAATCTAGAAACTCATAAACTAAAATGCAAATTTTTATGTCAAGTATGACAAGTCCTTATTGGTGAAAATTCACTTTTGCATTCAAATTACTTGTCTCTATGCAACTATGACTCAAATAGATTCTTTTCATTCATCTTAACATATTCATTCACGCAAAATGAGATAATAAAATAAGTTATTGGTTCATTAAGACTTGTTCTTTAAAAAGGCTCAGAGTACTTTAGTTCACTTTGAGTGTTCCAATACTTATGGTAATGAGTTCATCTCTTACATAGTTCCAACAATTGTAACACACTAAAATCCTTGGATTTGCATTATCTTAAATGAAACGCAATGAATGAAATACCAAACTCACTAAAAATTGTATTAAAGCATGAATAAGAATTAAATCAATGTTAATCCTTCTAGATATACAACAAGATATAGGTTTATTGTTAATAAAGTGTTCAAACTAAAGAAAAACCCTAATGCATTATACTACAGAGCATAACCAAATCACTACAGTGCATAGCTAGACTAAGATTGCAAACTAAACTAACAAAATAAAATACAAGCTAGCTTCGCATCCCAGATTGGTGGGACCTTTCCAAATGGTTAGTGAGATGTCTACTTACAATCACAAGATCAAAAGAACATCATTAACATGGACTAAAAATTGTATTAATAAATGGTATGTCCAATATACAACATTTTCATCAGCTCATACACATCGCACTATGATAACAAATATCAACAAATCACACAGGTCTTTCAATAGCTTGAATTTAATAGTTTTCCTTCTGTACATTACATTATAGAATGGATCATTATACAAGAAAATACCCTAAGTTAAAATATGAGAGTGATCCCTTCAATCCCATAGACCAAAACATTAAAAATAGTTATGCTAACCGTGAGATCAAACACTCTTTGATCTCGTATATCCATCCAGATAGACCTAGAAAAGATGGGAAAAAAATAGATTGATTTGCCTTCGTGGAGCCTTCCATAGGGAGCATAAAACCAAAGATCGTAACTATAAGTCATTGAATAGCTTGAAAATGGGTCACAACATAAGTCTGGGAAAACCCAGGTTAGAAAAAGTGTTAGGTACTGATTCTATTATATCAAACAGAAAACATAAATACAACAAAAAATACTAATGAAACAACAAAATGTAGAGAACCATGTTGGTGCAATTATTTGCATAATATATTACCAAACATAAATTATCAATTGGGATTCGTAATTAGTAGAGTTGATGCACTATATGTGTCGATAGCAAATAGGTTCCTATGTCTGATGAGTATAGCATAAAGAAGAAACAATCAATACCAATACTCTGTTTTATACAATTTTTTAATCTATCTTCCTCACACATCTTAAAGATTAGAAAACAAAACTCATAAACAAAATCCAACAAGCATGTGATCTAAAGGATCTTGCTCAAGTAATGAATCTGTCCATTTATAGGCTCATGAAATAAAAATATGGACTTTGAATCTATCCCCTGTAGAAACTAAACTAATCAACAATTAACACTTTGTTTTAGGATATCTAAATGCTTCACACAACTTCAAACTTAGAAGAGAAAATTGATAACAAAACTTCTCAAACAAACAATAAATAAAAAAGGCTCTTTATTAGGTAACAAGTATGTTCATTCCAGGCTTATGGATTAGAGAGATGAACTTAAGAACTTGTTTCCTGTAGAAATCAGAACAGTGATTAACAATCAACTCCAGTCACTCAAAAATCAATTCTCACTCTGTTCTATTCAAGCAAATCTTCTTTAGTACAAGGAACAATCAACATGACTGAAAGACTTCATTATAGAACATGAAAATGAGAGATAAAGTCCTATGGTTCTTGTACCTACTGAGAACACTACAATCACAAACTCAAAATAACATTTGTTGAACATTCCCACACATCAAACAATTAAATGACAACCTGTAGTATTAGAAACACAAACTTATCTATTTGATCTAATATTCGATTACTCACACCAATTTAGAAACAAATGATTTTATGTTGAACTTAAAATGAATTTGAAATCATTGACAACACATACAATTCTTAAATGTTCACACTCACACAATCACACAGAAATCCAGAATTATAATCACAAATAAAATACAATGAAGCTTACCTTGATTGGATTGGTGGGCCCTTGTCGTACCAACAAGGAATCTTGAGAAAGAATTATAGAGAAGAAGATTTGATCATACACTCAAAATCCATGAATTGCAACTTATCTCATTACTTCATAAAAACAAAGTACAATCAATAGTTTTCAAAAACTTATCCTACAACCTAACTATTCTTCTCTTCAAGAACCAATCTTACATCATAAAAATTCCTCCCTCACTTAGACCTATGAGGTCTTATTTATACATAAAATCCATTGAGGAATGGATGAAACCGAATCCACAAACTAAGAAAACAATTTTCACAATTTTAGGATAAATCCCACAAATCTATGTTTTTTATCAATTTGGGTAGATTCGAGTTATGGCTCCACCCATATCTTCCAAATCAATTCTAATTTTGAAAAACTGCCTACTTATTACTCAATTTTCCGTATTCTAGACAAAACCCATATCTTTGAATTTCTAGATCTGATTATGCACGGAAATTGAGGCACAAGTTGGCAATTTGAGTTTTTTGCTAATTTTGGCAGAATCATTCTCCCCGAGATGGAGGTCCACACGTGCAAGCTAGGTGAATTAGAACACATATTTCCGCATGTAAACATCATTCTGAACAAAACCCATGTGCCTGATTTTTGTCTAGAAACATTCAAAAATTTTGAATTATGTCTAGTACCAGATTAGCACAGGTTGGTACCGAAATAACACAGGCTGGTACCGGAATAGCACATGGAAGTACCAGATCAATGTTGTGCGGGTCTGTTGGTACCATATCAATGTTTCTTAAGCATCAAATGATTAGGATCATGCAAAATCAAACATTTAATCGTTTTAACTCAACAAAACTAAACAAACCATGCTTTAATCATAAGTTACCTCTTATGCATGTGAACAAGGTCATCGAGTGTATTTATGGAGGAAATAGTCAATTATATACACATGGAATAGATAAAATAGGCTCAGATAGAGGGCATTAGAAGTGTTAAAATGGAGACTCAACATACCCCCATGCTTAAGTCATTGCATGTCCTCATGCAACAATGATCCTCAAAATTTTCAAAGTTGATGGTACTCCTCACTTGATCAAGCATTCTTCATGTTCCACCCTTCTTCAACTCCTAAGTTCCTGTTATACAATATAAACTTCCTGGCCTATGCTTCACACTTCTTACCCATGGCAAAGTAGTTATGACGGAAAAGTGGAGTGATGAGTAATAAATTAGATATGTTAGTGATTTGGTGTTAAGTCTTATCCAATCTATTGTGGATCATAGTTAGGAGAAAGGGTCGGATGTGACTCTAATATGATTATAGGATAGTGGCCAAGATTTTTCATAATGACTTTGACTAATAGGCCTCCCCTAGGTAGATTACCTTTAAAATAAAAGTGATATAGCATAGTTTAGATCTCATTTGAAGAGAGGAACACATAAAATAATACATCCCAAGATGATTAACTCATTTCTTATCCAAGTTTTTAGAGATGAAGCTCTTCTTTGCTTAGGTAAGGTGAATTACACATACTGAGGGTCCCACTTCTCATGCAAACCTATTTATTTTAAAGATATAACTCTAAAGTGGATACTTGAAGGTTCTTAAGAACATCATCGGAGAGATATAAAGGTCATCTCCTAGCCTTGATTTCATAATGCTTCAGAATGAGACCCAAGGGGTTTTGTTCAATTTTAAGTGTGCCACTTTATGTTTTTCAACTCCCTTTACCTGACATAGCCCCGCTTCCAGCAGGCCTGTTCAGTACCCCGACGGGTTTACCTTAGTACCATACAAGCATGGCCCCACTACCAGTAGGCCTGTTCATTACCTCAACGGGTTTACTTGTACTTATTGATACTTCCTTTTTATTATATTACTCAAAAGATTTAGAATGATGTATACTGTTCATTGACAATTTTAGAGTATAAGGAAGGCAAGTGGTACGAGAGTGTTTTTAGAGTTATTAGGCACATAATTAATTGTTTGCAATTATCCCAAGGGTGACATCATCCACATTCAATTTAAATCTCAGTTATTCAATGTATAATGGAACATCTCAGATAATGGCTAAGAGGTCCCTCTAGTTAATCCTATTAGGGTTCTCATGAAATTTCATTGAGGTTTTGCAAGGGCGGTCCACCACATGAGGTTTTCATCAATACCTCCCAAGAAAAACTTGGATAAAAATTTGTTTGAATCAACTAGGTTAGTATTAGACATAATGGTGTCACCACTTTTCAATGGATATTTCAATTAGCAATCACTTTTTCAAAATTATGAGGTAATAAGACAATTGCACCCATTATCATATAGAGCTAAATGTGAAAATATCTTCTTAAAGGATAGCAAGGATGATTCATTTAGGATTGAGTGTAGAAATGTAGGAGGAAGATGTACATGAGAGTAAAAACAATTCAACACAAGACTTAAGTGATCCTTGATAAAAAGAACATGAAAATATTAGCCCATACCTCCAGTCACCTGAAGTGAAAACAATGTTAAGCACATGACAAAGATCATATCACTTTGGCATCAGTACCAGATAAGTAATGGAGTAGGTTTCTGCAGTACCAGAACAGATCGTACTGGAACAGAGTAGGGGAAAGAAACAAAGTGACATGATGGATGATTTTTGCTCATTCATGGAAAAAACCACTTCACAAAGGAATTCAGTGATAATATACGAGGAGATGTATACGAGGGCTTGCAAAATTTCATGGTAGGGAGCGTGCAATAGTTGAGAGTAACCATATGTTTACTGCATAATTAGTCTAATTTCTTTAATAAAATGAAAAATGTTGAATTTATATGTCCTAGTATTTAAATCGAGCAACAAAACTTGAATATATGATTAGAGCTACCATCACCTTATTACCAGTACCATATCACCTGAGTACCAGATGGACGCAGGGTTATGCTTAGTACCAGAATATAGCAGACCTCCTCTTTGCCCAGTACTGGATGAACGTAGTGTTTTTCCTAGTATCGGATGAATGCATATTTTTTTCCAGTACCAGATGACCACAATGTTGGTATCCAGTACTAGACCATCACAAAATGGTATTCCAGTACTGAAGGGAATTTGGACAAGGTACCTGGGGGTAGTGCTCTGTAATCTGGAACTTTGTAAGCTGCCCTTTGTAGAAGTTGTTGGCATTTTCTGCAAACTGAAATTTTTAGACTTCTCCTTGTGGTTGGCATACTATGAGTATCAAGATGTAGAAGATGCTAGCAATCATTGTTGCTGTAGGAAGAAACATATGAATTTGTTGAAGTATCATGCTGAAAAAACATTGTTGTTGCCACTTCCATTTTATTAGAAAATAAATCTTACTATTGTCTCAACAACCACTCCCCCATGCTTGAGGTCTTGCATGGCCTCATGCAAACAATGTGAGATGATGAAAAAAATGTTTCTTAGAGGGTTGCAAACATCTGCTAAAAACAAACCAATAGAACTAATTAAAACTAGATTGTTATTCATGCTTGAAAACATAAAATTTAGGGAAAATGTCAAAAGTTGAATTATTAGCTATGAATAAAATAGTTTAGAATTAACATTCAGTTTCAAATGCTATTAAAAGATCACTTAATGGATCATCCTTGTGAAATAATGGTCTTAAAATAGATATAAAGCACGAATGCATCAATTTTAACAACTTAAGGAAAAAGAAGAAATTTGAAGAAATAGGTCATGAAGCACTCCCTTAAGTGTTATCTTTTGTTGACAATGATGCCTTCTCTCCTTTTGAAACCCTTCCTATATTATGTTTTCATTCGGAGGATGAAGAGATTCCCTTCTCATAAGATTCCAAACAAAATTATCATAACTTTTAAAAAGAAATCTACTATAGGAACAAAAGATCTTAAATTGATTTCTTTATTGAATTTTTGACATTCCCATTTATGAAAAAGTATGAAATATATGTTGCATTGTACCTATGTGCAACATTTATTTATTTATTTACCTATCCTACTCTAATTGAACAAAATAAAATGTCCTTCAAGTATAAGAATACTTCCAGTGAAGCCATGTGCATAACAGGGTTAGAAATATATCCATACTCGGGTTTAAAAGATAAATTTTAATGCATACCAGAGTATGAAGGACCAACTTCTTTGATGATGAGATCAAGCAATAAATAAAAGAGTGGTGTGACCTTATAACTAATTGAAACCATATTTCAATAGGATCACTATATTCTTGTTTCTCTTCTTTGTTTAGGTCACACTGAATATCCTCCTCTACCATGCTATGAAGATTATCCTCTTCAAAATGATTTGTATTTGGAGCACATATAGGATCTGCTGAGAGGCATGCTAAGGACTCCTCAATCTCAGGTTCCACTGGTTTCTCTCCATTGAATTCTATCTATGATTCTTTATTCTCCTCAACAAATTGACAAGAGGAATCCGACGAGACTTCTAAATCTTCTTGTGGAGAGACAACTAGATTCTTGACTATTGTGAAGATATGCTCTTCCTAAGAGGCTGATATCCCAGCTGCTGCTGGAATGAGAGAAAGTTCTTGGAGGACCATTCTTCAAGCTCTTGATCATCCTTGAATTACTCTAGCTGGTTGATGATCCCTGTCTCGCAACACAAATTAGTACTCGGGGGGTTCTTACAACACCCCAAACATGATTTATCATCAAAGATATGGATTTTAAAACTATTTGCAAAAAAAAAACACACCAAACTTGAACTCCTTGCATTACTGGGACCTTGCTGTCACAAGGTTATCAGTTCGCACAAGTTAGGTCATCATAAATAAAACTAAATTTGCATAAATAAAAACAAACTTGCATCAAAAGAAGAGAGGACAACCTAACTTTGGAGCAACCCCAACAAAGTGGATGTGTGGGCTCTTCCCACACATCTTACCATCTTCTCTCTGCCATTAGGTCATCCAAAAAACCAAACCAACACCATTAAAGCAATCTGATTCAAATAATATCTATTACCATTTACAACTCCCCAGAAACGGCGCCAAAATTTTGGTGCAATTATTTGCATAATATATTACCAAATATAAATTATCAATCGAGATTCGTAATCAGTAGAGTTGATGCACTATATGTGCCGATAATAGATAGGTTCCTATGTTTGATGAGTATAGCATAAATAAGAAACAATCAATACCAATACTCTGTTTTACAACTTTTTAATCTATCTTCCTCACACAACTTAAAGATCGGAAAACAAAACTCATAAACAGAATCCAACAAGCATGTGATCTAAAGGTTCTTGCTCAGGTAATGAATCTATCTATTTGCAGGCTCATGAAATAAAAAGATGGACTTTGAATCTGCCCCCTGTAGCAACTAAACTAATCAGCAATTAACACTCTGTTTTAGGACATCTAAATGTTTCACACAACTTCAAACTTAGAAGAGAAAACTGATAACAAAACTTCTCAAACAATTAGTACATCAAAAAGGTTCTTTCTTAGGTAACAAGTTTGTTCATTCCAGGCTTATGAATTAGAGAGATTAACTTAAGAGTTTGTTTCATGTAGCAATCAAAACAATGATTAACAATAAACTCCAATCACTCAGAAAAAAATTCTCACTCTGTTCTATTCACGAAAACCTTCTTTAGTACAAGGAATGGTCAGCATGACTGAGAGACTTCATTATAGAACATGAAAATGAGAGATAAAGTCCTTTGGTTCCTGTACCTACTGATAACACTACAATCAGAAACTCAAAATAACATTTGTTGAACATTCCCACACATCAAACAATTAAATGCCAACCTGCAGTATTAGAAAAACAAACTTATCTATTTGATCTAATATTCGATTACTCACACTTAGAAACAAATGATTTTATGTTTAACTTAAAATGAATTTGAAATCATTGACAACACATACAATTGTTAAATGTTCACACTCACACAATCACACAGAAATCTAGAATTATAATTACAAATTTAATACAATGAAGCTTACCTTGATTGGATTGGTGGGCCCTTTCCGTACCAACAAGGAATCTTGAGAAAGAATTACAGAGAAGAATATTTGATCATACACACGAAATCCATGAATTGCAACTTATCTCATTACTTGGAAAAACTGAGTACAATCAATAGTTTTCAAAAACTAATCCCACAACATAACTATTCTTCTCTTCAAGAACCAATATTACACCATAACAATTCCTCCCTCACTCATACCTATGAGGTCTTATTTATACATAAAATCCATTGAGGAATGGATGAAACTGAATCCCCAAACTAAGAAAACAATTTTCACAATTTTAGGATAAATCCCACAAATCTGTGTTTTTTTTATCAATTTGGGCAGATTCGAATTATGGCTCCACCCATATCTCCCAAAGAAATTCTAATTTTGAAAAATTGCCCACATATTACTCAATTTTCCATATTCTAGACAAAACCCATATCTTCAAATTTCTAGATCTGATACCATATGCACGAAAATCGAGGTGCAAGTTGGCAGTTTGATTTTTTTGCTAATTTTGGTAGAATCATTCCCCCTGAGATGGAGGTCCACAAGTGCGAGATGGGTGAATTCTGATTGACGTGTCCACATGTAAACATCATTCTAGACAAAACACATGTGCCCGATGTTTGTCTAGAAACATTCAAAATTTTTGAATTATGTCTAGTATCGGATTAGCACAGGCTGATACCGGAATAACACAAGCTGGTACCAGAATAGCACAAGGAAGTATCGAATCAATGTTGTGTGGATTTGTTGGTACCGTATCAATGCTGCTTGAGAATCAAATGATTAGGATGATGCAAAATCAAACATTTAATCGTTTTAACTCAACAAAACTAAACAAACCATGCTTTAATCATAAGTTACCTCTTATGCACATGAACAAGGTCGTCGAGTGTATTTATGGAGGAAACAGTCAATTAGATACACATGTCATAGGTAAAATAGGATCAGATAGAGGGAATTAGAAGTGTCAAAATGGAGACTCAACAAACCACAACAAAAAATGATACCTTTATTGATAGAAAGCAATGTTCAGTTTCCTCTTCAAGGGTGCAACCTCCAACAAAGCAGTTCTCTATTACAATAATTCTGAAGACAAATATTTCTCATGCCTCCTACTCTTATTTATACTAATTATATCTTATAAAGAACATTCTATATGGATATATTTCTAGAAGCAGAAGCTTCTATTAGTCCTTCTTACATTTACTTGTTCACATTTATTAAATAGACCTTATTAACTAATTTTGGCCTTTATTACATGGAAAATATATTATTCTACCTACGTGATGGGTTAAGGAGGTTATGTCCCTAACATGCCCTCCCCCTTGAATAAAAACCTTGTCCTCAAGGATTGAGATGAATAAATTGTTGCAGAATGGTGGTCGTCTCCTAGGTGGCATCTTCTGGAGTTGTATCATTCCACTGAAATAACACTTCCTTGATGGTGCACTAATGGAGACGATGCTCTCGCTGGTCCAAGATTGCTTGTGAATGCAACCAAAGGGAACCTTCTTTGTCCAAATCAGGGATACTAGTTTGCATTTGGCACTTAGTTCCAATCACTTTCTTTAAGCATGAGACATGGAAAATAGGATGGATCTTAGAATGACTGAGAAAAGCTAATCGATAGACCACAAGCTCCACTCGCTTGAGAATTTTATAAGGACCATAAAGTTTGGGAGAAAGTTTTTGACAGTGATAAACTTTGAGTGAAGTATGCTTATAAGTTTGCAGATGAAGAAACACCTGGTCCCCTTCAACAAATTGATGTTCGGAATGACCTTGATCTACTTGTTTCTTCATGAGATTCTGAGCCATGACCAAATTTTATTTGAGGGTACGAAGAATGTCCTCTTGGATTATAATATTTTTGTCAACCTCCTAAACCTTCGAGACACCTGACATTTATGAGAGAACCGATAATGGATTTTGTTCATAGACATATTCAAAAGGAGTCATGCGAATAGCGGTATGATAAGATGTGTTGTGACACCATTTATCTAGGGGTAACCACTGAGCCCACTGATTTTTTCTATCAGATTCAAAACACCGCAAATATGTTTCCAAACACTTGTTGACAATTTCTATTTGGACATCGGTATGGGGATGATAGGAGGTGTTGAGATGCAATTGGGCTCCTTGGGTCTTGAAAAATTCTTGCCAAAAATCGCTAGTGAAGGTTGGGTCTTTGTTAGAAACAATAGAATGAGGCATGCCATGAATTTTAAAGATATTATCCATGAAAATTTGAGCCACTATGGATGTTGTGAATGGGTGTTGCAGAGCACAAAAATATGCATATTTGAAAATATGATCGACTAACACCATGATGACTGACTTATTTCCCAATTTAGGTAAGCCAATAATGAAATCCAGAGAAATGTCCTACCAAATAGCAGGGGGAATCGAAATCAGTCAGAGTGTGCCTGAGGATTTGACTATTTCTCTCTTGTTGCATCGAAAAATATCACATTTAGCCACAAAGGTGCGGACATCCTGTTTTGTACCATCCCAGAAAAAAAATAACATTTGACCCTTTCATAGGTTTTGGTAAACCTTGAATGCCCAGTTGTGGGTGAAGCATGAAGCTCAGAAAGGACTATAGATTTAAGTGATGACTGTTTTCTTAAATACAGATGGCCTTTGTTGTGAATCTCTTCATTATGCCAAGAGAACCTTGGAGAAACGAGAAATTGGTGTTGCAATTATTGGATTAGGAGAGAAAGTTTAGGGTCTTGCATCCATTCCTGACGGACAACTTGGACACAATATAGTACAATGAAGGAGAGGGAAAAGAGGGACCTTTCTTCTTCATACTTCTTGGAAAGAGAATCAATAACCACTTCTTATTTTTCCTTCTTGTAATTTATCTCACAATCATATTGAAATAGCTTGGATGAAATTCATTATTCCAGAAAATACTTGAGGCTCTGATGATCAGTTTTACTTTGGTAGTGTTTCCCAATATATAAGGACGCCAAAGATCCATGGCATGCATAATAGAAAACATTTCCTTTTCATATATTGATTGGCCCAAATGTCTCTTCGAAATTTTTTTTCTAGTAAAGGCCAAAGGCCTTCTGTCTTGCATGGGGATTGCCCCAATTCCTTTCCCTGAAACATCACATTCCAGGACAAAAGTATTTGTGAATTCAAGAAGGGCTAGGACCAGATTCATGCACGTAGCCTCTTTCAAGGCATGGAAGGATTGATCAACTGTTGGAGTCCAATTCAAAGAATTATTTTTAAGGAGAGTAGTAAGAGGTGCAACAAATTTTCCATAATTATGAACAAACTTGCGATAATAGCCTGTTAAATCCAGAAAACCATGCAATATATTAAGAGTTTTAGGGTGAGGAAAATCCTATATAACTTCAATTTTCTTAGGATCCACCCGTACACCATCCTTGCCGATAATATGACCCAATTACTCCACTTCTGAGGCTCCAAAGGCACATATATATTGTTTGAGGAAAAACTAGTATCAAGAGAGCAGATGGAGAGCTTGATCCACATGGTTGATATGGGAGGTCCAAGTTTACTATAGATAAGAATATCATCGAATAAAACTAAAACAAAACGATGGAGAAAAGGATGAAATACATGATTCATGAGACTTTGGAAAGTGGAGGGAGAATTATACAGGCCAAAATCCATTACTAAGAATTCATAGTGACCCTCATGATTTCTAAATGCAGTATCAGGAATGTCCTCCTCTTTCATACGTATCTGGTGGTAGATAGAATGAAGATAAAGTTTAGAAAGTACTGAGCACCACTCAATTCATCCAATAGATCATTAATGACATGAATGGGAAATTTGTCTTTGATGGTGAGGTTGTCGAGGGCACAAGATTCTGGACACACACATCGAGTTCCTTCTTTCTCAAGTACCATGACCACATGAGAAGAATAGGGGTTGGTACTAGGATGAATAACATCTTCTTCGAGCAATTCTTGAACAATTTTGTCAATTTCATTCTTCTAGTCAAAGGGTTGATGACAAGGGAGAAAATTGGGAGGAAGGTTTCCTAGGACTAGAGGAATGGAATGATAATGAACACCACAAGAAGGGGGAAGTCCATGGGGAGTGGAAAAAATAACTTGGTGTTTGGAGAGGTCAGGATGCACAAAGGGTGTCTCAATTACTTGAATAGAATGGAGTTGGGAAATAATGCCCGAATGATCATTTTGGAGGATTTTTTCCATTTGATGGGAACTGATGATATTAGGGGAGCCTGTTGTGATGCCTTGGAACTTTTATTATTTTCCCACCTATTGGAATTGCATGGTTAATTATTTAAAATCCATGAGGATGGGTACAAGAGTGTGTAACCATTTTGCACCGAACACAATGTCACAACCACCCATGTCAATAGCAAACATATAATATTTTAGGTTGTACTGATCAATTTGGAGATGCACATTTTCACAACTCCCCCCACATTTCATGGAACCTCCATTGGCAATCATGATTTGAAAATTGTTGACTGCACGGATATAGAAATTGGTTTCTTGGGAAATGTGACGATGAATAAAATTATAAGTGTTGCCACTGTCAATTAGGATGATTACCTTCTGATGCTTAATGTAGACAATTAGCTTAAGGGTTTGGGGAGAAGAGAAGCCAATGAGGGCATTCAGTGAAATGACTGGTTCTACTTCTAGTGGCTTAGAGGGAGGAGTAAGATATGTTGGCTCACATAGCTCTGCCACAGGGGGAGCCGCTACCTCTTATTCATAAACATCCTTAGAGATGGCCATAAAAATATTTTTTCCTTACATTTGTGCCTCGTAAAATATTTGTCATCGCAATTATAGTAAAGGCCCTTGAGTTAGCTTTCAACCATTTTTTCCCGGATCAATTTTTGGATCTTTAGTGGAGTGGGAGGAGGGGTGGGATTGGAGGGTTTAGGGTGAGGAATAAATGAGGGTTTTCTGGTATGGGAGGATACAACCTTTTGTACTTCCTTATCTCTTTGAGTATCTTCCACCCAAGTATGGGGGCGAGCCAATATGACATGGTCACATATTTCATCCTTTAGGCCATTGATAAATAATTCTTGAAAAAAAGCATCTGACATGCCCTCCATGCAGAAATCCAAGTGCTCAAAGGAAACTATAAAGTCTTCCACTGTGTCATATTGTTTCAACTTGGTCAAATGACCTAAATGGCAGGTTTTGGTGTCAAAGTGTTCATAAATATCTGCAACAAATTGTGTCCAAGCCACATACCCTTGGTGTTGATTTTTTCTCTATTGCCACCATTGCCACCATTTCCATCATTCAGGATATATATATAGAACACCATAACGAAGTTTGGCCAACTTATCATTAATGTCATGAAAAGAGAAATATTGTTCCATTTGAGTGACCCATCCTATGGGATCCAAACCATCAAATTTGTTCACATCCACTCTAGGGAGACATGGGTCCCATTGAAAATGGTTGGAATGAAAGGATATGGAATGGGAGGATTCATTACCTTCAGGGTTATAAGGTAGTGTAGAAGATAAATGATCTTGGACTTTCTTAAACAGTGTGGTCATGTGGGTCACTATTGTGGGATGTGATTCTAGTGGGGCGAGTCGAGCGGTCTCTACTCCAAGGGAAAATTCACTAGGTGCACTATAAACACATGTGTGTATCACATTTGATAGATTCAACATAGTCATTTCTTTATTTTATGAAATCTCAAATTTTTTATATGTTCTCTTGTTTCTACAAGATTTGGCACTAGGCAATGTCAGGGATTGTCCATATGGGATGGATAAGTCACCAGCATCACATGTATCATGTGTAAACCTAAATATTATATAATTCTTAAATTGTTTGTGTTTATGTTTTTGAATTTTAGTATTTGGTACTAACAGTTCAATTTTATTCATATGTATGTAGTTCATCGATATATTTGCTAGGTATAGTAGTATTGCACCCCCTGGGCACCTGGGCATTGTTTTTGGGTTGCCTTTCTCCAAACCTAGAATGTTGGAATCACTTGTACAGCCTGTGAGGGTCCATCACAATCCACCTATCTACCACCCACCCCCACCACCACTTTCAGCCCCATCGACAGAGACTGCCACAGTAGAGGTTGTCTCATGGTGAGATAATGCATTGATGATAATTTTTCATGTTTCATGAATTTGTTTTTAGGAATATTTTTTTAATTTTCTTGACTTGATCCTTGTAACTGATGCATGGTAGAATTGCAGAGAGGTTGGGGTCACGCAGGAGGGTAACACCCTCATGATTTACATTTTCAGATGTGGTGAGTTGTCTTAGGTTAAATTACAAAGTATCAATTTGTATGTCTATTAATTCAATGATGAATTTTTTTTGTAACATTGTTTATTGTTTGTGCAGTCTCTGGAGCATCGAAGCACGCCCATGCCTAGAACCTCTCGAGGTGCATCCTTGAGCACTAGAAGAAAGAAATATTTCCAAGATGCTCTTGAGGGTGGTGAGGGTGGAAATGGTCAATGATTGACCAACTACTGTCATATCGTATTTAGGCTACGATATAGATGTTTTTTTATGTTAGGGAACTTGTATACTGGGCACGAGTTGCTATTTTGTAAAAAATGTACAATTTAGATGATGTTGAGTATATATATATTTCATGGCATGCTTTTTATGAATCTCATTATTTCTACATTTGATGTTTATGAATATATGAATTTCAAAGTGTATGAATTTTATGTGTATTAATCTCTTGATTTGTTTCTATTTAGCGATTATAAATACTTTCATTACGCATTAAGGAATAGATTATGGGAAAACACATTTGAGCTCAATGTTATTTTCTAGGGCACACACAATATTCGCCTCTATCTATGCATGACATATATAAAATCATTTTATTTATGTGTAACCCTTCATAAATGCTAAAAAGACTAGTGAAAGATTCATTAATGAAATTGTTTGCTTAGATTGTGTAGTGGGTATATATATATTATGTTCAACCCATCAATTATTAATAACATTTTTTCAGTAATGCTATGCTACCAAAATTCTATTTAGAAAGTAATGCTATCTAGAAATTAATGCTACCAAAATTCTATCTAGAAATTAATGCCTTACATGTTTTCCTCCCTCCAACCTAATAGAAAATTAGGACATGTGAGTGGGTAAATTATGTGTCTCCTATAAGGTCAACTAATTTTATGTGGTTACATGCTAATATAGTACATATTATAGATAATAAATGATGTGATATTCAAAATGTAAAACTTGAAAAGGATACTAATGAATTTCCAAATATATTAACTATTTCAAGTTGTCTCTCTCACACTATCTTGATTCTCAAGTAAGCCATCACTTTTATATGAAATGAATTGTGTATCATCTATGAGAGGGGATCTATTTATAGGTTGTTTTTAGGGTTTTAGTTTTTTTACAGAATAATTCCCCTGTGGACAGGTGAATTTTCCCTTGGAGTAGAGACCCCTCTACTCAAGTGGGTCACTATTGCAAGAAGTGATTCTAGTGGGGTGATTCAAGAATTTATGCTAGATGTTGGAAGTAAGGTCAGATATATCATTCATATTTTTCTCATTGACTTTGTCCATGAAAATGATGTATTGATCTTAGTCTTGGATATGGGTGTGGTCCACTAGGGAGGGAAAGAGGCGGGTGGGTCCGCACAAAAAAGGGATTGCTGGTGAATGGTACCACAATGATCATTATAAAGAGAGTAAGTCAATGGGATAGGTGCCAAATAAGGGTACATGGAAGGGAAAGTGGGTCCAAAGAAAAGAAGAATAATAAGTGATATGTACCATAAGGATTAGGGTGAAGAGGGGGATCCAATGAGAGAGGTCCCAAATAAGGGTGTCGGGAAGGGGCTCGGGTCCATGGGAAAAAAAGGAGTAAAATGATAAGAGAGGATTATAATGGGATAGGTCCTGAATAAGGGTGTCAGTGGGACCACTATACTCTTTTTTCTTAACTCCTGCAGAGTTATACTCTGGTCTGAAGAATATTGTAGTGACGAATGGCCCAAATTCTTAACAGGAAAAAATATGTAGAAATTTCACAACCAGAATGTAGGAGGCAAGGTTGCGCAGCAATATATCTTGTCTGTTCCTTTTCTATTTTGTTTCTTTCCCAGAGGTTAGGGTTTACAAGGTTACTACAAATAAGGGTTTTCCTTGTGTTATATCTCTTTGATATACATATCAAGTCGAACAGTAGTAATCATCCCAGGATCTCAGGGCACCAACTAAGGAGGCTCGACTATAGCCTTATCCATACTACCCGATTGTAGATTTTAACCTTGTACAATATTTACTGCAAATATATTTTCCGTAAAAGAATAAAAAAAATACAATGGCAAATACAAACATTACACAGATATTTTTCCCCTAGAAACCCAAACCAGGAAAACCATCATATTCTATATTCATTCATCATGATACATTGTTTACAATACAATATAAATATAGGAGCCAACGACATCCAAAACCCTAACCCAATGAACAAGATTAGTCAACAACCCTAATTCCTTAACTGAAAATAGAAAACCATCGGCAAAAAACCATGTGCCGAAAAACTACCCAACAATGGACACAAAAATCAAGGCAACACGAAAAATGAGGCAAAAATGTGACACGTTTCTCGAGGAAACAAATTCTCGAGGGCACTATCCTTGAACCCTCACGCGGGGGGGCTAGAGACCCCCCCTCAAACCCCCCTACACACCCAATGCAATGAAGACACTATTGCTCATGCAAAGAATATAACACATACCCAACATGGATTACCCAGGTACTAGAGAGTATCTTCTTGAATGTTGTTATCGGTGTCACTATAGCAATCAGGCGACCAATCGATTGATCTAGGGATGGTTTTAGGAGACCTAGGGGACTTTTGATATACTTGATATTACATGGGAGTGATGGCCATGTACAGATTATGTCTGATGTAGTCCTACTCGAAGGGTACCAACACGTGTTACAGAGGTTTCCAACATGTGTTACAGAGGTTTCCAACAAGGTGAAACTTTGGTTTCTAGACAACCCCATGAAACGATTTGTATTTCCTATGTGCAGTCTTTCCACCACAGTTTTACCCACTGAACGACAGATCTTTATAATTTAAAGACGTTGGTAGTACTCATATCTACCCTGGAAAAAAATTCCCACAGTTTCTGTAGAGGAAAGTGCTCTGATACCACTTGTTAGGTATTGGTTCTATTATATCAAGCAAAAAATAGAAAATACTGCAGAAAATACCAGCGAAACAACAAAATGTAGATAACCACAATAAAAAAATTATACCTTTATTGATATAAAGAAATGTTCAATTTCCTCTTTGAGGGGGAAACCTCCAGCAAAGAAGCACTCTATTACAATAATTCTCAAGACAAATATTTCTCATGCCTCCTACTCTTATTGATACTAATTCTATCTTCTAAAGAACATTCTAGAGGAAGATATTTTTGGAAGTGGAAGCTTCTATTAGGTCATTTTACATTGACTTGTTCACATTTATTAAATACGCCTTATTAACTAATGTCAGTCTTTATTACATGGAAAATATATTATTCTACCTACGTGAGGGGTTACGAAGGTTAGGTCCCTAACAAAAACCCTAATAACTTTTTAATCATTCCTAATTTCCAAAATTTGCTTGTGATTTACTCAACTTGGACCAGCCCTCAAAAAACCCATGTTCTGGAATTTCAATATTTATATTCATCACCTAGAGAATCACGCCATAAGTTAATTGTTGCTAATTTGGCACAGTTTTTGTCTGAAAACCCTTGACCATGGCTAAAGGCTGCCATGTACAACCTGAGAATGAACCAAGAGACACACACCATGCTAGAATCTAGATATTCAAAACTGAGGTGGACATTTTCCATTTGGAGTGCACATATGCTAACAAATGAATTCAATTACCAAAACTACACTAGGGGTGCACGAATCGAACTGAATAATTCGTCATAAAAAAGATTAGTTTAAAAACTCATTTTAATTCAATAAGAACTTAGGAAATATAATAAAATGAGGAACAGTTACCTACAAATGCTTGTTGAAGGGATTTTGAGTTCAAAAGCATGCAAATCTATCATTAGAGGGTCATGTTCAATTATAAAGTAGGATGGAAGTGGGAAAAAGAGGTATTAATGTTGAATTGGTGTTCATCACCTCCTTCGAGACTCGCGACATGGTCTAGCAACCTCCCGTGGATTCATTAACTCTGGCAGTGATGAGTTTACCAATCACCCGCGGGTTTTGGTCTAACGGCAGCCATACTACCGCAAAACTGGTATCAGAGTGAAAGGTTACGATTTCGAGTCCACTCGATTGGTGTCAAGTATCTCAGTTGGTGCTGAGAGCCCTCAGATGGTGCTGAGGGGGTTAACAGGTAACGTATGCTTGTCATTGATGGCAAGTACAGCAGCGATGAAGGCTTGAGTATAGGAAGAATGTAACAGACGGGCACCAGAAGTAGTTTGAGAAGAATAGACAGGCACCATAAGTAGTTTGGGAAGACGCTGCAGAGCAAGCTCGATAAGATCAGAAGAGATAGTGCAGAGGATGTTTGGCATGTTCTACAGGTAGTATGTGCTTGTCATTGATGGCAAGATCATAGTATGCAGCGAAGGCAAAACAAGGACAAAGTAAGCTCAGGAGGAATTAGCGCAGAGTCAAACACAGTACGTGCAGGTGTGCACCAGGGATGAGGTTAACTCATTGCTAAAGCTCAAGAGATATAGCACACTTAGGATCACAGGCAGATCAAAGGTAGAGACCTTTGACACTTAGAAATTCTTCCAAGTAAGGAGGATGCATAAGCTCGGAGGAGAAGCGTCAATGATCATTGGATCCCATCCAGAATTCCCGATGACCATCAGATCTCAATGTAGACAAGAGGAGCATGCAGATATGCAGGATAGATCTCGGGCGTTAGATCCGAGCGCAGGGTCCGACCACCGTTGGATCGAGGAGAACCTGCACGTTCTTTAAAGTGCAAGGAGTAGATGTCTCACAAAATCCTGAAAGAAGGAGGACCATCCATCTTCAGGCACAACACGTGGACACAGATCAACATTTCGCTGACTGGAGAGTCAAAGGAACGGGGTTCCCTAACCTCTCAAAATCATGATATGAGAAATCACGACTTAACCACAGCCGTCAGATCAAGATATGATCTGCACCGTTGATCCAACTCCATTTCAAAGTTTCACGGATCGAGAGTTGGAGATGTCAAGTAATATCAATCACAAGAATCCCAAAATTGCAATGTAATCTGAGCCGTCAGATCAAGGTTTGATCTGGACCGTTGATCTCAGTCCATTTCGGAGTTTCGCGGATCGAGAGTTGAAGATGTCAAAGAATAATAACCATAGGAATCCTGAAATTGTGATATGCGATATTTTGATTTAATCGCAGCCGTTAGATCAAGATGTGATCTGGACCATCGATCCGACTCACGTCAGCTAGGAACACGTGGCACAAACAGGTAATATCAAGTATCAGACTGATTCAACATTTCAAGAACATGAAAGTCACGAATCAGGGTGACACGTGGCAGGTATTCGACACGTGTGACATCAGCAGTTGTTCACCACTTCGGAGTTTCGAAAATCGGGAGATAGAGATGTCAAGAAACTCTCAGCATCAGGAGTCCCGAAATGCCGAATTGCGAAACACAGAAATCCCGTCAACCATCCATCTCTGGGGGTTATGTGGACCATTTATCTGACTCCCTTTCAGAGTTTCATGGATTGGGAGTTGGAAGCATCAAGAACATTCACCACAGGAATGTCAAAATCGCGATATGCAAAATCGTGAAATGATCTGAGCCATCAGATCAAGAGTTAATCGGGACCGTTGATCCCACGCTATTTCAGGCTATCGGGGATCGCAACTTGGAGAGTCGAGATGCCTCATCTCTAGACTCACGAAATGCAAAATCGTGAAAGTGCCTTATGCATAGGGCTGTGGTCACTACCCTTGGTCACATCAGCGAGAGATGGAAGAAAGAGCTACAGCAACCAAGCTCTGTTTCAGGGATCACGACTGGGGATGTCGAGATGCATGGTCACACGAATGCCGAATTGCCGAATGATGAAATGCCAAAATGAATGCGAGATCCCATGGAATCAATCCAATGGTGCAGGTGAATTTGAACAAGATCGGAGGGCTACTGTGAACGACACAGTTTAATTGCCAGAAACCACTGATGGTTTCTACCAAAGAACTCGAAGACAATTCTGTGTGATCGCCAGAGGAGATGAAGAGTCTCTAAGCTTCACCCAGTGAAGGAAGACGATTCTTAGAGGGATTGATAGATGGATGAGCATTGAAGTATGTAACTGAAATAGAAGGCATAAGCTCAACTGTGCCAAAGAAGATAAGGAGTCTCAACTTCCAGAGAGGTTGAGGAATCTCAGTAGAACACCCAGTGATGTTGGGCGCATGGTGGGAACCACCAGAGAAGCTGAAGAGTCACAATGATGATCATATAGTACACTCAAAGTTGTGGAGGAATTTGACGCGGAGTGAGCATGCAGAGGCATTACGAATATTGGATGCACAAAGTCAGCAAAGACTATAAGAATGCGGAACAAAGAAGACATAAAGGGTCATCGTTGCGTAGGAGCGTGGA
The DNA here is from genome assembly GCA_000966675.3 of Picea glauca. Taxonomy (NCBI): domain Eukaryota; kingdom Viridiplantae; phylum Streptophyta; class Pinopsida; order Pinales; family Pinaceae; genus Picea; species Picea glauca. The sequence goes on from JZKD02S1932960.1 coordinate 323,499, forward strand.
GAGGTGGACAAGGAGGCAGAATGCAGGAGCATAAATGCACAGTTGAGGAATGGTGCATTGAAGGGATATGCAGCTTAGAGCATAAGAGGCAGAAGAGCAGAAAGTGATAGAGGTGTGCAGAAGACACTGATGCAGATAGAGCAGAGTAGTGTAACAGGACAACGACAAGGCTGGTAAGCCATTGAATAATTTTATATCGTTGTAATAAGTTTTAGTAACAAAGAGTTTATTGTTCAGGGTGGTTGGGAGGTGCTAGGGAGGACTGGTGTCCTCAAAGGTTCAAGTGGGTGCTTGAACACAGGGAGTTGGTGCTTCCTTCTAGTTGGTGCTAGAGAAACCAGGGAGTT